>CM072518.1:61340365-61392865 GCA_036898135.1 Oncomelania hupensis
TGTTTTCGCCTGGGCGCGCGTCTGGACGGCGGCCATCGACTCCACAGGCTGGGGCGGCATACCCAAGAATACGTAGCGGCATCCTAGGATCAAGTCATACAGGGGCTGGTCCATCACGGCCGCTTGAATGGTCCCGTGACGTATCGGCTGGTGACTTGGATCCGGGCTATAGGGAGCGTGGTGCTGGGTTGTGACGCGTCGGCCAACTTCAGGGTGATAGTTTCGCCGGTCAGGTCTTGTTCCCTGATGAGCGAGCGGCGGACGACGGCGTCGAAGGTGAGTCCCGTGTCGTATAGACAGTGGGCCGGGCGATCGTTGACAGTCACTTGCTCGGTGACGGCCGGTCGATCGGTGGGAGTGGCGACGGGGGTTACCGGGTTCCCGTCGGGAGTAACTTGGCGCAGGGCCAATACCGTGCCTTGTTTGCGACGCTGGTCGCTGATGCGGCGAAAACATTTCTCGCGGGTGTGTCCTCGGCGCTGGCAGTAGCCGCAGTAGAGCTCGGTGCTCCGCTTCCCAGGCTCTGCTCCGGGGTTTGGGCGTCCTTTAGGCGGGGGTGGACGGTGATTCGCTGGCGGGACGGGCCGGCGAGGCTGGTGGCGGGTATCTGGTGACGAGGGTGCGGGCGGGTCCCGGCGAGGCTGTCTGTCGTCGGGGTGCGCGGTGAGGTAGCGGTCCGCGACGATGATAAGGTCCTCTAGTCGGGCGGCTCCCTGTTCGGCGGCGAAAGTCCGAAGTTCCGCTGGCATTGTCCCTCGGAGTTGCTCGGCTAGCATCAATTCGAGCAGTCCGTCGTACGTCTTTGGTTCGTCCGTTTGCTCTATCCATTTGTCCCGTAGAGTGGCTAGCCGGTCGGCGAATTGCGTAAACTTCTCCCCTTTCTCTCTCCGGGAGTTCCGGAAGTTCTTGCGGTAGTGCTCACCTGAGAGCTCAAATCCATGCAGTAGGGCTTTCTTGAGGGCGGGGTAGTCGCCCTCCTCGGCGGTCGGCGTCTTGGCCAGAATTTCATAGGCCTTCCCCTTAAGGCCATGACTAAGCTTGCGATACCAGTACTGGGGGTCGAGGCTGTTTTCTCCCGCGACTCTCTCGAATCGGGCGAGATAAACTTCGATCGATTCGTCTCGTTCGACGAATGGGTCCAGGGGAAAGTTCATCCCCGGAATCGGCGGGGGAATTGCGGATATTCCGGCGCTGGCGGCGAAGCTGGGGGCGATGAGTGAGAAGTCTTCGCTCGCGGGCGATGCGATACCTAGATCGCGGCGGTCGCGCTCAAGCTGGAGGAGTGCTTGGCGCCGTTCAAGTTCCTTGTCCTTCCTCTTCTCCTCAAGTGCCGCGACCCTCTCGTCCTCCTCCTTCTTCCGTGCGGCGGCCCTCTCCTCCTCTGCTATCCTATCTTTCGCCTCCTTCTCTCCTCCGCTCGGCGGCTCTCTCCTCCTCCGCTATCTTCCGGGCGGCGGCTTTCTCCTCCTCCGCTATCTTCCGGGCGGCGGCCCGTTCTTCCGCGGCGATGCGCTCCTTCTCCTCCTCTTTCTTCGCCTCTCGCTCTTTAGCCCTCTCTTCCCTCTTCAACTTTTCCTCGGCCACGTCCGCATCTACGTTGGCCAGGACGTAGTCCTTGAGTTCGGTGCCGGCGAGCCCTAAGCTCTCGCCAATACTCTTGTACTTGAGCGCAAGCTCTCCCCGGTCGGCCATGGTAAGGGAGGTGACTTACCCTGAAAAGTCCTAACACAAGGGGGTACACTGACGGAAAACAAGGGGATGGGCTGGATGAGCTACGATGAAACTGCACAGGGGCGAATACAACACAACACAACCACAAAGGCAAAATGCAATCAATCAAAATACAAAAATGAATGCAAAAAAAAAACCCTTTTCGAGACACCACCATTCGGGAAAGCCAGTAAGGGACCTATGGGGCTATGCTACACACTACTAGGCTTAGGGGGTTGGGTCCTATCTCTACTGGGCTGGGGTGGAATTTAAGCTAAGTCCTTAGTCTCGTCAAGTTGGGATGGGAAACCTAAGTCTTTGGTCTCGTCGGGGTCGCCAAAGTTAATGTCACGAAGAGAGGGGTTGGGGGGGTGTTGAGGGTAAGCTCTTAATCTCTCGCGCTGTATTACCTCCTTTGTTAGGCTAATGGTGCGATGACATTCAAGAGATTAATGCTAGGCTAACTAGATAGATGAGAGACAGTCAAGGGGTAGACGAGAAAGATGGTAGACTACACTAGTTGAGAAATTCAAACAAAGGGGAAAGTCAAGGTTGTACAATTTCTAACTATTTGGTTTTATTAATTCGAAGTGGGTAGTCTGAGTTAGGTAATTCTAAAGTGAGTCACAGGATAGCGTCTGTATCAGTAGGGAGTAGCTCGGAGATATTCTGGGTGGATGATTTCGGGGGTACTAGTGCTACTGAGGACTGATATCATCACAGGGCAGGAGTGTATCTGAATGGTTCAGAGTCTCCCAGATAATCATCGAGTGGTGATGCTCGTAGGTCAATAACTTAGCTGGTTATTGAAGGGCGGCGGTTGGTCCGAGATAGTCTGGTTGGTCAGTTGACCAGGCTTGGCGTGGCGTCGGTTGCAATGCGGGTCAGTCGGTCACTCTTCTTGCGCAATGACCGAGGGTGCCTAGCTTGGTTGAGGCACAGGCGTAGAATTCAGCTTACGTTGCTAGCTGTCCATGGGGTGATGAAATTCGGTTGAACGCTTCTCGTTGACTCCCTGGGTCGTCAGGGGCCTGCAGCGGGTCAGCGACTAAAAGCTGGTACAAGGCCGGGGTATCTCGCCCTGACCAGGAGCCGTCTGTAACGCAATACAGACTCTGTATCAGCGGGGGATAGGTGTATTCTGGGTTCAGCGCCTGTTGGCGAGGGTACCCATTCAGATTTCAAATTGGTTGACCGGCCAAGGGTTAGCCGGTGCAGACCAACAATCCAACAGTTGCAACTAGGTTTATGGGGCCATTGTGGAGCTTACTGGCAGCCGCTAATATATAATAACTTCGGCGCCTTAAGATGGGGTGGTGGCAACAGGGGCAGATATTTATACATTGGGAGCATGGAGAAAAGCAAATGGAGTAGGTACAGGACAAAGGGGGTTCTAGGCAAGGGGTGTACTGGGGGACGTTAATCTATGTGGGGGGACAGCATGGCATGGGATATTTACACATGGGCTAACGGGGAGCATACAAGTATAAAATCAACACATGGCATGAGTCATATACAAGGCAAATAATATATACAAGGAATAAATACCTGTCACAGCAACACATCAAGACAAAACTATAACCATGAACGTACATATCGACAGGACGTACGAACACGTTGGGCGAACGACGGGTGATGGGTCTGCTACATGACAAAGAGTAAGTTTCCTCTCTTACCTTGACTAAGACGGGTTGAAGCACACGAGTACTGCCGTAGCTCAGAGGTCGCCAGTCGATGGAGACGTGTCTTCGGACAAGTTGTTGTGGCTTCAGGGAGTGATGGCTTGCAACTGACACCGGGTCTAACTGTGTGTCAGGCTTTAAGGCGATGCCCGAGGGGCGGGGCTTAAGCGAGTGAGCCAGCGCGCGTGGCAGGGTCGGCTGGAGGGATAGAAGGGGTAGCTGGATGGTTGGGAGGGATGAGTGTGTGCTGTCTGCCTCAGGGCTCGATTGTACGCCTCGTCACAATCCGCATAAAAGATCTGCTGAAACAACCCCAGTGGTAACACTGAAGGCACTCCACCAGCCGGTCACTGTAAAATAAAGGCATCCCACGCAAGGGATACTGAAGCTATACTCTAATTTATCGAACCTTCGTTTACAAAAACAAAATAGAATACAAACATCATAATAAAATATCAACAAAACATACATATAAAATGACAAACATTGCGAAATAATAATATCATAGGAAGTCCTACTAACCACTTGGCAGAAAGCGTCCAATATTCCCAAGCTGATCCAACAGACCTCACACAAAAATGAGGAGTTTTGTCCAGGAAGAGTTTTCAAGAAAAAAAAGTAGGTGACTGGTCTAGCGAAAAAGAAGATAGTATAGTAGATTGATAGAAGAGAGTAGTAGGAATGAGAAAAAAACAAATGAGAAAGACAGCGACAGTGGGAATTTAGAGCACTAAATTTCCAGTTGTTGTTTGTTTGTTAAGTAGATTTATGTCTCTGGACACACATGGCGTATAAGAGACGTAGATAAGACGATTCGTTGAAGATAAGAAGTCAATTTGTAGTAAGAATGTTCGATGAAGAAAAAGTCCAATGAAGTAAGAGTCTCGCATGATACGGTGCGCACGAAGGCAGCTAATCAGTCAAATAAGAAGTCCAATGAAGTAAGAGTCTCGCATGATGCGGAGCGCACGAAGGCAGCTGATCAGTAGAATAAGAAGTCATGGTAATTGAAGAGAGTCGCTGAAGTAAGGATGTCTGGAGGGAGGAGGAGCGCATGGATGCGCAGTCGGGTGTAGTTAAGAACATCGAGCAGGACGCGGGGTCGGTCCTGTGGTGCCGAAGTGGCTCGTGTGAAGACGCCGAAGAGGCCACAAGAAGATGCCCAAGCAAGGCCGAAGGAGGGATGGTAGGCGAACGCAAGGAGCCACTGGCGGTAAAAACCTGTTGTCCGGAGGTCGCCACTCTCCACAGGGAGCCTTGCGTCGCCCAATCGTAGTGAAAGGTGGAGGGCTGCCGTAGGCGAGGCAGGCGGAAGTCAAGCGAGGCGGGCCCACCACGCAGCACGACCGTCGCCGAACCCAACGTAGCCCTATCGAGGTGAAAATGAGTGTTGAAGGTTGAAGGAGATTGACGCATCGGGATCACCCACAGTCGGTGACAGCAGCTTCAACTTCCAGACAGCACCGCCGGACAGGCCCCCTTTACCATGCCGACAATGCGTCCTCATCATCTAGGCATACTGGACCGCTGTGGGTCTGAGCGCCTCTGTGAGCAGGTGTGGGCTAAACGAAGCCTGAAGACCGCCGCAGTGAAAGATGCTGGTCGGCAACCGCCGCAGTGGTAAACGCAGGTTGGCCAGGCTGGCTGAACAGCTAAACCGCCGCAGTGGAAGATGCAGGTTGGCAGATGGTGAAGAAAAGTGCCCAACACCTCAGCGTATGGTCAATGCTGGAGCTCGGAAATGACAGACTCCGAATCCGCCAGCCGAACGCAAGCGCCTCAAGACTGACAGACCCGTCCTTGCCTGCCGCTGTTCAGCGAAGGAGTGTGTCGAGCGAAATTTCCAGAAAGTTGGAGATACTATTTATACAGAAACCCCCGGCACCTCCACGCACGGTGGAGCGTATTGAATGGTACAAGATCTATCAAAACTTTAGTTCAGATTGTCTCCTTACACCATGCGCTCTCTGGGACACAGTATGGAAGGTCCCAATGCCACCGCCGTAGCTAGCTAGGTAGAACGTTGGACTGGCACACTGATGACTCGGGTACTAGGTTTGAGTCCCGCAGTGGGCAAGATATAAAAGCGGCAGTTTGTTTCCTCCACTAAGCAGTACAATCGCTCTGGTGGTACAATGTTGATGTAGGCCCCTGAACGCTTCTTCCCTGAGAGGGTTATATCTTCCCCTCCCCCCCCCTCCTCGGTCTGCAATATCGCCAATGGTGGGTATAGACGTTAAACTGGAATCAGTCTCTTGCACTCAATGGGTCAGCATGGAGAGAGAGGCAGGATGGGTGAGGGGGTGTGTGTGGGGGGGGGGGAAGTTATGATTTATAGCCTACTTATCGCTTGTGATTAAAGACCTATATCTCCTCTCTGACCAACGATGACCTAGCGTTGTAGATACTGGAGTTTGTTCGCGTTGACCACTCCGCTCAGCACCTCTAGGTAAAAGGCCCTACTTGGGTAAACCCGTCGTTTCCCAATGGATGAACACTCTGGAAATTTAGTGCTTTAAATTCCCACTGTCGCTGTCTTCCTCATTTGCTCTTTCCCATTCCTGCTCTGTCCTATCACTCTGCTATACTATCTTCTTCTTCGCTAGATCAATGACCTACCTTTTTTCTTGAAAACTCTTCCTGGACAAGACTCCTTGTTTGTGTATGAGGTCTGTTGGATCAGTTTGGGAGTGTTGGACGCTTTCTGCCGGGTGGTCACTAGGGCTTCCTATGATGTTATTATTTAGCAATATAGGCATTTTATATGTATGTGTTTTGTTGATGATTTATAATGATGTTTGTATTCTATTTTGTTTTTGTAACCGGGGGTTCGAGTAGTTGGGGTAAAGCCTCAGCCGTCCCCTGCGTGGGATGTCTTTATTGTAAAGTGACTGGCCGGTGGAGGGCATTCAATTTTCCCACTAGGGTTGTTTCAGCAGATCTTTTATGCGGATCGGGGGTTGTCCGGTCCTGATTTGGCTCGGAAGAGTCACTTTACAATAAAGACATCCCACGCAGGGGACGGCTGAGGCTTCACCCCAACTACTCGAACCCCCGGTTTGTGAGCGTGTATGCTGGTTACAGATCGCCGAGCTTTGAGTCTGGGTTAAGAACAAGGCGCCTATAGCATTCGGTATCGGTATTACTGTATTAGCATTATTACCACTAACATCGTACCTTGTACTGTCAACGGGTTCGTCCACCACCACCCATCCATCCACCATGCGTTGCAAGAGACGGGCCGAAGCTTACGTCGCCTCACCCCCCTTTTGGCCAGTCTCTGCTACACAATGTGGCCCCACCCAACCCCCCACATCCCTCCGCCACCCCCATCCCCACACTCTTTACCCATCAGTCTCCAAGATGATTCCCAGAAGAGAGGCAGAGAGAAAAGTGGGCCAGATGAAGAGACACCGATAACTCGCAGCAGTGATAATGGCTGATTTCTGTTTGTCACTGTTCGTGTGGATACTGCGTAACCGAGGGCTTACATAATTATTTTGCAACCTCTCAACTATAGAGGCTGTGCGACAGGTTTCTCGGTGAGTCGCAGCGACGTTGGGTCATTTCATGTGAAGCCTGTGTGTTCGTTCCTCCGATGCCAGCGGCCAGGGAATTCTCCTGGCTTCGGCCTTGTAAACAGTTAAATACCAAAACGACGAAATAACAGCCACAGGGGAGTGTTTCTATTTTGCCCTTGCTAACATCTATAGTAGCGTGCCACTTACAACTTCAACTACAACTTCAAAAATCAAAACCTATACACAGAGCGTAGTTGAGACTCGTCGGGGGAGAGAGGCAAGATATTAGGGACCTTTGGGAAGCACAGAAACTTGGTTCGTAGTTTTTTGTTTTTTTAGTAGAAAAATCCCCAGTCTACGTCATAACTTTTGCGCTTCCGGAAGGTCACGACCTCCTCATTTGCATTGCGCAGAAAATTTCGCCGAGTGAAAATGCAGAATTTTCATCATTTTAACGAATCACCTTCCTTGCCTATCAATTAATGTCTCTAATTAGGAGCAGTAGACCGATAGCCTTGAACATCGCCATGCTGAAAAAAACGACATCTTGCACTGTGGAAGAGAGCAACAACAAGAAAAAAAAGAGAGAGGGAGGAATCTCAGGTAAATACTGAAGGCAATTGTAATGAGAGGGCGGCGACCTGCAAATTGAATGTGCCCGCACCACCACCCCCACCCCCTCCCCTCCCCCTCCCCCATCCTCCGGCCCTCCCAAATAAAATAAAATAAAATAAATCATCATAAAAACAAAGATTTTCTCTAACGCTGTGCCTTTCCATGATGAGATTAAACTACAACCACCCAAAAATAAAATAAAATAAAATAAAATAAAATAAAATAAAATAAAAACATACAAAATTAAATGAAATGGAATCGTAACCCCTCATTTTACAGATTAGAATAATTGGCAACAAAAGAGATGTATGCACTTACCAAATAGCACCATGATCGGATGAATGGTTCGAGAGTTATTATTCGGGTGCAAAAAGGGACTGACTGACGGACGGACTGACGCACTGCTTTTATTAGCATAAGAAGAAATTCATCCTTGAATACAATCAGCGCAGTCTATAATTATACTATAGCCCTAATAAAACCACCGTGTGATGTGCCTGTGGTAGGCCTGATTTAGCCCTTGATAATCTCAAGCATAGCCCAGAAAGATCTCAGAACTCTCCGAAGCTTGCATTTCCTATATCCATTTTTGTCCCAAAACTCCTCTCCACCTTCCTTAAAACCGGCGCGAGCACGCCTCCTGGTGTGAAAGTTTGTACGAGCTGCGCTAAGATATTCAATTCAATGCAATTCAATTCATCAAATCATTATGACCTCTTACGAGGACTTCTGCGCATTTCCTATGCCCGGAACATCGCCGTCGACGAGGTCCGACAGACCATCACGCAAGCCACTGGACAACACGATGGCCTGCTCGCGGTGGTGAAAAAACGGAAATTCCGATGGTATGGCCACGTCACCAGATCATCAGGTCTTGCAAAGACCATCTGCAAGGCACAGTGCAAGGAGGTAGAAGAAGAGGGAGACCGATAAAGAGGTGGGAGGACAACATTCGAGAATGGACTGGTTCGACACTGAGTGAAACCATCAGGGTTGCTGAGGACAGGGAAAGATGAAGTACGCTGGTTAAACGATCATCTGTGGTGCCCCTACGACCTCCGAGTTACGGGATAGGATAGGACGAGGAATTATAACAGGTGCTAAGCATTGCTCCAATAAGGTATAGATATTTAAACTTGAGATACAGATACATACTGTAAGGTATAAAATGTCAGAATGCTTTATGCACACATACTACATCGCCCATGCACGCTCATATACACTCGCAACTCCCTTCACACATATTGAAACGTACTTCGTACCATTCATTCATTCATTCAGAAGCACTGTTGCAACGATGGCTCAGGACGCAGTAGGCTTGAATGAGATCAGGTTCTCAAGATTGGATGGATGGAGGCCAAAATTGTCTGATGCAAATAGTAAATAAGGCACGAAGACGTCCTGAAGCTGCAATCACGCTGGCTGTAAAAGCTGTTTATAAACACGTCTGGCCCACAGGACCACAAGCATGCTGCGCCAAGGCTAACAGGGCTGATGGGTCTTAATGGTGTCGTGGCTTCCATTGAACACAGTCATAATACACTGTGGTGCATAATGTTGCCAAGCGTGAGGAGGACCTAGCAACTCAACAAGTTTATGTGTCTGTGCGAAACTCCGATAGTATGGCCACCTTACCAGAGAATCGGGCCATGCAAAGACCGTCCTGCAAGTCACGGTGCAAAGAGGCAGAAGAAGAGGGAGACAGAAAAAGAGGTGGGAGGACGACATTCGAGAATGGACTGGCTTGACACTTAAAAGGGTTGCTGAAGACAGAGAAAGATGGAGTACGCTGGTTACACGATCATCTGTGGTGTCCCAACGACTTCCGAGTTACGGGATAGGATCGGATAGGATGGTGTGGTGATAGCGGTAGGGGATGGGAGAGGGGCGTGCGGGGGGGAGAGAGGAGAGAGGGAGATTGTGGTTGCGGGGAGTGGAGGGGGGGGGGGAGAGAAGGAGAAGGGGGAACAGTAGAGTAGAGAGGGTGTATTCAGATTAACGAGTGATGATAGGCAACATGTGTGTGTGTGTGTGTGTGTGTTTGTGTGGGTGTGGGTGTGTGTGTGTGTACGTGCTCGCGTGAAAATAAAACCGAGGCGCAATACGACCGCCATGGCAGGAACGGTATTACGACAGCAGCAGCAACACAGACAACGTACAACGCAAAATAAATACGCTCGCATTCATCATCAACATCATCGTATAAATTGTCACTGGCGCGGGATAGTATACACGTGTACATGCCATATGCAGTAATTACTGCGGCCAAAACTATGCACAAAATATGTGTGCGTGTGCGTACGTGCGAGTGTGTGTGAGTGTGTGTGTGAGAGAGAGAAAGGAAAAAGATAGAAATTGAGAGAGAGAGAGGGAGAGAGAGAGAAGAGAGAGAGAGAAAGAGAGAGAGAGAGAAGAGAGAGTGAGAGAGAGAGAGAGAGGAGAGAGAGAGATGAGAGGAGGAGAGAGAGAGAGAGAGAGAGAGAGAGAGAGAGAGAGAGAGAGTGAGAGAACGTGCTAACATCTGTACGTGCATTCATCACCAACTTCCAATTCCTATCACAAATTGTGACTGGCATCGAGGCGTACATGCAGTAACGTCACGAAAACTATGAAGGACGTCTGCCAAAGCACCACAGGTATAATGAATTATCCATTGGAGCGATGCATAATGTGTCTGCGCGGATGGAGGTGTGAGGGTGAGGAGCGAGAGGGGTGAGAGAGAGAAGTAGAGATACCGTGTGTAAGGAGAGATATCGTGTGTAAGGGCGATAACATGGAAGGAGAGAGGAGATGGAGAGGGTGTCTGTGCAAGGTGATGGTAGGAGAGAAAAGGATTTTTAGCCTCTAATAATATACGTTTTGTTGTCATGGGTTCTGTTGTTCAGTATCATACCCGTCATGCCTTATTTTTGCTCTCTCCATGTCTCATAGCATGTCTGTCTGTGTGTCTTTGTCTATTTTACCCATCCCTCAACCATACACGTTTTAGTCGTTCCAACGCAACTCGCGATTCATCTCGATGTTGAGACCCCTTTTAATTCACTTCCTTCCCCAAATGGAAAGGGTCTTCTCCCCTTGCTAAGTGTTCCTCTTTTAAGACACGTTCGGTACTAGAAGAAGAAGAAGAAGAAGAAGAAGAAGAAGAAGAAGAAGAAGAAGAAGAAGAGGAGGAGGAGGAGGAGGAGGAGGGGACACTGGTATATATAAAAAAAGAGAGTCGCTGGAAAAGGGGCATACTACTAGTCTTGATTACTTTCCATGTTTAAGGACCACTCTGAATATATCGAGCACACACAGAAGACCGTTCAACGGCACCAATATATGAGATGGAAGTAGCAAATACCCGGGTCTGGCACTAGCAGACTAATTCCAAGAAAAGGCATCGCTACAAAGGAGAAGAGTGAGCAAATCCACGGCCACTACAATCCAAATCCTTTTTCAACATACAACTTTCCAAAAATCAAAGCTAATACTACCAACAAAGTCCTTTTCCACATCCAGGTTTGTTTTTTTGTTCTCCCTCAGATTCAATATTTTCTTTGACATGAATGCTGCGCCACCCCCAAAAAGTTCGTTTCCACATTTAGGTTACTCCTTCGGATGAGAATATAAACCCAGGCCTAGTCCGTGCCTGCACGCATTCCATCGCACGGACTTTAAAGATCCTGACGCTCATGTCCTATCCTGGTGAGTAAGGGCTACACAAATACACCCAACACGCATTAAGGTCACTTCTCTCCATCCCTGGTCGCCCAGGATTGAGCTCAGTAGTTTGGGCGACAGACTATGCGCCCAAAAGGTTGTGAGTGAGCGCCTCGGGTGGTTTGAGTTAGATCCTGCCCCGGCCAGTGCCTTCAGCAGCTCTTCAGCTGGAGAGGCGCTCTATAAAAACGATTATATCAATAATAAATAATAAAACAAAAACGCAAATGAATTCCATCAACATAACAGTAACAGCTGTGATTGCTAAAAGTACACACAAAAAAAGCAAAACTATAAGTCCTTTTCCATATCCAGGTTTTCTTCAATCAAATTCTTTCTTGGGTTCCCTTGAAATCGAACCTAAAGTTCTCGAAAGAGAACCAGGGTTGTTGTAGATTTTTGTTTTAAAAAATGTCCCCATCGGCACTTCTAAGTCTTGTTTCCACCCCCAGATTTTTCCAACATCAAATTCTATCTTGGGCACAAACCATGCTCTGATGCTGCAACAATCACCACCGCCTCCTAAATCATTTACCACATCAAAGATTTTCGCCCCTCTCCCTTTCTCTCTCACACCCTCCCCCCCCCCTAAATCCTCACCAGTATAAAGGCATATGAATATTGGGTAGTCCTATCCTATCCTATCCCTTAACTCGAAAGTCGTTGGTGCACCACAGATGATCGTTTAACCACCGTACTCCATCTTTCTCTGAGCTCAGCAATCCTCATGCCTTCGCTCAGTGTCAAGCACAGCCCTTTCTCGAATGCTATTGTGTAGTCATATGTTGAGAGAGAGAGAGAGAGAGTGAGAGAGAGAGAGAGAAGAAGAGAGGAGAGAGAGAGGATGAGGAGAGGAGAGAGTGAGAGAGAGAGAGAGAGAGAGAGATGCCCCTAGTTTCGTAGCAGACAAGAATCAGTGTGTGCGGTATACGCTGGGCTGGAATTAGTTAGGGTTAGGAATCGAATTTGTGCCGTCAGGTCCCTGCCATTAGCCCCGTCTTATTCACAGAGATTGTCACTGTCTTGTAGGAGAGAGTACAAGTACAATGAATGGGCGCGAACATGGCAAAACACCAGTTACCTCCATCACTCGTCAAAGAGTTTTAAAGTGACAAGTAGCTGAAGCTCTCCTGCGTGCCATGAATTGACGGGTCCCAGAAAGTGCCGAGGCAACAACTATTGAACTAAAAAGAACAGAGGAACACGTGCTTACAGTGTTATTACAACAGAACCAAGTCTTTCAGGATCGCAATAGGTGAAGGAAGGAAAGGTAGTCAATTGCGGGAGGGGAGAAGTTGGGGTGGGAAGGTCATGGGAGTGGGGCGGTTAATTAGCTGCTCAATATGGTTGTCCATCTTCTGCTCATTATCATAGAGATAACCCAAATTACGGCCCCTAGCATCTTGACCTTAGCGAGGTCACGTAAGTATTGAGCATGCTCACGTGAACTTTGTAGGTACTAGAAGGTGGTACTATCCTATCCTATCCTATCCCGTAACTCGGAGGTGACGGTCGTAGGGGCACCACAGATGATCGTTTAACCAGCGTATTCCATCTTTCTCTGTCCTCAGCAACCCCTGATGGTTTCGCTCAGAGTCAAACCAATCCATTCCCGAATGTTGTCCTCCCACCTCTTTTTCGGTCTCCTTTTTCTTCTACCTCTTTGCACCGTGCAAGGAGGTAAAGGGTGGTGCAGGGTGAAAAATGAGATTGAACACACCTAGTCTTGATTCTTACGCTGGAACCTGCAATACTTGAGAGGCTCAACTTGTACGCTCTTTTCTCCGTATGAGACTGGAGCCTCACAAAGATGGTTAAGAGAGAAGAAAATAATGACTCAAGACACCTAACCTGACTGATGGCGTTTTGATCTCTCTCTCTCTCTCTCTCTCTCTCTCTCTCTCTCTCTCTCTCTCTCTCTCTCTCTGTCTCTCAAGAATTTTTTTAGCATTGTCTCCACTTGTTTGGGGATTTTGGCCGGTGACATTTTATACATGTAAGAAATTAAACTGAGAATAACAACTTTTTTAAACAGAATCTACGCCATGATATAGGTAGTTGGTTGTCAATGGACAGAAAGCAAAGAAGAAGAAGCGGACGATGCCTGAATACGGTTTGGCATGCAAGTACAGATACAATACAAACAACAAAATCATAAATCATCACGATGGTCCTTTTCTATATCCAAGTTTTTCTCCAAACACAGTCTTTTTTCTTGGGCCGAAACCAAACCCAAATCATAAATCACAACGTCCTTTTCCATATCCATGTTTTCCTGAATTAAAAAAAAAGTTTTTGGGTGTTTTTGTTTGGAGGGGAAGGAGGAGGGGGGGGGGACTGTACACTATCTTGAAATCACAACAAAAAGTTCTCTTCCAAAACCACAGTTCTTGGTTTGCTTCTAAAATAATTTCCATCACCGTCCCACGTTGACTTCAACGAAACTATAGGATACCTGTATTGATTGATTGATGAGAAAATTAGTTCAATTAGGAAATTTCTATCAGAAGACGCCACCACAAAGACCTTGGTTACTTCCTGTATTCTATCTAGATTAGATTATTGCAATTCCCTTCTCATTGGCTGTCCAGATTCTATCCTCTCTCTGCTTCAAAAAGTTCAGAACTCTGCTGCCCGTCTTATCTTTAAAGTAAATCATCGCCAACCCTCCTGTTACACTCAGTTCGATGATGGTGTTTTCTATCAGTATCTGATTCAGCCCCGATGCTTGAATTCCTGATAGTTGTGTAACTCAGATTCGTTTATTCACGCAACCCGCTCAATCCGCATACAAGTCACAAAGTCGACGTATGAAGTTTTCCACTTTTATTCAGCACACATCAACAACTGCATACAATCGCATTTTCACTCTCAAATTTCACTTTCCAACTTACTATCAACAACTCTCAACTTTTTTAACATTGCGGCGCTTATATAGTCTATACATACATGGGAAAAATCGAGAATAATCTACATAAAACACCACAACCAATCAAAATTAATTTCATCATCACGTGACTCACGTCATACAACCTCATTTGGAATGGAAGCTTCCATGGTAACCAACAGAATAATCCACACGCTTCGATCGATAGTAAACAACCGACTCGAGAAAGTTCTCAAACAATATCGAGCCAACTAAAAACATCTAACGTTACACAAAGCCTTCTTCTAATAACAACGCAAAATCAAATCAAAGATAAATACACTCTATTACTGCATGCGTTGCAAAATAAAACGAAAAGATCTATCGCGCGCGTCACACACAAGCCTATCATTGCATGCGCTTCACACATAATATCGTGCGCATTTCATACGCACCATTCGCGTTTCAACGTAACATAACCCCCCACTCAAGAAGAAATTTACCTAATTTCTTTCAACAACGTTGAAACGTAATGCACAAACAAAATCAGAAATTAGAACTTATTTCAGTCTTTCTGGACACTGTCTGTGTTCACAGATCATTCACACAATGTCAATGTTTCTCATCTGCAAGTCTGTTTAGATATTGCCAATGTTCTCCACACAGTGAATGTTCTTTCATACACCAGGAAATGACGCCCTCGTCCGTCACGGTTGTCATCGGCCCAGGGTCAAAGACAATCACGTGGGCTTTCCTGGAGTCAGTGCATCCTCCGTTGTCTCCTTCTTCCGTCGGATGTCCGACGCAGTCGACGTTGTCAGCTCCCAGAATGCACTTGCTGGGTCTCACGGTCAGGTTGGCCTCTTGAAGACGGTGGAACAGCTCCCTCAAGGTCTGCAGATGCTCTTCCCAGGTGCGAGTGTGGACTAGCAGGTCGTCCCAGTAACACACGACGTTGTCCATCCCTTTGAGCATCTTCCTCATTCCTCTCTTCAGGGTAGCTCCGCTGTTGACCATGCCAAAGGGCATCCTTAGGCACTCGTACGTCCCATCAGGAGTTATGAAAGCAGTCTTTGGTATATCCTGTTGACGCACGGGGACTTGCCAATAACTCTTGCTGAGGTCAATCTTTGAGAAGATTCTACTCCCCGATAATTGGCGGAAGAGGTCTGCTGCGGTAGGCATCGGCTCAGGGTCGAAGACGGTGATCTTATTAACCTTCCTGTAGTCGATGCATACTCTGTTGCTCCCGTCCTTCTTCTTCACGACCACGACAGGGGACGCGTAGGGGGAACTGGACTCCCTGATGATGCCCATCTTCAGCATCTCATCGATGTCTTTCTTCAAGGATTCACGGGCCTTGAAAGGGATCGGGAAGGGTTTTGATCGAACGGGAATATTTGAAGTGAGGTGGACTTCATGTTCGACCAAAGTCGTAGAGCCTGGGACATCGCTGAAGTTACGGGGAAACTCGCCCATAAGGTCCTTGAGCTCCATCTTCTGACCTTCCGTCAAGCTTGGTCCTAGCTTAACATCATCGATACCTTCTTTGCTGTGGAAGTCTCCCAGTTCCAACAGTTCCTCGCTGTCAAAGCTGTCGTCGATCTCAGCTGCTGTCGCTGCCTGTACAGTCTCCAATGGCCTTTCCACGTACAGCTTAAGGAGGTTGGCGTGGTATATCTTGGAGTGCTGGCCGACCTTCACCTTGTAGTCGTTGATCCCCACCACGGTCTCCACTTCGTACGGGCCTTTCCACTGCATCAGCAACTTATTGTGATCAGTAGGTAGCAGCACCAGCACTTTGTTGCCAGGTTTAAACTTCCTGTTCACAGCCCTACGATCGTAGTAGTGCTTTCCACAGTCCTGGGACTTCTTCAGGTTTTCTCTGGCTATCTCGAGAGTCTGCTCCAGCTTTTCCCGTAGCTCAAACACGTACTGGTAGCTGTTCTTCACCTCTGGGGTGTCTACTTCTTTCGTCCACAGTTCTTTCAGGATGTGCATCGGCCCTCTGATGGTTCTTCCGTACAGCAGCTCGAACGGAGAAAAGCCGGTGGACTCCTGCGGTACTTCTCTGTAGGCGAAAAGTAGGGCATTGATGTAGCGATGCCATTGTCTGGGCTGCTCGCTGCACAGTTTCTTCAGGGTGGACTTCAACGTAGCATTAAACTTTTCGACAAGCCCGTTGCACATTGGATGGTAGGGTGTCGTAGTTAAATGCCGGATGCTCAGCAGTCTGTTGACCTCCTTCATACAGTCAGAGACGAACTGCGTCCCGAGGTCTGTCAGAATTTCTTCAGGCACTCCAAGTCTACTGAACATGTCCACTAGCGCCTCTGCAACAGTTTCAGTGTCAATCTTCTTCAGAGGCACTGCTTCTGGGTACCGAGTCGCATAGTCCACTAAAGTCAGTACCCATCGATGACCTTCTTCACTCGGAGGTCTTATTTCGCCGATTAGGTCTAAGGCCACCCTCTTGAAAGGTCGGTCGATCAAAGGCATCCTCTGCATAGGCACTTTCGGGACCCTTCCTCGAGGTATGGTCTTCTGGCAAATGTCACATGATCGGCAGAAACGGCTGACGTCCGCATGAAGTCCTGGCCAGTAGAACACTGCCTGGATTCTGTCTGACGTCTTCTTGATGCCTAGGTGACCTCCCATGATTGAGTCATGCGCTACTTCCATCACCTGGCGCCTTAGGGGTAACGGTACCAATACTTGACGTAGTGGTTTCCCTCCGTTGACCCTCGGGTGCTGGAAGATTCGATACAGGATCTTGGCCTTCACCTCAAAATAGACCGTGCCACTGCCCTTGGTCACGTGGTCTTGGCGGTTCCTGTACTTGTTTAAAGTGCTATCAGCTTCCTGGAGCTGGATCAGTTTATCTCTGTCCACGATGGCAGCTTTGGAGTTGTCGGCGACCTTCAGTGGCGTAGACGTCTTGTCTCTCTTGGCCTGGGCCCTGGTAGTAACAGCACCGACGATCTCTGGTCGGCAGGGCTGAGCCGGAGTAGCCACATTGTCCCGTAGCAGCTCTGTAAGGTCTCCATCGGGAAATGGCAATGGGTCCTCCTCCACAACTTCGACACGTTGGGTTGAGGCAGGACTCCATTCTGAATCGGGGTCGTCGGGTCGTCTCGCGCCGTCGATATTCCCGATCATTAAATCATACAGCGGCTTCTTCAGGCAAACCGCTTCTACTTCGCCTACGTAGAAAGGGGTGTTGACATGAATCTTCGCAACTGGCGCTTTCACACATTTGCTGTCGGCCATAAGTGTCCATTTTGAATCGCCAGTGAACTGTTCTTTAGCGATTAGGTCTTCTCTGACGATGACCCCACTGCAACCAGAGTCTCTTAGAACAGTCACTTCATGATTTCCGACGCGTCCCTTGGAAACAGGCATGTTCTGGACGGTCACCGCTGCGCTGGCTACGACGGGGATGGATTTCCCGTTGGCAAGGAGAAGTTGGCCATTGGTTATGCACTCTTGCACGTCCGCAGGAGTAGCTGTGCGCTCGGTCTCACTCGGAAGAATGACGCTCCCGCCGCACACTTGATGGTCAGATCTACTGGTTTGCCGTTGATTGGAGAAACGTCTCTGTCGGTTGCCCGCCGCTGCATTGTCCGTATTGCTCCGCTGTCCGCTACTTTTGTTTTGAGGACAGTTAGCCGCTCTGTGGTCTGTAGCGTTGCAGGTGAAACAGCCTCTTGAATGCCCTTCCCTGGGAGGAGGCGTGGAGTCCGTCTGTCTCTGGCTCGTCTGGCTCCCATGGATCTGGTTACCATGGTTTGCCGTCTTCTGAAAGTGTTTCGTCGCGCTGGGTGGCCCCAACGTTTTCTCATGAGCGATGAGATATCTTTCAGCAGCCTCAGCAACGTCTTTTAGCGTCTGCAACTTTTGTATTTCCAAGTGGATCGCGAGGTCCTTAGGGCAGGCGTTGAGTAATTGTTCCCTCACGATCAGCTCATGGAGACTCTCATAAGTCTTCCCTTTGCCTGATAATTCCACCCACTTGTGTAGGTATGATGACAGGCGCTCCACAAATTGCTTTGGTGTCTCGTCTGACAAAGGCCGGCATTCACGAAAGCGTTGACGGTAGCCCTTTTCTGTAAAGTTGTAGCACTGCAATAGGGCCGCTTTCAAAACGTCGTAGTCTTTGGCGTCATTATTCGACAGTCTACTGTAGACATCGAGCGCCTTCCCCGTCAGTAGTGCGCTGAGTATGATCGCCCAGTCTTGACGTTGCCATTTAGCGCTTTCGGCGAACCTTTCAAACCTCGCTAGATAGCTGTCGATCTGGTCCTTCTCGTCGACGAATGCTGGCAATTTTGGAGCTTTGAAGTCGCTGATAACGTGTGGCGCGTGCTGCTGTTGTTGGATGCGCGCCATCTCTAACTGGAACTGACGCTCAGCTTCCCTTTCTTCACGCCTGCGTTCCTCTTCTCTTTCTTCACGCTGCCGCTGCTCTTCTCTTTCTTCGCGCCTTCGCTGTTCCTCTAATTCTCTTTCTTCACGGCGACGCTGCTCTTCTAATTCTCTTTCTTCGCGCCGTCGCTGTTCTTCTCTTTCTTCACGCAATATTCTCTCCTGGCATTTGACGTACTCCGTCAGCTGTTTGCCTTTTAGATTTAGTTCAACCCCTTTCTGCCAGAAGTCAGCCATCTTGATGCTTCTGGAAAGTTCTTTTTCTAGAAAGTTCTTGACTGTAGAGTTCTTTTTCTGGAAAGTTCTTGACTGTGCTGTACCTTTCTAGACTGTTCTAGAACAGCACGCTTTCTGCAGTAGCACTGATGCTTGTTACTAGTCGCCTTCGCTGACGCAGGCCCCGCTGTCCTCGTCGTATGCGACGCTGCACCACGCTGGTGTTGATGTATACGCTCCTGTGCTGAAGTAGACGCGACGTCCGCTCGCCGCTCTCTGTAACACTGGCGATGTAGCTCCGAGACTGTCCCTCGACGTAGTCCTGCGGCAGCCACGTAGTCCCGCTCTGTTGTTCGCTCACGAAGCAACTCTTCGGCGACTACACGCCCTTGCAGTCAACCCGAACCTATCGGATGTAGTCCCAGTATGTTGGCCCCTCTCGACGCAACTCGTTGGCGGCTACCCTCGATGACTGCCTCTGGTAACGTTGACTCGCTTGTAGCAGTTGAACCCTTGGCTATGGCGTGAATCGCGGCTTGACCCCCAAAATGTTACACTCAGTTCGATGATGGTGTTTTCTATCAGTATCTGATTCAGCCCCGATGCTTGAATTCCTGATAGTTGTGTAACTCAGATTCGTTTATTCACGCAACCCGCTCAATCCGCATACAAGTCACAAAGTCGACGTATGAAGTTTTCCACTTTTATTCAGCACACATCAACAACTGCATACAATCGCCTTTTCACTCTAAAATTTCACTTTCCAACTCACTATCAACAACTATCCAACTTTTTTAACAGTGCGGCGCTTATATAGTCTCTACATACACTGGAACAAACGAGAATAATCCTACATAAAACACCACAACCAATCAAAATTAATTTCATCATCACGTGACTCACGTCATCCAACCCCATTTGGAATGGAAGCTTCCATGGTAACCAACGGAACAATCCACACGCTTCGATCGATAGTAAACAACTAATTCCCGAAAATTCTCAAACAATATCGACCAACTAAAAACACTAACGTTACACAAAGCCTCTACTAATAACAACGCAAAATCAAATCAAAGATAAATACACTCTATTACTGCATGCGTTGCAAAATAAAACGAAAAGATCTATCGCGCGCGTCACACACAAGCCTACCATTGCATGCGCTTCACACATAATATCGTGCGCATTTCATACGCACCATTCGCGTTTCAACGTAACACCTCCACACCTCTCCTTGTTAAGCTACACTGGCTTCCTGTCGCGGAACGTGTTAAGTATAAAACTGCCTGTATCTGCTACAATAATTATTGTCATCGGTTCTGCTCCTTCTTATCTATCTGACCTTGTCTCCCTTTACACTCCATCTCGTTCCCTTCGCTCATCCACTGATTGTCGTCTTCTCCGTCAGGGCCGTTACAAAAGAAAATCTCATGGTTCCGCTCTTTTGCTGTCCACGGCCCTCACCTATGGAATTCTCTCCCCTTTCATGTTAGACATTCTACCTCCTGTGAATCGTTCAAATCCAACCTTAAAACGTATCTTTTCTCAAAAGTCTTTCAGCAGTATCTGTAGTTGTAAAAGGGGTTTTGAGGGGTGGGGGGTTAAGTAGTAATAAAGTATGTTTTTGTCATATTGATTTACACAGCAGTAGTATGTACGCGTGAAAGAGTAACATTTCTTGTCTTATAATTATAGTATATGCATAGTGTGTATATGTGTTTGCGTAAGAAAGTGTGCGTGTATAGCGCTTAGATCCTTAGGGTAGGCGCTTTATAAATGCTAGTTATTATTATTATTATTATGTGTAGATTAGTTGACGTTTGCTCTTATGCAAGTAAAAAATGTAACATCGACAGAACAACATGTAGAAATAATGCTTTGGGAGCGGCGTGGAAAGGGGGTTGGAGTTAGAGGTGAGGGTGGGTGGGTAGGTGATGGAAGTGAAAAATAGGAGGGAAGACAGACGAAGGGGATAAGATGGGGAGGAGGGTGAAGGGGGGAGGGGGAAGAGGAAGGAATACCTTCACGCGCAGAATCGGAGAAAATAACAACCATGTACATTAAACAAAAACAAAGAGCACAAAATGAAACCTGTACTGATGCCAAAAAACACAAATTAGCAGCATCTCGAGCTGGTGTCATAGAATCTGACGACAACAACCCCAAAAGAAACAACATTAGGGAAGGTGGCTTGCATTCAAGTCTAGTTAGGATGGTTTATCGCGTATTGATTTTACCTGAACTCGGCCTGTGGGGTTGTTTTTGCTTGAACAAAATGCCAGACAAAAAGGTGGCTGAAAAGTAACTCCCTATTTCAAATTGCTTATACTGTTTATATAATTATCAACAGTTGCTTGAAACAACGTTCATCACCATCCTAACAGTAGTAGAATGCAATTTCTGATCCCGGATTTTATCTCACCGTGACGACAGCAGCCTGTCACATTACACTGTCTTAGACCTCATCATCTTCTTATGTCTTAGGTCAGCCAAGCTTGCTCACTCAGTGTCAGCTCTGGCCGCTCTAAAAGAGGCAGTAATGAGGACGAGAGCGCGAAAGAGATAGAATAGTCTACTAAGCCTTCCCCCAACTCGAGAAACGACGCTTCGTCTTGGCACAAACTCCTCAAGGCCACCAGAAGTCTAGCCAAAAGATTGGCATGCAGGCTTTCAGACTACAAGTCTGGGACACACCAAAGCAGAGGTATCAAATAATAATAATAATAATAATAATAATAATAATAATAATAATAATAATAATAATTCATCATCATCATCATCATCATCATCATCATCATCAACAACAACATCATCATCATCATCATCATCATCATCATGCTTGGGACACCCAAAAACATTCTAATCCAATATCACCAGACATTCCCCTACATAAAACTCCTAGCAAATGCGGTTTATCTGTTGTTAATACCTATGCAATAATGTCTGCCTGCCATGTCTTGGAACTAACTGCATGAAGAAAAAAAAAAAGCTGCCGATAATGGCACACAACTTTTAGCCAAACCTGCGATCTAGCCCATACTTGCGATATCCATAGTTTGCTCATCATAAACACATCGCAGACGTTGAAAACTAGGAAATAATGGTACGGTGGTCTAATAGAGTCTGGTTGGCATCAGACCATAGACAGCTTGACACTACGTCAGTAAGGAATTCCCCGTGAAAAATAATAAAATGAGGCAAATGATTCATTTCGCTCTATTTTTTTAAAATGTTCGCTTCAATATGAATGTACAAAACTGCAATGGGAACTGTTCCGGAAAAGAGGAATCCATCGTTATTTATGCATTGGCGGGATTGCCTTCACAGCAAATAAACATGGAGGACTCGCAAGTTAACAGTGATAGTGTGAAAAAAATAGCAGAAACGTTGATTCCAGTTTTTCCACAATTCAATACTTCTACTACTGTCTCATCTTCTACCCCTATCTCTGCGTTTTCGGTTAAATAAATACAAAATGAAAGCATACTTTTTTTCCCTTCTGACGGGTATACTGAAAATACTGAACACTCCCGCACAAAACTGACCCCGATCTTTCGTTTGTGTTCGGGACGTTACAGACGTTTTATCTTCGAATTTGTAGAGTCATTTATGTATATATATAACACACATTTTTTAATACACAATCTTTGGAAGGACCTTGCATTTAAATATAGAAAGCAGTCAAATTATAACAACCAAGTTTTCAAGCGAAGCCTGGAATCCCCTAAATAATGAAAATTGCAGTCTCTGTCACGAAGAGAGGGGTTGGGGGATGGGGGTAAGCTCTTAATCTCTAGCGCTGTATTACCTCCTTTGATAGGTTAATGGTGCGATGACATTCAAGAGATTAATGCTGGGCCAACTTAATAGACAGACAGGGTAAAGACGAGATGGAGAGTAAGGCTACACTAGTTAAGAAATTCACATTCAAAGGCCAGTCAGGGTAATTGCAATTTCTATAACTATTTACTTTTAATAATTCAAAGTGGGGAGTGTAGGTCAAATTATTCTAACGTGAGTCATTGGCAAAGCGTCTTTCAGTAAGGAGTAGTTCGGCGATATTCTGGGTAGTCAATATTTGGGGTACTAGAGCGACTGTAGACTGATTTCATCACAGGGCTAGAGTGTATCTGTATGGTTTCCAGAGTCTCTCTGATAATCTGGCGAGTGGGGATTCTCGGAGGCTATTCACTTAGCTCTGTACTGCAGTGCGGCGATGGGTCCAGGATACTCTGGTTGGCTTGCTGGCCACGGTCGATAGCGTGGGTGCGAAGATGCAGGTCAGTGGTCACGCGATGACGCATAGACCACGAGTGATTGTCTTGTGATGGTACAGGCCTAGAAATCGGCTTTCGTGGCTAGCCGTCTAGAAAATGGCGAAGTCCCAAATCACGCTTCTCATTGACCTCCTGGGTTGTCAGGGGCCTGCAGCGGGTCAGCGACTGGGAGATGATACAAGGCCGGGGTGATTCGCCCGGTACAGGAACCCGTCTGTAATGTAATACAGACGCTGTATCAGCGGGGGATAGGGATAGTGTGGATTCAGGGCCTGTGGTATAATAGCCCTTCTCAGAATTCAAATTTGGTTGACCGGTCAAGGGTTGAGCCAGTGCATATACCAACAGTCAAACAATGCAACTAGATTTACTGGGCCAAAGTGGAGTTTATTGGCAGCCGCTAGTATAAGATACATTCGGCGCATTAGGATGGGGTTGGCAGCAGGGCAAATATTTATACATTGGGAGCATGGTGGAAGCAAATGTAAGGGTACAGGGCAAAGGGGTTGTAGTGGGGACTTTAATCTATATGGAGGGACAGCATGGCATGGGGTATTTACACATGGGGCTAACGGAGCATACAAGCATAAATCCGAACATGTCATGGGTCATATACAAGGTAAAAATATGTGCAATGGATAAATACAAGTCACAACAACACATCAAGGCAAAACTATAAACATGAACATACATATTGACAGGACGCATGAACATGATGGGCGAACGACGGGTGATGGGTCTGCTATATGACAAAGAGTAAGTTCCCTCTCTTACCTTGACTTAAGACGGGTGGAAGCACAAGGGTACTGTCGAAGCTCAGAGGTCACTCGGTGATGGAGACGTGTCTTCGGACAGGTTGTGACTTCGAGGCAGGAATGCTTGGGTCTGACCCTATGTCAGGTTTTGTGGCAGGCTTTAAGGCGATGCCCCGGGGGGCGGGGCTTAAGCGACTGGGCGAGCGGGCCTGCTAGTGAGGGCTGGTTAAGGAGAAATGATGGCTGGCTGAGCGTGGGTGTGGGATGCAGGCAGTCTAGCTCAGAGGTGCAATTGCACGCCTTGTCACAGTCTCTTAACAATGAATTGTTTACGTAAATAATGCACTGTTTAGCAACATCTTGTAAATAATACATTATTTAGGAAATTCTGCTAAATAATGCAATATATAAGTAAACAAATCGTTATTTAGAAATATTTCTAAATAATACATTATTTTACACAATCTGCTAAATAATGCATTATATAGGTAAATAATTCCTTATTTAGCAACAATGCTGATTTCTTTACGTTTACAATGTATTGTTTAGGTAAACAAATAAGTTATTTACGTAGAAAATATATTATTTAGACAAACCTTACATTGTTTGTAGACACACGATTAGTCAGAAAATATGCTTCTATATAAAAATTATTCAGCTGAAAGTGCTTTAACACAAAATAAAACTGAGAAACAAATCGCAAATAAATAGTTTACAAAGGGAATTCCATATGTGAGAGCGAAGCTGCAGGTACTATTTTGCATTATCAGCAAACCGTTCGGGCCTCGTCGGAGCGCCTAGTGTGTGTGGGGTCGGGGTAGGGACGGGGTGGATACCCATATCTAATACGAATGGCAAATAATTATTAATAGTGGTACCGGAGAGAAGAGGTGGAGTTGGGGGAGAGGGAGAAGAGAAAGGCGGAATGTTCAGTTTGGTTTTCAGTCGTTTAACTGGGGAGTTCGAGATGAATAGAGGGATGGACGATTGGGTGTTGTTAACAAAATAAAAAACCCCGTTGGGGTGCCGGGGGTTTCAGTATAAATAGTATCCCCACTTTCTAGAAATTTAGTGCTTTAAATTCCCACTGTCGCTGTCTTTCTCATTTGCTCTTTCTCATTCCTGCTCTGTTCTATCAATCTGCTATACTATCTTCTTCTTCGCTAGACCAACCTCCTACCTTTTTTTCTTGAAAACTCTTCCGGGACAAGACTCCTTATTTGTGTATGAGGTCTGTTGGATCAGCTTGGGAATATTGGACGCTTTCTGCCAGGTGGTCACTAGGGCTTCCTATGACGTTATTATTTAGCAATGTAGGCATTTTATATGTATGTGTTTTGTTGATAATATATAATGAAGTTTGCATTCTATTTTGTTTTTTGTAAACGGGGGATCGATAAATTAGAGTACAGCCTCAGCGTCCCCTGCGTGGGATGTCTTTATTGTAAAGTGACTGGCTGGTGGAGAGCTTTCAGTTTTACCACTAGGGTTGTTTCAGCAGATCTTTTATGCGGCTCAGGGGTTGTCCGGTCCTGATTTGGCTCGGAAGAGTCCGCTGGACCTAAAGCAATAATCATGTAATGTAATGTAACAAAATAAAATATGCGTCTGGCTTTATAATGAATTGACGTTTTATTCTATATTGACGGTGTTGTGAGACTGTTACTGGCAATGGCTGTTGTAGATAGGTCTACATAAACTGCGAGACAGCCGCCCTAGCTTGTTGTTTGTTGGGACAATAAAGATACTGATTCTGGAATAATAGACTGCCTAGTAGGAATAATGTCTGCCTGCTGCCGCTCTGTTACTGCTGCTGCCAAAGATCAAGAAGCTGTATATTATATACGAATCATACATTCTGCATTGTCAGCAAAACACGAGAGATGTTGATCAATGGCCTGCCATCTTGCTCGGAACACTCATACTCAAAGCCACACTATAAGTAGATGAGCCAAGACGATGTTTACGTTCGCTTCAGGTAGTCTCAGCTACGCTGTATAATCCATAGCAAACTGTATCCAAAAGTTTCAGACGTTCAAAAAACCATGGAGGTTCAGACCTAGAAATTGATTGTCTGGAATAGTCTTTGTGGTACTACTGACTGACCTTATAACTGATTCAAAAAAGACAGAATGTAAATCCAATCCAACTTAATGCCACTTGCATAGCGCGCACCCCTTCTTAAACAGAAAGCATGCTCAGGGCGTTGAAACATAAACTTCGACTGGACAGCTCGAGTCTGCCAGCGCCTTGAGCAGATCTTGAGCTGGAAAAGGATTTTCTAAGAACGTGTATATTCTTTTTAAAAAAAAAGTGCTTGAAGCCAGCAACAAGGCCTCAAGCTTTAAACCATAGCAAAGAAGAAAATTAATACACTTGGCAACTATATGCTCAGAAAAGTTACAAAGGTAAACCTGCCCCAAACCCCACACACCTATCCTGCCCTCAGGGCATTCAGTACGCTCTGTACAGTTCACCACAGTTGTGCCTTCTACAAGTCCATCACTTCTGGTCTGGGCAAGAACATCTTTGCTATGCGCCGGGCGAACCATTCCTAACTCGCCTGGTTTTGGCGGAAGATCAACACGAAGAGTGCAAAAGGTTAACGACAAAAGCACGAAGGGTAGTGTCCCCTGGCGACCCCACCTTCCCCGCTAGAGGGTGTTGTGTTTAGCGGCACGTGCGGGACGTATGTTTAAAGAAGAGAATGAGAAGATGGCTTCTGCAAAATGGCGTCTGCAAGATGGGGGGGTAGATAAGTTTGACATGGACTGTGAGTTTTCGCCTTCGAGCTTCCAACATAGTCCCGTGCACTTGCTCAACACACTTTTTCCTTGGTCGAAACCAGTCCATGTGCTTCCATCATTGCATGGATTCACAAAACGAAAACTACATAGGGATAATATTAGCTAAGAGAGTTGCTCGAGACGCTGACCACTGAGCTTTAGCACGCACACACAAAATAAAGTTTTGCTGAAATTAGAAAAGGATCGAACCCACGTCGGCCGAAACGCGCGCTTACTACACACGATGGTGCTGGATACAACCATTTCGAAAATGAAGTGTGGTAATGATGATGATGATGATGACGATGATGAGGATGACGATGATGAGGATGATGATGATGATGACGACGATAATGATGACGATGATCATGGTGGTGATGATGGTGACGACGACGATGATGACGATGATGATATGATGATGATGATGATGATGATGATGACGATGATGATGACAAACAGCTTTGGTCAAATATTTTACATTCTGAATTCAAAATAAGTGAGCACAGCCGGTATGAAAATATTTACGTGTATAAGTATTATGGTTGGTTGTTTAGAAGAAGATCATCAGATCAGAGATAGCTGAGGCTACTGGCGGAAGTGGCGTAGAAAAATTTATGTGCGAGTAAAAAAAAAAATTACTACAACAGTTATACACGTTAAACAGTTATGTAAACGTCTAATAAATATTAGATCGATATGGGGGGAGGGGGGGGGGGGTAATAACAGCACAAGAGTCACAATATTTTTTTAAAAAGTAAGTTTTAACATTAATAGATGGAGAGCGGTCAGATGTACAGATCTGGAGCAAAACGGGAGCTAAAAGCGCAATGTACAGAAGGAAAAAAACAACTTGTAGACAAAGAAAATTTGAAATCACCCACACTGTTTTCGTAAGTTTTAACATGAAGAGATGTAGGCAGAAAGGTGGGTGTAATGGAAGGAATCATATAGAGTTGTCTTCCCTAACCCTCCATCTGTAAAGGGAGGGTGAGAGGGGGGGGAGACAAGGGAGGGGTGGCATTACGAAAGTATGTACATAGCAACAGAACTGTATAAACAATAGAACCAAAGTAACAAAACAAGGTCCCCCCACGCCCAAGTCCTCCATCACGCCCCACACCCACAACCAGATCTAGCGGTGCCACGCCATTACTGTAGCCCTCTAGGAATGTGTGCATAGGGAGGGAAAGAGCACTCTTGGGAGGACTTGATAGAGAAGAGACGCCTGCCTGCTCTTTCTCGTCAGCCTATAAACGTTGCAACACGAAGGAAGCGAAAGTACTGGAGAATCAGCCCAGGATTCGAGGATCCGAAACTTTGTTCTGCCTCTATTATATATTATTATTTGTTATCCTTTGAACTTCCGGTAACCTAAGGCATCACAACCTGCGTAGGCCTAACAAAACATGGCTGCAGCGCGTGCACACATGCAGCATTCAAATCAGACTCCAAAACCTAGTCCCGGTCAAACGTAATTATGGAAGCTGGAAGGTGACAAATTTGAGTGAAAAGGAATGAGGGACTTTTGGATGGGAAGCAGGCCTGTCAACTTAAGAAGAAAGAAAGAATCCACAAGCTAGCGGCGGATATTCCAAATCTCAACACGACAGTTCGTCACTACCAAATCTTCTTCCAGTCCCAGCTTGGTTACTCTTTAGCTTCTGCCTTGTTCGTAACAGTACACCAGAAGAAACTCTGGCAGGCAAACTGCCTCGACCGTTTCAAAGGCGGTCAAGATAGTATTGTGGGGTGACACATGAGCCGCGTTTTCTGTATTTCACCAGCCCCCGAGACCACTGAAAACCCTACCAGGATTAGTAAGAGCATGTGGCACTCTGATAGTTACGGTTTTGCATGCTTGGTGGGCTGCTGCACAAATCCCCGTTGGGGTGCCGGGGGTTTCAGTATAAATAGTATCTCCACTTTCTGGAAATTTAGTGCTTTAAATTCCCACTGTCGCTGTCTTTCTCATTTGCTCTTTCTCATTCCTGCTCTGTTCTATCAATCTGCTAAACTATCTTCTTCTTCACTAGACCAGTCACCTACCTTTTTTTCTTGAAAACTCTTCCGGGACAAGATACCTTATTTGTGTATGAGGTCTGTTGGATCAGCTTGGGAATATTGGACGCTTTCTGCCAGGTGGTCACTAGGGCTTCCTATGATGTTATTATTTAGCAATGTAGGCATTGTATATGTGTTTTGTTGATAATATATAATGATGTTTGTATTCTATTTTGTTTTTGTAAACGGGGGTTCGATAAACTAGAGTACAGCCTCAGCGTCCCCTGCGTGGGATGTCTTTATTGTAAAGTGACTGGCTGGTGGAGAGCTTTCAGTTTTACCACTAGGGTTGTTTCAGCAGATTTTTTATGCGGATCAGGGGTTGTCCGGTCCTGATTTGGCTCGGAAGAGTCCGCTGGACCTAAAGCAATAATGATGCCAAGTAATGTAATGCTGCAGAAAAACCTTTATCCTCACAGTACTAAAGTTGCTCGATCCGTCCTAAAACCTTATCAAAGGTTGGGGTCTATCGGGTGGCATTTAAACACCAGTTGTTCTCCTGTCACGCTTTAAAGAAAGAAAGGAGGGAAGGATGGTTAGAAGGAAAGAAAAAGAAGAAGAACTTCATCCTCAACAACAACAACAACAACAACAACAGGTGTATGAAACCCCACAACCCAGTGACTTATACAAACTCAAACTAACAGACTCAACACTCGTAGGCCTATCCCTCAGACGAAGTTCTACACAAGACCTAAATCCAAGATCTCGGGTGCATGGATCTATGCCAGTACTTAGATTCCCCTCATCGATAAACCCCTCTCTGCTGTAATGTCTACAAAATCCGCACACACAGAGAAAGCAAGCCAGACAAGCAGATAGGCCCCAACGCACGCGGGGCGGGCGCGCGCGTACGAGCACACAAACACACACACGGTTGTACACACACGCTCATTCACTCTCTGTCTGTCCCTCTCGCTGGATTATTAATCTCTCAATTACCCTTGGTTGTGTGTGTAACATGTTTTGCTTCCAAATGTCAATGCAATGTCAAAATGATTGTTTGTTTGGTGCGGGAGGGGAGGGTTAGGGAAGTGAGCGAAAGAGAGAGAGAGAGAGAGAGAGAGAGAGAGAGAGAGTTTATTATTTTTGTTGAAAGTTCTAGACACCAATGAATAATGTATGGCAACCTTATGTATCACAACTGAAGAAGAAGAAGAAGAAGAAGAAGAAGAAGAAGAAGAAGAAAATTATTCCGGGCTGTCTTCTATTCTGCATTCAATATTCTTCTATATTCTCCCCCTGCCTCTCGTTCTCTTCTTCCCCTCTCTTCCTTCAAATCTCTTTCTCACTTTCTCTTTCTGTCTCCCCATCTTAATTCTCTCTCTCCCCCACCCCTCCCAATCATACACACTAATCCTCCCCATCCACCCCCCCAAACCTCCCACTAACGCCCCCGCTCCTTCTTCCAAACCCCATTTAGTACTGCCTCTTTCCTTGTTTTCTACGTTCTTTGTGTTGTTCATCTTCCTGTCTGTACCCTCTTTCCTCGTCGCAACCAACAGCTGCAAAATGCTGTTTGTTCAAAAGAGAGAGATAGAAGGAGGAAGGAAAGAGGATAGATGTTTCGGGAAGAGGGAGGGGATGGGTGTGGAGAGAGAGATGATGTATGAAACAGCTGGTCTACTAGCTCGCCCCGCATTTTATCGGTCTTGTCTTCCTGTCTACCTCTCTCCTTTCTTTTCAACGCCTATTTTTTTTACCTTTGTTTTCCTTCTTCTTCTTCTTTCTCTTCCACTTCCAGTACTCACAACGCACTGTACACATTATACATCTCGCACAAAGATGAGCAAAGATAACACCTGGCATACAGCATAAGCATTCTGCAAAAGAACTATAATTGCATATTTCGTTCCCCCCTCCTCCGTTGTGGTGCCTGGATTTTCTGTATAAATAGAATCCCCACTTTGTGGAAATTTAGTGCTTTAAAATTACCTCTGTTTCTGTCATTCTCATGTGTTCTTTCTCATTCCTAATCTTTCTATCAATCTACTAAATTTTTTTCGGCAGTCCAGTCACCTACCTTTTTTCTTGAAATCTCTCCCAAAACTCCTCATTTGTGTATGGGGTCTGTTGGGTCAGCTTGGGGATATTGGATGGACGTTTTCTGCCAAATGGTCCCTTGGGCTTTCTAAGGTATTATTATTTAGCAATACAAGCTTTTTATATGTGTTTTGTTATTATTTTATAATGAGGTTTATATTCTATTTTGTTTTTGGTAAATGGAGGTTCGATAAATTAGAGTACAGCCTCAGCATCCTCTGCATGGGACGCCTTTATAGTGAAGTGACCGGCTTGTGGAGTGCCTTCGGTGTTACTATTAGGGTTATTTTAGCAGATCTTGTATACGGATCAGGGGTGAGCCCTCTTTCAACCAAGTTGTGGTCTTGATTCGGCTCTTGGCAGTCCGCTGGGCCCTATAAGCAATGACTAACTAACTAACGAAATATTTCTCTCTCAAATAATCATCTAACTTCTTCGGATGAGACAAACTTTTTTTTTTTTCAGCTTAAAAGGAGAACAACTATTTTTAAAATGTTATTATTTTAATTGAACGTCTATGCACCTCTGTGATACTAGACCACATATTAAATACTAAACAAATGAACAAAACTTTAAGATAATTTGAATACGCATTTATTACAGCGAAAACAAAATGAAATATAACAACGCAATTATTTATTTCAATGGCAGTTTTGTTTGCACGCTTTTGAATAATTACTGTCTCCTTGAAGAGATTTAAATGTTACCCGATGTTGGAATAAGGTTGTTGTTTTTTTTTAAGCAGAGCAACTGAAGTGTAAAGTTAAAGATTTTTTTATCCCCCTCCCCCCCCCCTCTCCCTCATCCTTTCACAATGAGAGTACAAACCGAGGTCTAGTGTGCCTATGCCTGTAGCCTGCTCTATCGCACGCACTTTACGGATCCTGACCAGTCATGGTAGACAAAATGTTTGTGTAGAACACGAATGATAAAGATGTCTCGCCTAAAGAAAGGGGATTGGAGTTTATTGACAGCGCCCTGGATTTAATACTTATTAGACTATGTCTTCTTGGGAATGCATTGATGGAATGATGAGAAAAATCTATCTCCCCGGCCCCTTCTCTGAAAGCAAAACCTGACGGCCATGGCATGTCCTGAGTACCCGATCAACCAACAACACTCAGGTCCTTTTCCACCTTCCTTTGTCCAAGGTAGCGCTGCTCTGACTCTGTCTGACTCTGTCTGTCTCTGTCTGTCTGTCTGTCTGTCTGTCTCTCTCTGTCTGTCTCTCTCTCTCTTCATCTCTCTCTCTCAAATCAAGCTGCCGCAGGCCTAAAGACATGGATTTATATGAAAAACACCATATATTGCGCAAAATCCGATTTTAAGCCACCAAGTAGCATGCAAACAGTGTTTGAAAAATGTCCAGTGTTGCGAAATTAGAAATCGATCTTTAAAGCTTAAAAGCTGTACATTCCTTCGTCACTAATCTTTGATGTCACCTCCCGAGCATGTCGGGAGGTAGTGGAGGTTGGCACTATTCAAGTTGACTTCACTGGTTTAAATATTCTCGAATTTCTCTGAGTTACCGAGGAGTGGTGATAATATCAGGAGGCACGGTGGCCTAATGGTAGTGCTTTGGCTTGCGGATCTGAAGGTCCCGGGTTCGCGCCCAGACCGGGGCATTGTGTAGTGTCCTTGGGAAGGACACTTTACTCCCGTGTCCTACTCCTTCGGATGAGAGTATAAACCGAGGTCTGGTCTGTGTCGCATACATTCCATCATAAGGGACTTTAAAGATCCTGACGCTCATGTCCTAGACGGGTGAGTGCCGGTGACAAGAACACACCCAGCATGCACCTAGGTCCTTCTCCCCCGTCCCTGGCTGCCTAGGATTGTGCTCAGTTGTCTGGAGCGTTATTACGATGCGCCCAAAGGCTGCAAGTTGGCGCCTCGGGCCGCTTGAGTTAGATCCTGTATAGGTCTGCGCCTTGAGTCGCCAACTACCGCGAGATATGTGCGCTATAAAAATCCTCGATTAAAACAAAAATTATGCGATGATTGACGCCCTCATCATCTGTAACAAGATCTGGCAGTGTGGGAAGTGGCCTACATCATGGCCCCAGTCGCTTGTCATCACTCTTTCCAAAAAGGGTACCCTTCAGGAGTGTAAAAATTACTACATCATCACCTCAAATTCTCAAAACTAAAACTGAAACTCAATATGCTCTGACTGTCCAAAACTCAATGTCCAAACCTCAAACTCGAAACTAACTTAATACTCAAAACTTTAACTCACTATGTATGCTCTGACTGCCAATATAAAACTAAAACCTAAAACTCAAAAGTTGAAACTAACTCAATATTCAAAACTGAAACTTAATATGCTCTGACTGTAAAAATCTCAATGTCCAAATCTCAAAGTCGAAACTAACTCAATATTAATACTCAAAACTAAAATTCATCGTCTATGCTCTGACTGTCCATATAAAATTTAAACCTGAAACTCAAAACTGAAACTCATAATTTATGCTCTCACTGTCCATATAAAATTTTAACCTGAAACTCGAAATTGAAACTCATTATTTATGCTCTGACTGTCAATATAAACTTCAAACCTGAAATTCGAAACTGAAACTCATTATTTTGCTCTCACTGTCCATATAAAATGTATACCTGAAACTCGAAACTGAAACTCATTATTTATGCTCTCACTGTCCATATAAAATTTATACCTGAAACTCGAAACTGAAACTCATTATTTATGCTCTGACTGCCCATAACATGCCCTCAAACCTGAAACTCCACATCATTTGCTTTGACTTTCTTCCCATCTCCCACCCTCTGATCGCGTCAAGACCGTTACAGGACGTGAGCAAATGGCGTCACGACAGACGTAATCCGGCAACAGCAGCAAGGAAGGACAAGACGTCGGCGATCCAATCAAGGTTCGCTCGTGACAGGAATACCGCTAGAGGAATTTACACACCCCAGCATACCCTGCTGCCTGTAATAGTATTATGATGCTATGTGCAATGGAATTACACTGTTCCGTAGTTAGTTACGTGTCAGTGTATGGATGGGGGTGGGGGTGGGGGTGAAGAGAGAGAGAGAGAGAGAGAGAGAGAGAGAGAGAGAGAGAGAGAGAGAGAGAGAAAGCGAAAGAGACAGCAGAGAGAGGGAGAGTTAGACAGAGAGACAGAAAGAGAAGGAGAGAGAGAGAGAGACTGACAGAAAGAGAGAGACAGAGTGACAGACAGACAGAGACAGAAAGCCAGATGTACGGGAGGAATGGAGGTTGAGGAATGTACACATGTACGTCAGAGAATATTCTGGTGATGATGCGGGGCCAATTATTCAAAAAAGACAAAACAGCCACCCCTTGGATAGAAATTCAGATGCAACCTTTTACGTAAACACAACAGCAGACGTTCGATTGGCGGCGCCACCCAAGACATCGGAACACAAAATGGAGAAGGCCAATCGAAATTTTCTGTCGTTTGAATGAGAACTTATTATCCAAATCAATGTTTCAGTTCTATGTCTGTACACACATTTACGTCATATCAGACAGGATTACCATCAATACTTTTAAATGCAATTATTTTATTTCATTTAATATCAGATGTAGCATACAAAGTAACAAAGCTATAAAGCGATTCGCAGTACGTGAAGTAGACCCCCATCCACCTTTCTCTCGCTTTTTCACCCTCCCCTCCCCCATCCCCTCTTGTCAAAGACACAGAAATGGTTTACTATTATGTTGCGACGTCTTTCGCCTGTAAACCTTTGACATGTCACCATCTTATCACACTGAAGGAGTTTTTCTCCGAAAGCCAAATTTACTCTCCTTTCATCGAGACGTTTTACCGATCACGACCAACAACACCAATGGCATCAACATGGACATCAAAGTCCAAGGCCAATCCATCAACGCAGTGCATAGCTTCAAATATTAGGAGCCACTGTATCAGACAATGGGTCCCGACAGGAAGTCCTCTCCAGGATCGCACTCTCCACTTCGGCCCTGACTCATCACCAACAACGAAGTCCGACAGACCATCACACAAGCCATTGGGCAACACGATCATGCTGACAGTGGTGAAGAAACAGAAACTCCGATGGTATGGGAGATAGAAAAAGAGGTGTCGAGGACAACATTCCGGAACGGACTGGCTTGACACTGAGCGAAGCCATGAGGGTTGCTGTGAACAGAGATATATGGAGTAAATAGGTAAAGGTAAAGGTATTCACATAGCCTTGTGGCCGTAGGGGAGCGTGATGTTGGAGATCACACTTATTTGCGACACAGTAACGATTGCTCCAACCAGCCACTGCGCTATCCGACACCCCAGATGGAGTACTCTGGTTAAACGATCATCTGTGGTGCCCCAACGGCCTTTGAGTTACGGGAAAGGATAGGATAGGACAGGAGCCTGTTTAAGGTTCAAGTGTTATTCATTATATATACGATTGTTACAGCTTCAAGAGGTCCGTACAGGGTAGTTGAAAAGTTAGTCCCTAATGACCATTGCCTACAACTTTGGTAAATAGTCCCGCGTTCGCATGAAACAAAACGCATTGGGATCCTTAACAGCGGGAGAATTCAACTGGCTCCATCTTACGGATGGATACAGATTACAAGTGAGCCGTCTCACTCACCGCGGCCCGTCGCCTGACGTCGCACGCAGTAATTCGCCAAGTGGACAGGCAAAATGGTGGGCTGCTCCCTCAGTCAAATAAGGAGTAACTTTTCAACAAACCCTGTAGTTTTTTAACACTCCCTACCTCCTTCTACTTCACTGGCAGACGCCTAGTCTGTATGTATATTGGATATCCTGTCGGATAAGGGCGAAGCGCTGCATGCATGCATTTGCAAAACTTGCCGCAATCCTAATACAGCCGAACGTGTCCAGCCAAATTGGTCATCCCAGACACATTCATGAATCATTGAGCACTCCCTAAAGGGGGTTTTTATGTACAGAGGAGATGGTGAGTCCCCCTGGATGAACTCGGGACAAAGGGAACCACCAACCCTCTCTCTACAATCCTGTCGCTCTCCCCCTCTCCCTCTCTCCATTATTTATCGGACAGAGTAGACCGAATGTCTGAAAATGATATGGAGGGCCGGGATCCATCTATGCTCTCTCTACACGATTGTTATGTATATTTTAATGGAGAGAGAGAGAGAGAGAGAGAGAGAGAGAGAGAGAGAGAGAGAGAGAGAGAGAGAGCAAAAAAAATAGCCACAAAATACTGTAGCATCCAAGAAATGAAGTCAGATAATAATAATAAAATAATAATAATAATAATAATAAATAATAATAATAATAATAATAATAATAATAATAATCCTATCCTATCCTGTTCCGTTACCCGAAGGTCGTAGGGGCACCACAGATGATCGTTTAACCAACATACTCCATCTTTCTCTGTCCTCAGCAGCCCTGATGGCTTCGCTCAGTGTCAAAACAGTCCATTCTCGAATGTTGTCCTCCCCACCTCTTTTTCGTCTCCCTCTTCTTTTACCTCCTTGCACTGTGCCTTGCAGAATAGTCTTTGAAAGGCCTGATGAACTGGTGGACGTGGCCATACCATCGGAGTTTCCGTTTCTTCACCACTGTTAGCAGGTCATCGTGTTGTCCAATGGCTTGTGTGATGGTCTGTCGGACTTCGTCGTTGGTGATGTGTTGGGTATAGGAAATGCCCAGAAGTCTTCTGTAGCACCTCATCTCCATGCTTTGTATTCTTTGTTGGAGATAAGATAAGATAAGAGATAATAATAATAATAATAATAATAATAATAATAATAATAATAATAATAATAATAATAATAATAATAATAATAATAATATAGAAAAGCTGCTAAGGAAAATGCACAAAAATACTACTCTATTCCATTTCCTTCACAGACCTTTCATATGCAGGCATTACTTCCACTCATTCCGTCCCCTTTCAAGCCATTCTTTTCACCACCCTCCCTTCCCACCGTCCCATCCCTCCATCCGTCATTCTGCATCACTCAGGCACGGATTCTACCCCCCACCCCACCTTCTTCCCCCCGCTTCCCTCTCCCACCAGCTTAAATCCGCAATCAGGGAATAACGACTACAGAAAACTGGTAAATAGCCGCCATTGGCATCGGATATATCCATCTAGCTGCGACCTCGGTGTCATCTTTCACATTTTATGCCGCCCGCTTCTGTGACGCTTGCAGTGCCACGGAGAGCTCTTACTGTTCCTGTGGCGGGCGATGGAGAAGAAACAAAAATCGAACGCTAAGTTCCTCCTCTCCTTTGGACTCTTTTTAGTTTCGTTTCTTTTCGTTTCTCTGCCGGTACTACATTTTCGTAAAAACTTTATTTTTCTTTTTTTTTCTTTTAAAAAACATTTCGTCCTTTCCACATTCTTCAACAGACCTCCTTTCTTTTTCGCTTCTCGTCCTCCTCGACATCTGCTACTGCTAAAGAGAAGGAAACACTAAAGTAGTGGCCACAGTTGGCTTACGTTTTACGGCTTATGCAATGGGTTATGAGATTTTTCACTGACCGGAAATTCTGACGGGTGGCCACGCCTTTTGAGTTTAGTGGCCACATTTGACTTACGTTTTACGGCCTATGCATTGTGTCGGAGTTAGGGGCGCAATGTTTATCGCGGCCCGGTGTCACGTCGTCAGAGTTCCGGGTGTCTTAGTTTAACCGGGCGCCTTTGCGCATGCGCCAGGTCAAGTCGGGCCGGCTTTTTCACGATGTTCTTAGGCGTCGTAACCCTAACTCTAACCCTAACCCCTAACCCTAACCCAAACTCTACCCATAACCCTAACCCTTACTAAGACTACAATAGCACTGTGCTCATGCGTGGAATTTTGTAATGCGTCGACTAATCAGAATGCTCCCAGTCGCTCCCAGCCCAGATAAGATACTAGGAACAGTGACGATGTCACGCCGGTTTGAAATTATAAACATGCGTAGCTGTGTAATTTCACTACAACAAGGCACGTTTTCATGACGATGTAATGTACTCTTTCACGTTTTGACAATAATATGAAACCACTTTACTAAGATCGACACGTACACGCAACAAGTGAATTCAACTGCCTTAGCTCGCCAAGTCGTGTGTAGAAGACAATCTGTGTTGCGTGTAATCATGCGAGTGGGAGGAGGTTAGGTTGAGCACTAAACTCAAGACGTCACACTCTCGCTTCTGATTGGTCCTCGTAAGCCCGGCTTATGTATTTGTGCAGAAAAAATCAAACATGCGCTATCCTTGTGAAATGTTACGTTAGCCAGTACACAAGGAACTACATTAGGAATTGATAAGCATAACGCACGTGTGGCCGGGTGCGTAACACAAGCTTGTGGCCAGGTCTTAAAACTCCGCTACATACATTTAATATGGAAATACTTAGCTTCTCAAGAGATATGACGACCGAACTAATGTACACAGTTTGGGAAATAAAATTCTGAAGAACAGCTAAGTCTGTGAGATCACAAGCACAAGCGCCAAGACGCAATTTGGGTGCCTGTACAGTACCTCTACAGCCAAGCGGCAGGTAGCACAACGCTGGTAAGAAAACAATTTAGAGGTCCTCTTTGGTTTGAAATGAATGCGCTTGTGACTACGGGACTAATATTAATACTTATACCTACATATTAGCACGCTGCCGTCGCACTGGCAAATGATACAACTTTTCTGTAGAGCAACAGGCACACAGACTGTATAATATGCCCGCCCCTGTGTAGTCCAATCCAACAGGCTTTTTGAAAGTAAGTAAATCCTATAAAAATGATATATAGTCTAATTTACTCTTTACAGTTGTGTTTACAACTGAAGAAAAGTCCCACGGAATCGAAGGGGTATGAATATGTTTATTTTAACTTTTTAAAGCGAACTATTTTTTGATGCGAATGCATTGGGGAACCTGTCACGCTACGCAGTTTGCGGTCGTGCGCCTATGTATATAGTTTAATCATCACCTGTACATAGAGGTTAGAAGTTACGGTAGTCAAGGGGAGAGCATCAGAATAAAATTAATTAAACTTATAATTAATAAAAGTAGCGAATGATTGCGCCCGTGCAGAACGCACTATGTTAGAAAACAGCATAGTTGGCTATTTTGTTATTGAGAGGATTAATTGCTGCCATGCGATATTCTATGTGTGAAATGCGTGCTCTAATCGCGAACGGTGTAGGAAATGAATTATGATTAAAACGAGTATGTTCTAGAAGATTCTAAGCTAATCATATAAAACCCCATGCACTGTATTTTTTGATAGGAGCAGAAACATTTTCATATCGCTTATGTAGCCAGAATCAACAGATCTGAGTTGTGTCAAGGTGCCAGATAATGACGTCATCTGTGGGTCGTACTGATCAGACTGTCAACGAAAAAGAGAGACTAGTTATCGGAAGAGGAGGACTGTTTTGGGAACACTTTGGAAGTGTTTGGTTAACTGGAACCGTTCTAAGCTGTTTAGAATACCAGCTGTGTATTCTCAGTGAAATCTGAGTTATCTACGTATAACGTCGGGTGACCTGTGACTCCGTCTAGGACTTCTTCTGCCTGTGTATCACCTTGCCTAACCATCTGTGCCTGTGTGTTTGTCTCGTCATATGTGTGTCTTTGTCAACAGGCCGGAGGATCTTCACTGGTAGCCATGTACCAAAAACCAATAACCGAAACCAGACTCAGGGTTGAGGGTTCCGCCTTCCAGCTGGGCCGCGTGTGTGTGGAGCGTGCTAAACCAACGCCTTTACCTTTGGTCAACCTTAGGTTAAGGTTCTTGTGTCAAGGAAAAAGTTGCATTTTCTATATTAAGCTGTTTATAACTGTTCACACACACACACGCACCCTGCATTCACATAACAAATAACTATATCTGTTGAGGAACCATTTGTGAAAGAAATACTTATTTACATGTGCTAACTTGGAAATTTCAGTGGATTGAAATATATTTAATTTGTATTGAATAATAAGCATTGCTTGATGTAATATTACCTACCTGATTAAGTAGCCCTGTGATTATATAGTTCTGTCTGGGGGAATTAATTCGCCAGATATATACCTATTAATAATTTAGATTATTTTCTTACAAATTCTATTGTGTATAAAATATAAATTTTCTTGATTCATTTTATATAATATCAAAGATTTGTTGCAGCTGTTTGAAATTTAAATGTAACAAGGTTTGAATATTTATAAAGATTTAAAGCATTTGCTTCAATTATTTACCTTGTTGGCAGTAAGCTGTTTCAGCCATAATTATTATAAATCTTGTGTACATTTTGTAGTTAGACATTTTTCATTTTGATTTAATTATCATTATTATTTTGAGCGAATTGTTTATGTATTAGTTGGGGTTATATTAGGGGGATTGAGGGTTGGTTGGTTGGGAAGGGGGATAAAGGGAGTTAATATTTAGAGCGAATGAGTGAGTGAAATAAAGAAATTGTCTTGTCACTTCTGGTTTTGTCTTTTAGAGTTTATTTAGGTGTTGGGTTTTTTTTTCTCGTGTGGAAGTTACACATGTCGAACCTCTGCTGAGGCAGTTGGGACGTGACATTTGGTGGCAGAGGTGGGATAGATCTAGGAAGGGATAGGGGGAAGTAGTTAGGGTAGATTTATTGTTATTTGTTTAGATACCAGAAGTCAGTGTTTGTTTCTTTGTCGTCTTGTGTGTCGGATGAGTGGCCAGTGGGTGGTTGGTCGGGAGTGAGGTTGCGCTGCGCAAAAGGGTTCACACCCCGAGCGTGTGTGCACAAACGGGGGGTTGAGGTAAGCAACTTTGTCGTCGAGGCCTAGACGATAAGGGACTTCTCCGGCTCCTGTTACTGTTTACTTGTCATTTGTTCGACTGTTTGTATATGTGTTAATCGTTATTTGTTTCATTGTTAATCACCTATTTTTTCCCATTTTCATTCTTAGTCCGCGACTGTATGCTGACGAGAGCTGCGACTCGGAGAGCAGCTGAGCAAGCGCGAGCGATGGACCAGTACACCGGGACCGACGCAGCCGCTTCGCGTCCGGGACCGTCTGACGGGAAACCCACAGTGAGTACGCCTTCCGCTCATAGATCTCGTATGGCAGCCAATCTTACTCCTACCTCAGTTAAGACCGTAGCAGGGAAAAGTAGTGACAGTATGGATGTAGGCCTATATGTTAAATACAGAGAGCTGGGCACTAGCATGGGGCTGAAGGACGCAGTTTTAGCCAGTTTTGTGGTAGACGAGGTGGCTAGGGAGCAAGAGGCCGCTAGATTAGCGAGGGAGCTGGAACTAGAGCGGAAAGATAGAGCTGTGGAAACCGCCAGGCTCGAGAGGAAGATGGAACGAGAAGAGAAGAGAAGAGCAGAAGAGTTAGCTTTGGCAGAGAAGAAGATGGAACGGGAGCGTAAAGAAAGAGCAGAAGAGCTGGCCCTAGCAGAGAAGAGAAGAGCGGAAGAGATGGCTCGAGCGGAGAAGAGGAGGGCAGAAGATTTAGCCATAGTAGAAAGAAGGCTAGAACAAGAGCGGAAGGATAAAGCTAGAGAACTGAAGCTCTTAGAAAAGAAAATAGAAGCCGAACGGGAAAATGTCGAGTTGCGTCTGCAAGAAGAGCGTGCAGCTAGAGAGCAGGCCCGGGAAGACGATAGAGAAAGGCTTAGAGCGCAGTTGGAACAAGAGAAAGAACTAGAAGCTCAACGTAGGAGGGATAGAATTCAGTCTGATAGCTATAGGATCAAGGTCCAACCATTTGATGGCAAAGAGGATATTGAGAGCTATCTTCAGCACTTTGAACAAATAGCTAGAACTCAGAAATGGAAGGAAGAGACGTGGTCGGCTAGGTTGTCACCGTTGTTGTCAGGGGAGGCAAGAGAGACGTATCTGAAGTTAACTCCAGAGCAGATAGTCGATTTCGAAGTGGTCAGGGGGGCTCTTCTGAAACGATTTAGGAGAGATGCTGACTACTACCGCAAACAGTTCAGAGGGAGCAAGGCACAGAGACTTTTCCGCAGTACTTGAGTAGAGTACAAGTCTTAGTGAAGAGATGGTTTTCTTTGGCTAAGAAAGATATAGATGATGCGGGCGTAGTACTTGATGTCTTTCTGACTGAACAGTTGTTGTCAGTAATGAACCCTGAGTTAGAGCTGTTTGTGAGGGAGAGGCAGCCTGAGAACGGCGAGCAAGCAGCTGAGATTGCCCAGCTACATGTAGATGCGAAACGGACAGTGAGTAACAGACCAGTGTTCGGTAGCGTGCCATACAAGGGGGGTAATCGTGCTGTCAGTCAACCTGTAGGGGCAGCGAGGAGTGGTCCTAGTGGCAACAAAGGTGAAGAGGATAAGAGGAGAGAACCTAGTGGGGAGAAACGTCCTGTGAAGTGTTTCAAGTGCGGGAAGCTAGGTCACGTAGCGAAGGAGTGCCGTAGTCCGAAACAGTTGCTACGTATCACTGTCAGTCCGGATTCAGGACCGATTCACTCGGAAATGACTAAGACTAGCTTTAGTACCATTCAGCCGTACAACCCGTGGAGCATGGGAACAGTCAGGGGTCAGCCTGTGAAAATTCTGAGAGACACTGGTGCCGAGGTGGGGGCAGTAGCAGCCAAGTGGGTGCGTCCCGAGGATATGACTGGTAGAGAGATTGAGGTCATGTTCGCTGATCAGGTCAAGTCAGGGAAGTATCCTACAGCGTACGTAGAAGTAGACTCAGCTTTTGTGAAGGGTACAGTAGAATTGATCGTCATCGAGCAAGTTGTACCTGATATCATTCTTGGCAACTGGGTTACCTTCAAGGGAGGCTATCGTAGTCCAGTGGCCGTAGATGGGTTAGAGTGTGCGATAGCCGCCGTTCAGACCAGAGCACAGGCCAAAGCAGAAGGGAAGCAGGAGAAAGCACTGCCGATTCCAAAGTCATTCCAACTCGACGTGACGCCCGATCAGTTGGCCAAGTTGCAGGAAGAAGATCCCACTTTAGCTAGAGCTAGAGAGTGCGAGAAGCAAGGGACGAAACTCAAGTCAGGCAAAGCGATGGTTAGCTTCTCCAAAAAGAAGGGCATTTTGTATAGAGTACACCATCAGGGGGAAGAAGAGCTGACGCAGCTAGTCGTGCCTAGCAAGCTAAGAGGAGAGGTGATGCGCCTGGCGCACGACCCTCCGATGGCCGGACACTTAGGTGGAAAAAGGACACGTGAGAGGATATGGGGGGTGTTCTATTGGCCTGGAATGTGCGGGGATGTTAGGCGATTCTGCGAATCATGTCCCGAATGCCAGAAAACAGTTCCCAGGGGTAGGGTAGCAAAAGTTCCGCTGCAGAAACTACCTCTAGTTGATGAACCGTTTCAGAGAGTTGCAGTCGATATTGTGGGGCCTATAAAACCTATGTCAGACAGGGGCAACCAGTACATTTTAGTCATGGTAGACTATGCGACACGATATCCTGAGGCCGTAGCACTGAAAGGCATAGAGGCTGAGCGAGTTGCCGAAGCATTGTGGGAGATCTGGACAAGAGTGGGAATTCCCAAAGAGATATTAACAGATCAAGGGACACAATTTATGTCGAACGTGATGACTGAAGTAAATAGACTTCTAGCAATCCATGGGAAGGCGACAACACCATACCATCCGATGTGCGACGGGCTCGTGGAGCGTTTTAATGGTACACTCGTGTCGATGCTCAAAAAGCTGACGAAGGAGCAACCGAAAGCATGGGATAGGTACATACCAGCGCTGCTCTTCGCGTATAGGGAGGTACCTCAAGAGAGCACAGGTTTTTCACCTTTTGAGCTACTGTATGGCAAGACAGTGAGGGGTCCCATGTCAGTTCTGAGAGATTTGTGGACGAAGGACAGTCAAGGAGAAGAAGTGAAGGTGGCTAGTCAGTATGTAGTGGACCTGCGAAACAGAATCGAGGAAACGTGCGCGCTAGCGAAGGAAAGTCTGAAGAAAGCAGGCGAGAGGCAGAAAAGACACTTCGATAGGAAAACGAAACCTAGAACGTTTCAAGCAGGGGACAAAGTGTTGCTTTTGTTGCCAACCAAGCACAACAAGCTAGAAATGAGCTGGAGGGGGCCATACGAAGTCGTAAGTCGTCGAAACGAGTGCGATTATCAGATTCGCATTGGGAACAAGGTCAAACTGTTTCACGCCAACCTACTGAAACTGTACCATCAGAGGGTACAAATCGCCACAGCTGTAGTAGTTGATGAAGCGGACGAATGGGAAGAGGTACCAACAGTCGAGGGCATACCCACCGTAGTGTTGAAGCAGTCAGAGACGTTAGATGACGTGCATCTTGATGCAGATAGCCCGGAGATCCATGCAGGAATTAGGAGGCTATTAGTTCGTTACCCTGACATCCTGACTGACTTGCCTTTGCGCACCACGTTGGATGAGTGCGAGGTACGACTGGATGACGACCGTCCAGTAAGGACAAAACAGTACCCGTTACCTCATTCAAAGATGGAGACAATCAAGGCAGAGGTTGAGACGATGCTAGCTATGGGGGTGATCGAGCGAGCGGCTTCACCGTTCAGTTCACCGATCGTTCTGGTAAAGAAGAAAGACGGAGCAGTCAGATTCTGCGTCGATTTCAGAAAGCTCAATAGGCAGGTGATTTTCGACGCTGAGCCGATGCCAGACATAGACTATCTGTTCAACAAACTCTCAAAGGCCAAGTACCTGAGCAAGATCGATTTGTCTAAGGGGTATTGGCAAATACCTATGAAGAGTGAAGACAAGTGCAAGACAGCTTTCACTACCAACGAGGGTCAATTCCAATGGTGCGTCATGCCCTTCGGACTGAAAACCGCAGGGGCAGTTTTTTCACGCATGATGCGCAAAATGCTGATGCCATTGAGGATGAAAGAAGTCGACAACTTCATGGACGATGTCATGGTAGCCACAGAAACTCTAGAGAGACATTCAGCGCGTCCGTCCAAGTGCTACCTGGGATTCCGCAAGCTGGAGTATTTGGGACACATAGTGGGAGAGGGCAAAGTGCAACCAGAACAAGGAAAGATGGACAAGATCCAGAATGCACCACGTCCTACTACCAAGAAACAGGTTAGGTCATTCCTTGGATTAGCAGGATATTATCGGAAGTTTGTGCCGAATTTTGCTGCGATAGCGGTGCCGCTGACCGACTTAACCAAGGGAGGCAAATCAGGTCCCGTACAGTGGTCCGATGCTTGTGAAGTAGCATTCCAGACGCTCAAAAACCGCATATGCTCCAAACCTGTATGCTGTATGCCAGACATGGAGAAACCATTAGTGCTACAGACTGACGCATCAGAGATTGGAATAGGGGCGATTCTGTGCCAGGACCAAGGTTTGGGCTTACAACCTATTACATGTGCCAGCAAGAAGCTAAACCAAGCGGAGAGGAACTATTCCACCATAGAGAAGGAATGTTTAGCATTGGTTTGGGGCGTACAAAAGTTCAAGCAGTACCTGTACGATCGGACAGTCATTGTGCAGACCGACCACAGGCCTTTGCAATACCTGCAGCAAGCAAAGACTACGAATTGTAGGCTCATGAGGTGGGCACTTCAACTCCAACCTTTCGATCTGATAGTGGAGAGTATTCCAGGGAAGGAAAATGTACCAGCTGATTTCTTGAGCAGAACTGAGTAGCGTAGTTGTTAAGAACTAAAACTTTTAGTTTTCGTCTTGGTGGGGTGCTGTGTCACGCTACGCAGTTTGCGGTCGTGCGCCTATGTATATAGTTTAATCATCAGCCTGTACATAGAGGTTAGAAGTTACGGTAGTCAAGGGGAGAGCATCAGAATAAAATTAATTAAACTTATAATTAATAAAAGTAGCGAATGATTGCGCCCGTGCAGAACGCACTATGTTAGAAAACAGCATAGTTGGCTATTTTGTTATTGAGAGGATTAATTGCTGCCATGCGATATTCTATGTGTGAAATGCGTGCTCTAATCGCGAACGGTGTAGGAAATGAATTATGATTAAAACGAGTATGTTCTAGAAGATTCTAAGCTAATCATATAAAACCCCATGCACTGTATTTTTTGATAGGAGCAGAAACATTTTCATATCGCTTATGTAGCCAGAATCAACAGATCTGAGTTGTGTCAAGGTGCCAGATAATGACGTCATCTGTGGGTCGTACTGATCAGACTGTCAACGAAAAAGAGAGACTAGTTATCGGAAGAGGAGGACTGTTTTGGGAACACTTTGGAAGTGTTTGGTTAACTGGAACCGTTCTAAGCTGTTTAGAATACCAGCTGTGTATTCTCAGTGAAATCTGAGTTATCTACGTATAACGTCGGGTGACCTGTGACTCCGTCTAGGACTTCTTCTGCCTGTGTATCACCTTGCCTAACCATCTGTGCCTGTGTGTTTGTCTCGTCATATGTGTGTCTTTGTCAACAGGCCGGAGGATCTTCACTGGTAGCCATGTACCAAAACCAATAACCGAAACCAGACTCAGGGTTGAGGGTTCCGCCTTCCAGCTGGGCCGCGTGTGTGTGGAGCGTGCTAAACCAACGCCTTTACCTTTGGTCAACCTTAGGTTAAGGTTCTTGTGTCAAGGAAAAAGTTGCATTTTCTATATTAAGCTGTTTATAACTGTTCACACACACACACGCACCCTGCATTCACATAACAAATAACTATATCTGTTGAGGAACCATTTGTGAAAGAAATACTTATTTACATGTGCTAACTTGGAAATTTCAGTGGATTGAAATATATTTAATTTGTATTGAATAATAAGCATTGCTTGATGTAATATTACCTACCTGATTAAGTAGCCCTGTGATTATATAGTTCTGTCTGGGGGAATTAATTCGCCAGATATATACCTATTAATAATTTAGATTATTTTCTTACAAATTCTATTGTGTATAAAATATAAATTTTCTTGATTCATTTTATATAATATCAAAGATTTGTTGCAGCTGTTTGAAATTTAAATGTAACAAGGTTTGAATATTTATAAAGATTTAAAGCATTTGCTTCAATTATTTACCTTGTTGGCAGTAAGCTGTTTCAGCCATAATTATTATAAATCTTGTGTACATTTTGTAGTTAGACATTTTTCATTTTGATTTAATTATCATTATTATTTTGAGCGAATTGTTTATGTATTAGTTGGGGTTATATTAGGGGGATTGAGGGTTGGTTGGTTGGGAAGGGGGATAAAGGGAGTTAATATTTAGAGCGAATGAGTGAGTGAAATAAAGAAATTGTCTTGTCACTTCTGGTTTTGTCTTTTAGAGTTTATTTAGGTGTTGGTTTTTTTTTCTCGTGTGGAAGTTACACATGTCGAACCTCTGCTGAGGCAGTTGGGACGTGACAGAACCCCCATTTTTACCGCCCAGATATTGTTCCGCATGACGTCAGGAATCTACAGCCAAGTGATGAAATGTGCGTAGGTGACAATGTCAATTGCATTGTTGATACACAGGCTTGGAAATCTCGTCTCTCGTAGGCCTCAATTACATACTATACAAACTATACCACGTACGTATGTAGGAGGGGAAAGAAAAGACTTCAGAGCCTGTGGTTGATAAATGCATGTAGTATTGGCCATCTTATGGCTGATGCAGGCTTGCAGGAGGCATGGTGGCCGAATGGTTAGAGCGTTGGCTTGCGGATCGGAAGGTCCCGGGTTTGAGCCCAGGCCGGGCATTGTGTTGTTTCCCTGGGAAAGACACTTTACTCTCGTTTCCTACTCCTTCGGATGAGAGTATAAACCGAGGTCTAGTCTGTTTCGCATACATTACATCATAACAGACTTTAAAGATCCTGACGCTCATGTCCTAGACGGGTGAGCGCCGGTAACAAGAACACACCCAGCATGCACCTTGGTAAAAAAAAAAAGTGCCATAATGATCAACACGATTGATTGTGGGCATATTCACAACTTTCCGGCACCTCTCATAAAAACTCGTGGGTATCGCCATTATAAATTAAAACGAGGTTATATGAAACCAAGTTCCGGTTTTGCTTGTTTTGCTTTTCTCAAAGCTTGATGCGTGACTTTTAAATATGGCAAAGTGCCGAAAACGACGATTGTTAGAGCCAGAAAACGAGTGGGATAAGTATAAAAACGGTAAAGGAAGTACATGCTCGGTGAAAGAATGCAAAAAACAATCGTAGAGGCCTGTATTTGTGGCGACTTCGGAGGTGCGTCGATCATCGACAGAAAGTGAAACGGGACCTGAAAACTCTTGTAGTTTTTCCATAGCTTCGCCGTCGCAACCTTCACAAAACACGAAGTAACTGAATATGTTAGGCTAGCGTTGTGGCCAAGTGGGCTAAGGCGGGACTAACTTGCCTTGTCCACAAGCCAGAAACCAATGGCGCCTGACAGGTGTGGGTTCGAGCCAGCATCTGGGCGTTATGTTTTTTCCGAATATTTTTCAAAAATTCACAAATAATGTTAGGTAGTTAGGGTTTAGGCGCGCCACTGGCGATAGAAAGGGATAATATACTGCAGCAAAAAAAAAAATATGTGAGGGTACGATACAGGTGGCCAGTGACACATGTTATTATTCTTGAATATTTGGAAATAACTCACTAAAACACGCGGAGAAAAAAAAACCGGAAGTATTTTTCATAGAGGGGATTCCCGTTGGTGCATAGGATAGCAGAAAAGTGTGAATACGGCAAGACAAGGCAATAGAGGCAGTTTGTGCATCAAATTCTGCAGTTCACATCATTGCTGGAAAGGCTTATTCTAGGGCAATTAGAGCACATTTTCTTGTCGAAGCAGCATTGAGTGCAATATTTGTAAGCACTTCCTTCAACATGTCATGGCTGTTGCTCCATCCTGACACTTTGTCCAATGATTACAATCCTACGAAGAAAAACGGTGATTGTCAAGAAGAAGAGTCACTTCTACATAATCCTGCAGATCTTGACATAGCAGATGACTTTGATTAGGCTCTTTTTGATGCAGGGCAAAACAACAGCAAGAGATGCTGCAATACATCCTGTATTAGGACGCATTAAAGCAACGTTGGAAGATTTCAAACGACAATGTTCAAGTAGAACGAGCAAGCTATGGATTCAAGAAATGGTACACCTCCTTCACACAGCAATATTAGCTGAGAGAACTGGAGACTTCAAGCTCCATCTATCTGCTGTTGCCAAAATGTTGCCCTATTTTGCTGCTTCAGGGCACAACCTCTACACCAAGTCGGCCAGGTTGTACTTACAGCAAATGATGGAGTTGAACAAAACCTACACAGAAATCTATCACGATTTCATGGCAGGCCATCACGTGAAACGGAGAAGCGATCGCTATAGGGCTGGTCTGTCGTGTGATCTGGTGATTGAGCAAACTTTGATGAGGACGCTGACGTCAAATGGTGGCCTAACTAAAGGGCGCGGAATGGGCGAACGACAAAGGCTTGTTTGGCTTCCCTCTATGCCTGCTTGTGCAACAGCAAACCAATGGATGCAATCCTTGACGCAAACAGAGTTCACAACAAGTGAACGGCACAAAGATTCTTCTGAAATAAGGCAAGAGAAAGACCACAAAGAAACTTTGACAGTCATCAGCTATGTTTCATCAAAAAATCCGTTTTGCGCTGACATGAGTCTTAGGTCTATTGCCACTGGCCAAGCAGCTGACTCATCTGTCAATGCTGACCAAGCTGTTGAAATTGGTCAGCGCATTCTCCAAGGGATGACGGGTCAATCTCCAGCTGACGTGACGTTCAAGAAAAGCAATCAAGCAGTCACAATGGCGACAAAAACTGGAGTGACTATTGGCCAGGAAATGGTGCAAGTGGATCCGCAGTTATTGTTTCAAAGGTTGGTGCAAGTCGCTGGGAATGATACCAACAGGCTCGAAGAAATGTTTTACTATGGACTGGCCAATGTACCTGCCTCCTTGTTTGATGCGACAGGATTCCCCAGAAAAGCCAACAAACATACTCTTGCAGGATTTCTCTGGTCTGCTGTCAATGAAACTGCATCCTTGCCAAGAGAAAATGTGAAATACATTCTCGATGGTGGATCCCTTTTGCATCGCCTTTTATGGCCCAGAGGGTCGTCCTAAAAGATCTAGCAGAGATGTATGTCAGCTTTGTTGCTAGGAAACATACACTAGCTACAATCATTTTCGATGGCTATGTTGATGGCCCAAGTACCAAAGATGTTGCCCATCTTCGAAGAAGCAAAGGCATGGTTGGGAGACATGTAGCCTTTGGTCCTAACATGATCCTCTGCGAGACGAAGGAAATATTCTTGGCCAACTGCGAAAACAAACCGGAACAACAGTCTGTAATAACATTCTTTTTGCCCATGCATTCTGTGGATACGACACATCTCATCCCTTCAACATCTCAAAATCACTCACAGTCAAGAAGCTTGATTCAGGAGAGCTCCTGGATGAGGCTAGAGTATTCAATGATAAGATGTCAAGTCATGATGCTGTTGCAGCGGCTGGTGAGAGGGTATTTGTTCACCTGTACAGTGAAAAACGTTCTGTTACCTTGACCAAACTGTGGTTTGTCAAATATGAGCAAAAAGTGTCTGCAAGCCATACACAAATCCAAGCTAAAGTGCTCCCCCAACAGCAGCAGCAGCTGAATTCCATGCCTACAGAACATTCTACCAAGTCCAGGAGTAGCTGAGTCTAGACAGAGACCATGGTCTATCACCAATGGATTGGGAATGGAAGTTACAGGAGGGTGGGCTACTTCCAATCATAACTAATAAGCCAGCTTCTCCATAGGATATTTTGAATGTTATCCGCTGCTGCTGCTAGAAAGACTGCTCAACTGGCAGATGCAGGTGCAGAAAGCACGGACTTACGTGCGTGCACCATAGCTTATGGAGAATGCCGTGGAGTCAGCTGCACAAACTCTGTGATTCAACTGTATGACGAGTCGGATTCTGAGAGCGACTAAGGTAGACCACTTCTATATTCTACTGGAAAACTAATCAATTTCCTGGGTTTTTCTGTTTTTCTTTATTTCGTGTGTCTTCCTTTTAACTAATCTTTTTTCTCTTGTGAATTAAATAGAAGTCGACTTTTACAATCGAGATCAAGATTTTTAAGATCATCGGAATTTCGCATTTATACCCCTATGTTAATTAAATTTTAATCCACAGTCAGAACTAAAACTGACACAGAAAGCGTTGAAACAGTTTTTCGGACTGTATATGTTAAGAGCTTTCATTTGACATGCAACATGATATGGTTTTGAATTAAATGTTTATTTCAAGTAAGCTCCCTTTGACGTTTTGAAGTGTGAAAAAACATAAACACCAAAAATCATGTTTCAGACCCCTTTTTTTTGCTGGGACTTTTTATAGGTATTTCCTCATTGCTTAAAGAATATTTTTTACTGCATAGCATTTTTATAGGAATTAGTTGGCTATTTATTTCATTACTGGGACTGGACTATGTGGTGGTGAGATGATGTTTTCAGTGCCAAAAGAATAAATAAGCAAAAGGGGGGTAAGCTTTGCTCTGTGGGTTCGGGCAAATAGAATAGACCCAACGTTTCCCGGCGTGTCGTAAGAGGCGACTAACAGGGGTGATGTTAGCACGGCATCACTGGGCGAAAGTCTTCTACACAGAAGTCACCGGCCAGGGCGGAGGAACCTCACGTTACTACAGGTTCAACGACCACGTGCTCAGGGCCAAGGCGAGCCACACTGTATTCGTGGATTTCGGCTGTGGCCAACAGCCTGGAGAGGATTGGGCCCTGCCAGGTCTTTTTTTTGCCCAAGACACAACACATGATGAGGCTATCCACTAATTCCATGCCGGATCGGTCGTCGCCCGGCTACACAAGGACCGCGCCTTCCGTTGGCCACCAGGACGGAGGTGAAAAGTATGCTACTGATGGACAAATTAGCAAGATCCGCACGAGAAACAACATCGTCATAGGAACCTGGAATGTCAGGACCCTAACTGCGGAAGGAAAATTAGAAGAACTGGCCCACGAGCTGGACCACTATCGATGGAACGTTCTAGGTATCAGCGAACTGCGCTGGAAAGGCCTAGGTGAAACAACGACTGACAAAGGCCACAAGCTCTATTTCAGCGGTAGAGATGACAGGCACGAACACGGCGTTGGATTCTTGGTCCACAAGAACATTCTAGCCACTGTCATGGGTTGCCGCCCAGTCTCCAGTAGACTCATTACCATCCGTCTGAGAGCAACCCCTTTCAACATTACCATCATCCAGGCCTATGCCCCAACATCAGACTATGAAGACAGCGAAGTGGAGGATTTTTATGAAAATATACAGGCGGTCCTTGACCAAGTGCCGAAGAAGGACATAGTCATAGTGCAAGGCGACTGGAATGCCAAGGTTGGCCAAGATGCGCACCATAACTGGGGAGACACATGCGGACCCCACTGCAACAACGAGACAAATGACAGGGGTCTGAGGCTATTGGAGTTTGCCAGATACAACAATCTGGTACTGGCAAACACACTTGGTCTCCACAAAAAATCCAGACGATGGACATGGCACAGTCCCGGCGGGGAACATCACAACCAGATCGACTACATCATGGTCAAGAAACGCTTCAGATCAAGCATCAACATTGGCAGGACACGCACTTTTCCAGGAGCAGACATTGGAAGTGACCACGATCTCGTGATGATGTCTTTCCGGCTCCATTTGAAGAGAGTAAATACAGCAAAGTGCACTAGGCTGAAGTTCGACCTGGACAAACTGCAAGACCCGGAGGTGGCAAAAATATTTCAGGCCACAATTGGAGGGAAATTTGCACCACTGCTTATTTTGGGGGCAGGCGAAGTAGATGTCAACACCATGACCAATACCTTCAACTCAGCTGTAACAGATGCCGCCACTGAGATCCTTGGCAAGCACCGACCAAAGAAGAAGCCGTGGATCACACCTGAACTTTTGGATCTGTGTGATAAACGAAGAGAGTTAAAAAAGAAAAAGAACACCTCACA
>CM072518.1:61397865-61439053 GCA_036898135.1 Oncomelania hupensis
CTGTTCACAAACTTGGCAGAGTTCAAGTAAGTTAGCGGCTTGTGATCAGTCTGTAGCACGAACTTCACTCCTTGAAGGTACAGTTCGAACTTCCGGATTCCCCATATGATGGCAAGGCACTCTTTCTCCATGGTCGAGTAATTTTTCTCAGCCCTGGACAGCTTCTTGCTGGCGTAACTGACCGGAAATAGTTTCCCTTCGTGTTCTTGCATCAGTATGGCGCCGATGCCTTCGTCCGCTGCGTCTGTTCTTAAGACGAATTCTTTGGAAGTGTCAGGCAGTCGTAGCACCGGATCCTTCGAAAGGAGGTCGCGCACAGTCTGGTATGCCCTCTCCTGAGACGGTCCCCACTGCACTTGGTTTGGACAGCCTTTCCGCACCAGGTCCGACAAGGGTGCTGTGATGGCGGAGTAGTTTGGTACAAACTCCCTGTAGTATCCAGCCAACCCCAGGAAAGATCGCACCTGCTTCTTGGTTTGGGGACGTGGAGCGTTCAGAATCTTGGTGACGTTTTCTAGTAGAAGCCCCTTTTGTCCTTCTTTCAGCGAATGGCCGATAAAGTCTACGTTGTCAGTCCCCAGAATGCACTTACTGGGTCTCACGGTCAGGTTGGCTTCTGTGAGACGGTGAAACAGCTCCCTCAAGGTCTGCAGATGCTCTTTCCAGGTGCGGGTGTGGACTAGCAGGTCGTCCCAGTAACACACGACGTTGTCCATCCCTTTGAGCATCTTCCTCATTCCTCTCTTCAGGGTAGCTCCGCTGTTGACCATGCCAAAGGGCATCCTTAGGCACTCGTACGTCCCATCAGGAGTTATGAAAGCAGTCTTTGGTATGTCCTGTTGACGCACGGGGACTTGCCAATAACCCTTGCTGAGGTCAATCTTTGAGAAGATTTTACTCCCCGATAGTTGGCGGAAGAGGTCTGCTGCGGTAGGCATCGGCTCAGGGTCGAAGACGGTGATCTTATTAACCTTCCTGTAGTCGATGCATACTCGGTTGCTCCCGTCCTTCTTCTTCACGACCACGACAGGGGATGCGTAAGGGGAACTGGACTCCCTAATGATGCCCATCTTCAGCATCTCATCGATGTCTTTCTTCAAGGATTCACGGGCCTTGAAAGGGATCGGGAAGGGCTTGGATCGAACAGGGATATTCGAAGTGAGGTGGACTTCGTGTTCGACCAAAGTTGTAGAGCCAGGGACATCGCTGAAGTTGTGGGGAATCTCGCCCATAAGGTCCTTGAGCTCCAACTTTTGACCTTCCGTCAAGCTCGGTCCTACCTTAACATCATCGATGCCTTCTTTGCTGTGGAAGTCTCCCAGTTCCAACAGTTCTTCGCTGTCAAAGCTGTCGTCGGTCACAGCTGCTGTGGCTGCGTGCACAGTCTCTGATGGCCTTTCCACGTACAGCTTAAGGAGGTTGGCGTGGTATATCTTGGAATGCTGGCCGACCTTCACCTTATAGTCGTTGATTCCCACCACGGTCTCCACTTCGTACGGGCCTTTCCACTGCATCAGCAACTTATTGTGATCGGTAGGTAGCAGCACCAGCACTTTGTTGCCAGGTTTGAACTTCCTGTTCACAGCCCTACGGTCATAGTAGTGCTTTCCACAGTCTTGGGACTTCTTCAGGTTTTCTCTGGCTATCTCGAGAGTCTGCTCCAGCTTCTCCCGTAGCTCAAACACGTACTGGTAGCTGTTCTTCACCTCTGGGGTGTCTACTTCTTTCGTCCACAGTTCTTTTAGGATGTGCATCGGCCCTCGGATGGTTCTTCCGTACAGCAGCTCGAACGGAGAAAAGCCGGTGGACTCCTGCGGTACTTCTCTGTAGGCGAAAAGTAAGGCGTTGATGTAACGATGCCATTGTCTGGGCTGCTCGCTGCACAGTTTCTTCAGGGTGGACTTCAGCGTAGCATTGAACTTTTCGACAAGCCCGTTGCACATCGGATGGTAGGGTGTCGTAGTTAAATGCCGGATGCTCAGCAGTCTGTTGACCTCCTTCATACAGTCAGAGACGAACTGTGTCCCGAGGTCTGTCAGAATTTCTTCAGGCACTCCAAGTCTGCTGAACATGTCCACCAGTGCCTCTGCTACAGTTTCAGTGTCAATCTTCTTCAGTGGCACTGCTTCTGGGTACCGAGTCGCATAGTCTACTAAAGTCAGTACCCATCGATGACCTTCTTCACTCGGAGGTCTTATTTCGCCGATTAAGTCTAAGGCCACCCTCTTGAAAGGTCGGTCGATCAAAGGCATTCTCTGCATTGGCACTTTAGGGACCCTTCCTCGAGGTATGGTCTTCTGGCAAATGTCACATGATCGACAGAAACGGCTGACGTCCGCATGAAGTCCTGGCCAGTAGAACACCGCCTGGATTCTATCCGACGTCTTCTTGATACCCAGGTGACCTCCCATGATCGAGTCATGCGCTACTTCCATCACCTGGCGCCTTAGAGGTAACGGTACCAATACTTGACGTAGTGGTTTCCCTCCGTTGACCCTCGGGTGCTGGAAGATTCGATACAGGATCTTGGCCTTCACCTCAAAATAGACCGTACCACTGCCTTTGGTCACGTGGTCTTGGCGGTTCCTGTACTTGTTTAAAGTGCTGTCAGCTTCCTGGAGCTGGATCAGCTTATCTCTGTCCACGATGGCAGCTTTGGAGTTGTCGGCGACCTTCAGTGGCGTAGACGTCTTGTCTCTCTTGGCCTGGGCCCTGGTAGTAACAGCACCGACGATCTCTGGTCGGCAGGGCTGAGCCGGAGTAACCACATTGTCCCGTAGCAGCTCTGTAAGGTCTCCATCGGGAAATGGCAATGGATCCTCCTCCACAACTTCGACGCGTTGGGTTGAGGCAGGACTCCACTCTGGATCGGGGTTGTCGGGTCGTCTCGCGCCGTCGATATTCCCGATCATCAAATCATACAGCGGCTTCTTCAGGCAAACCGCTTCGACTTCGCCTATGTAGAAAGGGGTGTTGACATGAATTTTCGCAACTGGCGCTTTCAAACATTTGCTGTCGGCCATAAGTGTCCATTTTGAATCGCCAGTGAACTGTTCTTTAGCGATTAAGTCTTCTCTGACGATGACCCCACTGCAGCCAGAGTCTCTTAAGACAGTCACTTCATGATTTCCGACGCGTCCCTTTGAAACAGGCATGTTCTGGACGGTCACAGCTGCGCTGGCGACGACGGGGATGGATTTTCCGTTGGCAAGAAGAAGTTGGCCATCGGTCATGCACTCTTGCACGTCCGCAGGGGTAGCTGTGCGCTCGGTCTCACTCGGAAGAATGACGCTCCCGCCGCACACCTGATGGTCAGATCTACTGGTTTGCCGTTGATTGGAAAACCGCCTCTGCCGGTTGCCCGCCGCTGCGTTGTCCGTACTGCTCCGCTGTCCGCTACTTTTGTTTTGAGGACAGTTAGAAGCTCTGTGGTCTGTAGCGTTGCAGGTGAAACAGCCCCTTGAATGCCCTTCCCTGGGAGGAGGCGTGGAGTCTGTCTGTCTCTGGCTCGTCTGGCTTCCCTGGATCTGGTTCACATGGTTTCCAGTCTTCTGAAAATGTTTCGTCGCGCTGGGTGGCCCCAGGGTTTTCCCATGAGCGATGAGATATCTTTCAGCAGCCTCAGTCACATCTTTAAGCGTCTGCAGCTTTTGTTCTTCTAAGTGGGTCGCTAGGTCCTTGTGACAGGCATTGAGAAATTGTTCTTTCACAATCAGGTCATGGAGACTGTCGTAAGACTTCATTTCGCCTGATAACTCCACCCACTTGTGTAGATATGACGACAGGCGCTCCACAAACTGCTTTGGCGTCTCGTCTGACTTAGGCCGGCATTCACGGAAGCGTTTACGGTAGCCCTTCTCTGTAAAGTTGTAGCACTGCAACAGGGCCTCTTTCAAGACGTCGTAGTTTTTGGCGTCATCGTTCGACAGTCTGGTGTAAACTTCGAGAGCCTGCCCCGTCAGAAGTGCACTCAGTCGAATCGCCCAGTCTCGAGGTTGCCAATTAGAGCTTTCAGCGAACCTTTCGAATCTCGCCAGATAACTGTCAATCTGGTCCTTCCCGTCGACGAAAGCTGGCAATTTTGGAGCCGTGTTGTCACTGATAACTTGTGGCGCATTCTGCTGTTGCTGGATACGCGCCATTTCTAGCTGGAACTCAAGACGCTTCAGCTCGAATTCTCTGTCTTTTTCTTGCCGCTGCTGTTCAATTTCTAGACGCTTCTGTTCTAATTCTATTTCTTTTTCTAGACGCTTCTCTTCCAATTCTCGTTCTTCACGGCGACGCTGCTCTTCTAATTCTCGTTCTTCACGGCGACGCTGCTCTTCTCTTTCTTCACGCAATATTCTCTCCTGGCATTTGACGTACTCCGTCAGCTGTTTGCCTTTTAGATTTAGTTCAACCCCTTTCTGCCAGAAGTCAGCCATCTTGATGCTTCTGGAAAGTTCTTTTCTAGAAGGTTCTTTTCTGGAAAGTTCTTGACTGTGCTGTACCTTTCTAGACTGTTCTAGAACAGCACGCTTTCTGCAGTAGCGCTGATGCTTGTCACTAGTCGCCTTCGCTGACGCAGGCCCCGCTGTCCTCGTCGTATGCGACGCTGCACCACGCTGGTGTTGATGTATACGCTCCTGTGCTGAAGTATACGCGACGTCCGCTCGCCGCTCTCTGTAACACTGGCGATGTAGCTCCGAGACTGTCCCTCGACGTAGTCTTACGGCAGCTACGTAGTCCCGATCTGTTGTTCGCTCACGAAGCAACTCTTCAGCGACTACACGCCCTTGCAGTCAACCCGAATCTATCGGTGATGTAGTCCCAGTATGTTGGCCCCTCTCGACGCAACTCGTTGGCGGCTACCCTCGATGACTGCCTATCGTAACGTTGACTCGCTTGTTGTAGCAGTTGAACCCTTGGCTATGGCGTGAATCGCGGCTTGACCCCCAAAATGTTACACTCTGTTTGATGTTGGTATTTTCCTATCAGTATCTGATTCAGCCCCGATGCTTGAATTCCTGATAGTTGTGTAACTCAGATTCGTTTATTCACACAGCCTGCTCAATCAGCATACAAGTCACAAAGTCGACGTATGAAGTTTTCCATTTTTATTCAGCACACATCAACAACTGCATACAATTCTCAATTCAACTCAACAACTTTCACAGCAACTTTCCAAATCACTATCAACAACTTTTCTCTCCCAACAGCAACTCGGCACACGATTAAATAACCTCTCTCTTTTCTGGAACAATTTGGTACATGGTAGAAATGACGTACTGCCACCAATCGAACTAAAGATCGTCATCACTGGCTTACGTCATTCATCTCTCCACACATACCCCGAACCTTCTCTTACTTCGACAATCGTCCCGAACATTCGATCGATGGTAAACAAGGAAATCCAGAGTATTCTCCGACAATATCGACCAACGAAAATTATCAACGTTATACAAAGCCTCTCCTAACCACAATGCAAACTCAAATCAAAGGTAAATAAACTCCATTATTGAATACTTTGCAAATCGAAACGATTAGATCTATCGTACACGCTTCCGACATACTTTCGTTCGCGTTTCAACGTAACAGCGAGCTGGCAGACGAATCGCTCTCGTGAGCGATATAAGCTGTTGCCATAATTAAGACCTAAGGAATAAAATGTCCCAATCAAAAGGGACAATAAAGCATTAAAATAAAAAATAAAAATAAAAATAAAAAAACTGGTTTAAAGACCACCGTGTCAGCCCACGAGCCAACATAGGCTACCCTCGTCACTCAGAGATGTAAGCAGACATCAACAGTTCTCATTCTACCAGTGAGTTGGCGCCTCGGGCGGCTTGAGTTAGATCCTGTATCGGCCAGCGCCAAGTACGGCGAGATATGCGCGCTATAAAAATCCTCGATAATAATAATAATAATAATAAGGATCACAATGTAAACATGTGACAATGAAAGGGCATTCATAAAGGTTTGACGGCCTGCTTTTGTCGTCAACCCACTACTACTACTACTACTACTACTACTACTACTACTACTACTACTACTACTACTACTACTACTACTACTACTACTACTACTCCTACTCCTACTACTACTCCTATTCCTACTCATATTACTACTACTACTACTACTCCTACTACTACTACTTTTTCGTGCGGACGCAGTATTATTTACAAAGGTTATAAGTAAATTTAGATAAGGGTTTACTTTTCAAAAACTGTCGTAAATCTGGGGACAGATTTCATTGTTCGTCTTTGTTTTTCTTACATCTTTCCCAGAGAATCGGCCCAGAATTTCACGGAAAAAAGGGACAATAAAGTGTCAAAAATCAACCCCCAAATTTTTTTAAACATAAAAAAATAAAATAAAATTATCCCTTTTAAATAAACTGAAAAAACGAGCACACAGTAGCACTCTCTCGCGCGCACCCACCACACCCATCCATCCCACACGTATCGATGATGATGCTGATGATGCTGATGATGCTGATGATGATGATGATGATGATGATGATGATGATGCTGATGATGATGATGATGGTGGTGGTGGTGGTAGTAGTGGTGGCGGAGGTGGCGATGATGATAACAGCAACAAACTTACCTGAGGACGGAGTATCAGCAAAGCAGCAACATGAAACAAAAACAAAGACGACATTAACCCTATTGCAAGTTGAAATATCATAATTATATAATAATAATAATAATAATAATAATAATAATAATAATAATAATAATAATAATAATAATAATAATAATAATAATAATCATAATAATAATAATCATAATAATAATAATCATAATAATAATAATACAGGATGCTATATACGCGCCTTTTCCCAAATCAATCAGGCTCAAAGCGCGGCGATCTATACCAACATACACGCTCACCTGTCTCATCCACCCTCACACACACCAAATACACATCCATCACTCAAACAAGTGGTGTAAAGGCAGGGAGATCGCTATTAGAAGACGGAAAGAAAATTGAATTTTTATTTTTGAATTTTTTATATTGACTGCGTCCTGTACCATTATTGAAGGGAGGGAGGAAACCGGAGTGCCCGGAGAAAACCCTCGGTGACCTCAATAGTCTCGTACCTAAGTCACAAAGGTTCGCCCCTTGCGGGAATCGAACCCGCGACCTTCGGCATAGGAAACCGGCGACTTATCCACTGCGCCACGAGGCCACCCCATATCCATGCCTCATGAACATAATTAAGACCATCTCTCTTTCTTACCCATGCAAACACACACATGGATATAGGGAGTTGCTAGTTTTGAAATCCCCCCCCCCCCTCTCTCTCTCTCTCTCTCTCTCTCCCTCTCCCTCTCTCTCTGTCTCAATAAGGCTTCGTATACAGTCGATTGAAATTAAACGACAATCACGTTAATCCTTTGGATCTTGTCTACCTCATCCCTGAACATGTTAATTAAAATCCATCCCACTTAGCACGCTCTGCTTGTTTTGCCCTACGCCCTAACTAGGATCAATTGACGAAGTTCAACATCGGCAATTATCGGATAATCATAATGGAACTGATCCCATTCATTGCTCGGCCCTGTTTGCCCTCTGCTAAGGCTCTCACACCCAAGGTCTACATCGCAGACTTAGATAATACCGGATCCACAACTGAGTTTCTGCGCCATCGGCATTTGAACTTTTTACGAAGTTCGTCTTCATTACATTATACATGTATTTATGTATTTAATCGTTCTTATAATGACAGCGTTATTCCAGCCCACGGGCAGTTCAAGACGCTGGTCGAGGCAGGATCGAAGCCAAGCCGGCTGAGGCGTCTTCAGCTAGCTTGTCCTCTGCATTGCCGTTTGAAATAGTATTTAGTTATGAATTTATATATTTATTTTATCGCTCTCATAATACAGCGCCTTTTCAGCTCAAGAGCTGCTCAAGATGCTGGCAGATACTGAACCTAGCGCAAGCCGATTAGAAGTGTCTTCGGGTTGCCAAATTAGGCACATCGATCGTCTGAATCCCTCAGACAAATGGGAATAATCCTGGGCGACAGGGATTGGGGAGAAGGGACCCAGTGCCTGCTGGTAAATAAGCATTCAGCTTATTAGGTCTTCCTGGCCTATATGATACAGAAGTTTACTAAAAAGCGCACAGGATTTAAAAAAACAACAACCACTAACGGCAGAGAAGTAAGTTGATGCTTGCGATAGCTGAGCTTATTCTCCTGGAATACTAGTCCTACGTCCGTGGATAGCAGGTCATGCTTGAGCACTGCATCTCTTATGGGTCTGCTCCACATATTAATAATCGGGCGCGGGTCGGAGGTGACCTTCGATGATCAGCCTCTTCCACGGTGAACGGAGAGTGCTCCTGTACTCTCCAATAGATGGATATATTTCAATTTCATCCCATTTCAACGCAGTGGAAAGAGGATTATCGACGCTCAAAGTTACTCTTCGCTTTCAACCACGTTGACCTGAGTGTTTAGGTATTTACGAGTGTTCTTGTTTGAACAGTGCATGCGTTTGTTGACTGTTAAGGGCGTGGGTTGCGTAGGTTGTGAGCGACAAGTGTCGACACCTGGGATTATTTTCCCGAGCGCTTGTACAATATAAATAACTATAAATGTTTAGTCAAGTGACGGCTGACTCATTCTCACATCACCTCTTAAACAACTGCGCCAAGTGAGATGCAATTACAATAAATTTAACAGCAACGGCTGCTTCTTCGTCGTCGTCATCATCATCATCATCATCATCACCATCATCAATATCACCATCGTGTCAACATTATTCTCCTCTCGTTTCTTTCTTTTCGTCAAGTCTTTCTTCCTTCTTTTTCATCGTCGCCCTCCTCCTCTTTCTCCCCCCCCCTTCCTTCTTGCTCTAATGCGAGCATTGTGGCCGAGTGGTCTAAAACGGAACTAACTTGTCTCGTCCACAGGCCAAAAACCAATGGCGCCCTACAGGTGTGGGCTCGATCCCGTCTCCGAATATTATTTACCTTTGATTCGGGCAACGTCTCGGGGGTTTTATAGGGGTACTCCGGTTTCCTCCCCCCAACAAAATTTCAAATCACAACTAATATTAGGTGGGTTGGGTTTGGGCGCTCTACGGGAAGGCGGCTCAGAGTTTCTCGATGAAAAAGGACAAAAGAAAGTCAAAAATCAAAATCAGATGAAATCAAGTGAAAGCAATAATAATAATAATAATAATAATAATAATAATAATAATAATAATAATAATAATAATAATAATAATAATAATAATAAACATTTGTACAGAGCCCTTCCTTACTAGAGCTCATAGCGCTGTACAGCAAAACAACAACAACAACAACCAACAAAACAAAAAGTGCAAAACATATACCAAATCAGAATACACACACACACACACCCACACACACACCCACACCCACACAACAGTCCCACACCCACACATGTAACGGTGTTTTAAGTACGAAGGAAAGATCAAGATCGAGATTTAAGAAAAGACCCTTATTATTACAACGATCGCTTTCTTCTTCTTCATAATGTATATTTGATATAGCGCGTTTTCATACAAATGCTCAAGGCGCTTTACAATTACATCCAGTTACACAAACATGCAACACATAGGAAGCACAATAATTAAAACCAACATCAACAAACAAGCAAAGCATACCCAAAGCAAGACATCAACAACATAGCCATACATACAAACACATTTGTTTCTCTTTATTGCACATTTTTAATGCTAGTGGTCCTCTGCTTTTTCCAATGTATTGTATTTATTTCATTTTGTTAGTAACAATAAAAGAGTAGTTACCGGACCCATGCACAAATCTCTCTCTCTCTCTCTCTCTCTCTCTCTCTCTCTCTCTCTACATATATATATATATATATATATATATATATATATATATATATATATATATATATATATATATATATATATATATATATATATATATATATATATATATATATGTATATATATATATATATATATAAAACAGAAAAATACAAAACACCAACATTACCTTCTTTCTCTTCCACAGTCATGACGGTACCACCAGTAGCCGTCTTGCCTTCCTGTTGTTCAGGAGGCATGTCGTAATCGCGGTGGAGGGCGAGGGGTACAGGGGGCTCTTGGGGGTGCATGTGCTCCATGCCCCCGTCATGGTGGGGGTGCTCGGTGGTGGCCTGCTGGTGCTCGTAGGTGCCGTTGTACTCCATGCTGGCGCGGTGCATATCCTGATCCAAGTGCTCCGGGTACTGCGGTTCCTGGGGGTCCGCGGGTCCTCCTTCTCCGTACTGTTGTGGCGGCAAGTACTGCGGTTGTAGCTGCTGCTGTTGCTGTTGGTGGTGGTAGCTGTGCCGCTCCGCGCTGCCTTGGTGGGGCATGTGCTGGCGGTCATAGAGGGCCGGCCCTTCGTCCTCGTCGGAGTCATGCTTCGCCTTCATCACGGCCGCTTCCTCTTCCGGCGAGGGCAGGTCGTGCGACAGGTCGTCCGACTCGATGGTCGCCACTGGCGGTATGGGCGGGGGAGGAGGGGGGATGGAGTTGTTGGAGTCGGCGTGCTTGAGGGCTAGTTGCTCGGGGTCCCCCATTGGGTGCATGGTGGGGCCGTGTCCTTCGTCCGCTTCCATCGTTGGCGAAGTCTCTGTCAGTCAAGTTACTTTACGGCACTTACACTAATGTTCACTTCTACGCTCCGCCTCTCTGGGTGACTTTCACACAACACACACTAACATTAGTTTTTGAGTTTTCTTTAGTAGTGGTGTGTCCTCCCTTCTATTGTTTTATAGTTTTATCTCCTGCAATGGAAGGCACTGTTCACAGCCAATGGATCTTTACTTCCGCAAAACCACGTAAAATCCACTTCTGTTAGTTTCAAATATATATATATAATATAAGTTATATATATATATATATTTATTTATTTATTTTAGTGCATCTCACACTTTAATTCATTCATGTACAGCAAACCATCATTATGTCACTGCACAGTAACAATTTTTTAAAAGACCGGGAAGTTGCACTGTGCAATAATACACTACATACTGAGCCAAATTTGAGCTGAATCATATCTGCGATAATGGGCTATAATTTTGCAAAATGTTTCATGTTATATTTGGTTTGCTTGTATTTTTGCACCTATGTGTACGCACACCCCATTTGCATGTCATTTAGGGGGACAAATACAAACATATTGGGTCCTGAATCTTGACACCTTTATGTCCAATGAAAAAAAAGAAAGAAGAAAACTACAAACACTTAACTTATTATAGATCGCCGCATGAAGGGTATTTGCAATAAAAACGGAGACTTTACCATTATTTCCTTCTACATAAAGACAACGCACACGATCAGTTTTTTAAAAAATGGAATACATTAATATAACGAAGGTGACGACCACACTAAAATAAGCCTTTGCAAGTACGACTGTTTGAAGATATTCGAATTGTGGTCTTTACAAGCACAACGTTGATGCTGTAATTGTCGATTTCGCGGCTCGCTCCAACAAGAGCTAATTATCTTCCTGTCCTAATAGGCCTATTGTCGCTCAAAATCTTTAAAACGGAAAAACAGCCACCACAATAATTGTATCTTATTATTGATTTTAAAAAATCGTTTTCTTTTGTTTCATTTTTTTAAATTTTTAGGTTCAACGTTTTTTGATACTTTTATTGCATTTGGAGAAACCAAAATAACAAACTATAGAAAACAAGGACTGATTCCCTGCGAGCCAACACTTACCCCCCAAACAGATCGAATGAACACAGGCAGTACAATAGGTAGTCTGTACAAAGCGGAGGTTTTTGAGTTTGTAATTACACCGAACTAATTAACAAATGAAACCATCAATAGATCGAGTTTAAATAGCACTGACAGACCCGTTGCACCGTTAGCGTCAAAGTTTGTTTTTTTGCAGCTGGCGGCACAAAAATACGAGCCACCAGCAAGATACAACAATTTATGTCGACATATGCAAAAGAAAGAAGTTAATCTTACAGATTGGTAGCTCGAAAGAAAAAGATATAACACTTAAAGACAGAATCACACGCGTCGGCGACAGAGCGTTGAAAGCTAGCAAGCAGCGATAAGCATCGATACACTTTGAGCGGTAGAAACGTGCTGCATGAACATTAAACGTGCGTGGATCGGCCACGCGTCCTCGTTGAAAAAAAACCCCCCAAAAAAAAAAAAAAAAAAAAAAAAAAAAACCCGGAACGTAGCCACTTATAGCCCAATCGTTGAAACGTAGGTGCAGGCTTTAAAGGGCGGTGGTCAATACCCAGCTGTTTCGTCTCAAAACACGTAACGGTCGATGTTAGAACGATATAAAACCTTGCCGAGACAGCGTCGAGCATATAATTATCTCACGCATATGAAAAGATCAGCCTTATTTGTTGCATTAGCTTTGGCTTAGACGTGTAATAGAGATATTGAAGTCTTCGATGCATGCACAAGTATTAGGCCAAGGTGATAAGAAAATTCAACAATTATTCCTCTTCCCTCCCTCTCCCTCCCTCCCCCACCCTACCCTATCTCTCTATCTCTCTCCCAACAAAACTAGAAAGTATTGTGTATTAGGCAAGTACAGCGATTGTTTATCTTTATACGGCACAACATAAAAAAATAACATTAACACACCGCCCTAGATCAGAGGTAGAGCGTTGGCACAGCTCATTGATGACCCGGGTTCGAAACCCATCTACACATCATCAAGCGCCACAAGTAACCTTTCAAATACATAACCAATCCCTCCTCCTAAAGGAGATATAAAAACAAGAACTGTCCATAACCTCAAACTTAAATAACCACAAAATCTGAAGACCTCATCACAAATTTTCAGAGTTCTTTCAATGAAATCCCACACGTAGCAAACCAAGCATCACTCAACAATCTCTACACATCAGGCATCACCTCCTATACATTATGAACTTTATCTGTGAATACCTGCGCTAAACAAGACTGCGTCGTCGTCGTCATCATCATCATAGCAAAAGAGCTTCCACTCATACATTAGGAATCAAAACAGCAAGATTTATATAATATAAAACCTATAAGTATAACCTCACAATTTTCATAATTCTTACTATGAAAGCCAACACGATCGCAAACCTACATCACACACACTATTCTAAGCTCGAGCTGTTCCATTGTACACTATACAGCGAGAGGGAGGGGGAGAGAGAGAAAGAGAGAGAAAGAGAGAGAGAGAGAGAGAGAGAGAGAGAGAGAGAGAGCAACAAGTTACGATTAAGAACCCAGTAGCAGGCATAATAGAACTCCGTAACAAGTTACGATTCCGTACAGTGCACGCAGTGCATTGAAGCAGTATTGAAAACTATCAATAGAAAGTAAAATAGTGTTTAATTGCTCTATGAGTTGATGCAAAGAAGAAAGTTGCTTCATAAATGTGGATAAATGTACAGGAACATTGATTGTTGGAGGTCGCCTAAGTATGTATGTGTGCTCCATGAATGATGCGATCAAGCAAGTTACAAGTAAAACGAAGATACAAGACTACATGGGTGGTTTAAATACCCATAACATTTGCTTCACAAATCTGAATAAATAAAATGTACAAACAATTTTCTTACAGCACCTAAATAGGTATGGGCTCACCACCCTTCCCCCAATATCAGATCGAATGCAACACAAGCTACTCCTTCGGATGAGAGTATAAACCGAGGTCTAGTCTGTGTCGCATACATTCCATCATAACGGACTTTAAAGATCCTGACGCTCCTGTCCTAGACGGGTGAGTGCCGGTGACAAGAATACACCCAGCATTCACCTAGGTCATCCTCCCCCATCCCTGGCTGCCCAGGATTGTGCTCAGTTGTCTGGAGCGTTATTACGATACGCCCAAGGCTACAAGTTGGCGCCTCGGGCGGCTGGAGTTAGATCCTGTATCGGCCAGCGCCTTGAGTCGCCAGGTACGGCGAAATATATGCGCTATACAAATCCTCAATAATAATAATAATAATAATAATAATAATAATAATAATAATAATAATAATCTCTCTTCTCTGACCTATTCTGCTGTTCACCCTTCTTCTCTGCAATATCTCGCTGATCATCTCCATACTTACTTTCCAGCTCGTCATCTCCGCTCTTCTGCAGATATCACTCTTTTGCAGATTCCTATTTGTATCAAGCACCCACCGTCTGGAACTCTCTACCGTACTCTCCGAGACAACCTTCTTCATTGGAAATCTTTAAGTCGAGTCTTAAAACTATTCCACCCACCCCTTCCCGTAATTCATACACTGATAGACATTTCTGTATGTGAGTGTTGTGTGTGCATGCGTGTGTGTGTGTGTGTGTGAGAGAGATAGAGAGAGCGTGAGTGTATGAATGCTGTGTAAAGCGTCATGAACAAATATTTGGAAATGAGCTCTATAAATTATTATTATTATTATTATTATTATTATTATTATTATTATTATTATTATTATTATTATTATTATTATTATTATTATTATTATTATTATTATTATTATTATTAAATAATTTCTATTTACGTGGTGGATTTCAGCGCATTGTTTTGTTCAAACGAACCAATTCCAGCAATCTGGAAGTCAGGCATGCCAGTGCCTTGGTACTTCATATCCAATTCCACAACCTGCACAGGCCAACCCCTGACATTGCTTCAGACTCCAGTCCACCTAATGAAATAAGAGCCACTACTCTGTGTTAAGCAAAGTAACGGACGCTGTTGAGCCAGGTGATTATAATTATCAAGCCTATGCTTAATAGATCTCTGACGCTCAGACTGACCTGGTGCCCACAAAAATACAATGTTTTTTTCCCTCAGATACGAGTGTTAAGTCGAGTACCATTGATAAAATTTATATGCAAAACATTTTGCACTCATGCGAGCACACACGCAAAATGTATCTCTCTCACACAAACACACACACGCAAACACACACCCACACAAAGGCTTACGATACAGTATAGACCTCTCGCTTCTCCCTAAATTTAAAGAAAATTGGCATCTCTAGGGATTCCGCAAGGCTCAATTATAGCTCCTATGTTATTCCTGTTTTAATATTTGATCTTCTAAAAAGCAATAACATAACAAACTAATATTGTACAATATGAAGATGATATTGCAATATGGATTAATACACCAATGAGAAAACATACACACCAAAGAACCATAAATTATATTCAAAAGTTACATCAAAATGAATTAAATTTACTTTGTTAGTATATAAAATAAAATGTGCTGGAATAATCGAAGGAAAAAGACAGCTGATTTTGTTTAACAATGGTCAGATTCGTAAGTATTTACAAAAATTAGAATTAGAAGGAACTGAATTACAATATAAAAAAAAACCTAAATTCTTAGGGATATATTTGACTTCAAAACTAAACTGGAGAACTCATATAGAATACCTAATAACAAAAGCTAGGAAACGAATACACTTGTTAAAAATAATAAGTTCTCAACCTGGGGAAATAATTTCAAAACTTTAGCTATTTCACTGGTAATATCTATACTGACATATGGACAAGAAGTTTATTTCGCTGCTTCCAAGATTCACATTAAGAAACTTCAAAGTTTAGATTATAGAGCAATACAATTGGCACTTGAAGTTCCAGTTAGTACAAATACAATTAAAAGCTATAAAGAAGCAGGAATCTTATCATTAAATGAACAGAGACAATTTTCATGCTCCAAACCAAATATGTAGGTCGAAGTTTATCAGTAAACAATCAAGTAACAGATGATATCGACATCGACTTTAAAGGCGCTGAAAAAATTCCTTATCTCCAGCCAATTAAGAATTTTGTAAACTCAACAATGACTGAATGTAACATTGATATATTGTTATATTTGTTTACTGTGGTTTTTGGCAATATCTGCTACTGTGCCTCTGTAGTTTTTTAAATTGTTATTATGTCATATTATTTTTGGGTCTCCACCTTTGTTGCTGTGGCGGGTGACGGATGCTGCGACTTGTGTTTACTGCAGACAGCTCTCCCTCTGCTCTGGGCTAAAAATAGATCTCTGCATGCCGAACATACTATTCCCTTACCTCCTATGCTAAGCGCCTCTTCTTTCTTATTTGTATCCATTTTCAGTGTATCCAGTGTCAGTTCACTCAACAGTTTAGTCCTTCTTCCTTCAGAACCACAGTTTATCAAATTTATCGTATATATCCAGTTCTCTGTCCATTGCCTCCAGCACATGTTGACGCCATATTTTGTAGTGAGAGCCAGTAACTTTGTATCAGGGCTAGTTTCGTACAAGTAGGCCTACTGGCTGCGCATTGGCGTGCTAATGTTAAAGTAACACGAGGTCGAATGGAGGGAGTGTGGAAACTGGATGGTTAGTATTTAGCAATAAGCTTGTATGTGTGTGTGGGTGTGTTTGTGTGTGTGTGTGTATGTTTTGACTAGCAACTATATATTTGCCCTTTTGTGCAGTTCATCTATTTTATGACTTTATCTTCTTATCCTTTTATTACGATTTGCTGTCAGCTTGTTCACTTGTTCACTATGTTTATATGTTATGTTGTGTTCGGTGCTGTAGCGTTGACCAAAGGCATTCCTTGTGTATTATTCACTTGGCAATAAAGAATCTTGAATCTATATTGAATATTCCGATGTAACCATTAATACCTCAAATACCATATTGGGAACATTTATCTGCTAACTTTGACATAGAATATTATAATATTACTAAACGTAAACACAATGTTCTTGCAAGGGAAGTAAAAGAACACGTAGAACAATATTATCCAAATCACCTAAATATATTTATAGATAGTTCTGTACTTGAATCATCTAATAGTGGTGCAAGGTTTGTTATACCAGCTCTGAAAGTAGAAAATTTGTACAATATTGGAAAAGTATTTTCTATATTTTCTTGTGAATTATATGCCATTTTAATGGCATTACAATATATTCTTGAAACATCTTTGAATATATCTAACTTGCTAATTTGTGTAGATTCAAAATCAGTTTTGCAATCAGTTCAAAACTGGGAAACTACTACTAGATCAGATCTAATATTTTTTTAAATTAAATATATACTACATGGAATTATTAGCCAAGGTACAAATGCTGATTTTTGTTGGGTTCCATCTCAAACTGGTTTGTTTCATGGAATGAGCAGTCGGACAAACTTGCCAAAATTGGAGCGAAAAATACAAATTCAATATTACATTGTAGATTATCTAGAAAATAATATATAAATTACGCATTAATTCATGAAGCACAAAATACGTAAATGATATTCATTAGATATGCCAGCAAGCAATGTTCGTACACAATTTATTATTTCAATGTACCACATTATTACCATTATACAAAGCAAACAATGTTTTATCAATGAAAAGACTCTAAATAAACAAATTTGATCTCTCTCTCTCACACACCCCCCCCCCCCACACACACCATGTTATGGCATGTGTAGCTAGTGTACACAACACGGGACAGGCCCAAGTCCAACACAAACACAACATGTTGCAAAGCGTAGACAGATCGTACTAGGAGCACCCATTGAAAAAAAAAACCCACCTACAACAACACCACAGTGATCGATGACAAACACTTGATTAAAACAATTACATTGACAGCAAATTAGCTATCTGCACATATCTCATGGTTAAATTATTGAAATACCTAGATTTAAAGTCCGTGCGATTAAAATCCTGCGCACACAGACTAGATCTCGGTTAATACTCTCATCCGAAGGAGTAACTGCATGTATCACACCCATGTACTTTCTCTCAAATTCTCTATAGGCTAGAAAAAAGAGAGAAATAACATCCTGCCTTTCGGATTGACAACAACAATCTTTTGAGTATAATTATTAATCAACACATGGTTTTAAGTTCCCGAGCTTTAAGCTCAGCTCTTGAGCCATTGTTCTGGGCTTTGTCCGTCCATCCGGCGTCCGTCCAAATTCTGGCGCCCGTGAGGTGACATCTGCGCACTTTTCTCTGAAGCTAACGGACGGATTTCTGTGAAACTTTGTATTTAGTTAGGAAATAGTGAATGACACAAAAGTATGCATATCGGGTGACGTCATCACGTGACGTCATAATTTGTTGCGTTTTCTTTTTTCCTAAACCTAATTTCTCCCAGACTAGTGGAGGGATTTGGTTCAAGCTTGGTATGTATATAGACTTCACCTGGGACTCTAAGGTAAAACCAAACCTGTCACAAATCGAGTAACTTAATCAGTCATCGTGACGTCATTTAAAAAAAGAAAAAAAAAAGAAATGGTTATATATTTCTTGTGTAATTACAGTGTACAGATGCCTTGACCCTTAAACAAAACTATGGTATATTCAGAGACGTCATCGTGTGACGTCATCATGATGAGGTCATAATTTGTTCTTTTTTTTTTTTTTTCTAATCTGATATTCTCCCAAACTAATTGAGAGATTTCGTTCACGTTTGGTAGTTAGGCTTTAAATATGTCTCCAACGTGAAACCAAACGTATGCAAATCGAGTGACGTAATCATGATGACGTCACCTTTTCTTTTTTTAAAATCTTTCTCATGGAGGGCTTTTCAGCCCAAGAGCTTCTGAAGGCAAAGCCAGGTTGCATTGTTAGGTGCATCGTCTATTGCCTCAATCGTCGTATTTCTGTAACTGGCACTCAAACCCGCCTAGGACATGAGCGTCAGTATCTTTAAAATCCACAAATAGTATCTTAACAATCCTCTTCTTCCTCCTTTTCCTCCAACTTCTTCTCCCATTTTGCCTTCTACTTCTGTATTGTTGTGGGTGCGTGTATGTGTGTGTGAGTGTGAGAGGCAGCACGCGAGTGAACTCTACACCCGTTAGGGTAAGCACTTGTAGTATTTTTTTCTTTCTTAAGATTAAAACAAGGCTAAAAGGACTGAAATCCCGGACCAGGGTTGTTTTAGGGTTAAAAGTTTTCTTGTAAGGTAGTTTGTCTAATACAATGTTGTTTGGTAATTGACAAGTCCAACCTCGGCTATGTGAATCGATCGACCCGCTTAACCGACCTCTTACAGGATAAAAAGACTGTATCAAAAGGTTTTCAGAAGAAGAGAAAAATCACAACACTTTTGCCAAAGAAACACAATAAAAAATTCCATTATTTCACCCTCCACCCACTGTACTCCATTCCCCCCCCTCTCTCTCTCTCTCTCACACACACACCCACACGTACACACACACACAACCGTGTAAAAACCTCGTTGTGATGACTTTTATGAAACTCTACATACGTTACTTTGACATTTTTACAAATTTGTCCATTCTTTGAAGCTAACCCTAACCCTAATCCAAACCCTAACCCTTAACTTAACCCTAAGCCTAACACAGCCCTAAGCCCAAACAGAACACTGTTTTGACGTCAAAATAACGGGGTCCGTCAAAAGAAAGTACGTAGAGGTTCAGATCGAATAACGGCGTTTCTACCTAGCCACACACACACAGACGCACACAAACACCCACACACACACACACAAAGAAAATAAAGAAACTGTTCGTCAATTAGCATCCATTTTTGTTATCGCAATTCGACAACATCCACCACCGCCGAGTTATCAAGATGCCGACCACAGAGTTTCGATAAAAGTAGATCTAATGCAAAGCTTGCAATATTTGGATGTAGAGTTCAAGACTCTCAGAATACCGCAGATCGTGTAATGCCAATTGGCTAGCACCCTTTTTCACCAAACAAAACAAAACAAAAAAAGAAAAAGAAAATAAAACAAATTAATATATATTTATTTATATATAAACAAAAAAAAAAACTGTTAAAGCGTGATTGCATTATTATTATTATTATTATTATTATTATTATTATTATTATTATTATTATTATTATTATTATACTGTCGGGTTAGTTCAAGCTATTAAACCTCTCTGTACCATATCTATCTACAAGGAAATAAAGTCATGAGGTCCTGAAGGTTATAGAGCTAAACAGTTAATCAGTGTGTATGGGATCCAGTGGGTCATTTTAAGGGATAGATTAATAATAATAATAATAATAATAATAATAATAATAATAATAATAATAATAATAATAATAATAATAATAATAATAATAAGGTGGGAAAATCACGCTTTAACACTTTGTTGTTGTTCTTCTTCTTTCTCTCTTTCTTTCTTTTTATTCTTCCTTCTTTGTTTCTTTCGTGCTTCCTAGCTTCTTTTTCTTCTTCATCTTCTTCTTCTGCTAAAAGAGACAACGATTGGGCATCAATTTAATGGGATAAATATACATTTTACACATGTTGTTTGTTTGTTGTTGTTGCTGCTGTTGTTGGTGGGGGTAGGGGTGTTGTTGTTCTCCTTTTTCTGCATCTTTTTATATTTTTTTAAAGCAACAGGGAGAGACAGAGAGAGACAGAGAGAGAGAAAGAGAGAGAGAGAGAGAGAGAGAGAAAGAGAGAGAGAAAGAGAGAGAGAGAGAAAGAGAGAGAGAGAGGATGAGGGTGACAGCGGCGATAAAGAACGGTAAGGGGCGGGTAGGGTCTATTTCTGGTTGTGTGAAAGGCATTTCTTAAAGAGTCCATTGCTAAAGAGGTAGTCCCGTGTTCACAAGAAGAAAGGAAACAAAGCAGGCGCGGGAAGAAAATCCAGAGAGAGAGAGAGAGAGAGAGAGAGAGAGAGAGAGAGAGAGAGAGAGAGAGAGAGAGAGGAGAGAGAGAGAGAGAGAGAGAGAGAGAGAGAATGAGAGAGACAGAGAAAGTGAGAAAGAAAGAGAGAATGAGAGAGACAGACAGACACAGAGAGAATGAGAGAGAGAGAGAGAGAGAGAGAGAGAGAGAGAGAGAGAGAGAGAGATGTGAGGTGTGAGGTGTGGGGGTCAGGCCATGGAAGCCAAACCACCAGCGAAGATCAATACTCGTTTCAGATGGGACTGAGCCTAGAGAAAGAAAGGGAAAAAACACGGGGAGAAGGGGGAGACAAGAAACCTATATACAGATGTACACCCCTCGTCTACAGCGGTCAGACTGATGTACAACTGTCGCTGCCTTGGACTTTGCACTAACACACTAACTCCCCCCCAACCCCTTCCCCACCATTCCCAATCCCTCTATCCTGCCTCTCTTTCCCACATCTCTAAGTAGCTAGCCCACTCCTTTCCACATCTCTAATTAGCTAGCCCACTCTATTCCACATCTCTAAGTAGCTAGCTCACTCTATTCTACATCTCTATGTAGCTAGTCCACTCTATTCCACATCTCTAAGTAGCTAGCCCACTCTTTTCCACATCTCTAACTAGCTAGCCCACTCTATTCCACATCTCTAAGTAGCTAGCCCACTCTATTCCACATCTCTAAGTAGCCAGCCCACTCTATTCCACATCTCTAAGTAGCTAGCCCACTCTATTCCACATTTCTAAGTAGCTAGCCCACTCTTTCCCACATCTCTAAGTAGCTAGCCCACTCTATCCCACAACTCTCAGTAGCTAGCCCACTCTATCCCACATTTCTAAGTAGCTAGCCCACTCTATCCCACATCTCTAAGTAGCTAGCCCACTCTATACCACAGCTCTAAGTAGCTAGCCCATTCTATCCCACATTTCTAAGTAGCTAGCCCACTCTTTCCCACATCTCTAAGTAGCTAGCCCACTCTATCCCACAATTCAAAGTAGCTAGCCCACTCTATCCCACATTTCTAAGTAGCTAGCCCACTCTATCCCACAACTCTAAGTAGCTAGCCCACTCTCTAAGTAGCTAGCCCACTCTATCCCACATTTCTAAGTAGCTAGCCCACTCTATCCCACATTTTTAGCCCACTCTATCCCACATTTCTAAGTAGCTAGCCCACTCTATCCCACATTTTTAAGTAGCTAGCCCACTCTTTCCCACATCTCTAAGTAGCTAGCCCACTCTATCCCACAACTCTAAGTGGCTAGCCCACTCTATCCCACATTTCTAAGTAGCTAGCCCACTCTTTCCCACATCTCTAAGTAGCTAGCCCACTCTATCCCACAACTCTAAGTGGCTAGCCCACTCTATCCCACATTTCTAAGTAGCTAGCCCACTCTATCCCACATTTCTAAGTAGCTAGCCTACTCTATCCCACATTTCTAAGTAGTTAGCCCACTCTATCCCACATCTCTAAGTAGCTAGCCCACTCTATCCCACATTTCTAAGTAGCTAGCCCACTCTATCCCACATTTCTAAGTAGCTTGCCCACTCTATCCCTAACTCCACCAGACCTGTCATCTTTTCTTTGCCAGACTTTCAAAACACCAAAATAGCTGTGTCACATACAGTCCCTTCTCCGACCTCTATGTCTGTTTTATTTTCCCTGACTCTCACACTGCTCGGCTCAAAGGCATTGTGCTGTATGCATTATCCAATGTGGCTAATAAACATCTCTTGACTTGACTTGACTTGAGTGCAACGAAGTACAAGTCCAAACCAGTCAAGTTACCGAATCTGTTTTACCCACAAAGGGAGAGAATCTGTTTTTACCCACGAAGGGAGAATTCCATTCACACAGCACATTGTATCTCAAGCAAAAAAAAAGGAAGATTTTTTTTTAAACATATAAAATAATACACCTGGGGTGTCTTTGGGATGCACAGTGGATAGGGTGTTGGTTTCTTTCCTTTGCCGTAAGTAAGTCGCGGGTTCGAAACTCGCATGTGGCGAACTTACGTGGACTTGGCTGCAAGACTTTTTCAGTAGCCTACACAGAGGTGTTCTTTTTACGGGCACTTCGGTAAACTCCCTCCCTCCCTCCCTTCAATAAAGGTATTGGTACTGAATGCAGTCAAATGTAACTCCCCCCCCCCCCCCACCTTCCCTCTCCAAAAAAAAGATTAAAAAAAATAAAATGAAATAAATCAATAATAGAAATAAAATAAAATTAAATTATTAAAAAAAATTTGATTTCTTTACTGCCTTCTGTAATACCGATCTTTTATTATTATTATTATTATTATTATTATTATTATTATTATTATTATTATTATTATTATTATTATTATTATTATTATTGAGAATTTTTATGGCGCACTAATCTCGCCGCACTTGACCAGACTCTAGGCGCTGGCCGATACAGGATCTAACTCAAACCGCCCGAGACGCCCACCCGCAGCCTTTGGGCGCATGGTCTGACGCCCGGACAACTGAGCACTACCCTGGCCAGCCAGGGATGGGGGAGAAGGCCCAAGTACATGCTGGGTGTGTTCTTGTTACCGGCACTCACCCGTCTAGGACACGAGTGTCAGGATCTTTAAAGTCCGTTATGATGGAATGTATGCGACACACAGACTAGACCTCGGTTTATACTCTCATCCGAAGGATCTTTTAAGATCGCCGCGCTAGTTCCAAGGCTACTGAAATCGTAAAAATGTTCTTCACACACTACACAAAACGTTCTGGAACAACAGTGCGAAGAAAACATGAAAGTTAACGTTGTGTAATAATGTTGAGAACTGGACACACCACAACAGTTCTTTGAATATAACAAGACAATAGAATAGTTCTAGACGTATCTACCACGTACGAGCTATGATCCTCTGAATACCCCCCCCCCCCCCCCACCCCCCCCCCGCCCTTCTCTTTCTCTCTCTCTCTGTCTCTCTCTCTCCAGGCCTAACATAACACGTCCAGTGTGGCTTATTACATTTGTGGGACCGAGAACACGGGCTGCCACCACAAATTCTGTACAAGCTGTAAAATTAGCCAAGAGGCTAAATTTAAATCTTAAGGTGTTTTGTTGTTGTAGTTGCTGTTGTATTTTTGTTGTGTTTTTTTTAATACTGAGCTAAGTTACACTTGTTGACTCTACACTTCTTGCCTAGTGTTCCTTTGGGAGGAAAGTGAGGAAAAGAAGAAAAAAGAAGAGGAAAAGAAGAAAAAAGAAGAAGAAGAAGAAGACGAAGACGAAGACGAAGACGAAGAAGAAGAAGAAGAAGAAGAAGGAGGAGGAGGAGGAGGAGGAGGAGGAGGAGGAGGAGGAGGGTAAAGAACACACATACACACACACGCACACACACACACACACACACACACGAAAAGAAAGACACAAACCTTTTACTTATTGTTAACAACTCCGTGATCATGGTCTTTGTCAATGGACTCCCTCAAGATATAATACGCAGTCATTATTTCTATTCTCCTTCAGCGCAACATATGTTCGATAGCCTGGAGTGAATGATTTTATTCACATTACATTACATTACATGATTATTGCTTTAGGTCCAGCGGACTCTTCCGAGCCAAATCAGGACCGGACAAGCCCCGATCCGCATAAAAGATCTGCTGAAACAACCCTAGTGGTAAAACTGAAAGCTCTTTACCCGCCAGTCACTTTACAATAAAGACATCCCACGCAGGGGACGCTGAGGCTATACTATAATTTATCGAACCCCCCTTTAAAAAACAAACAAACATCATTATAAATTATCAACAAAACACAAACATATAAAATGCCTACATTGCTAAATAATAACATCATAGGAAGCCCTAGTGACCACCTGGCAGAAAGCGTCCAATATCCCCAAGCTGATCCAACAGACAGGTCTCACACACAAATAAGGAGTCTTGTCCCGGATGAGTTTTCAAAAAAATAGGTAGGTGACTGGTTTAACGAAGAAGAAGATAGTATAGCAGATTGATAGAAAAAAGCAGGAATGAGAAAGAACAAATGAAAAAGACAGCGACAGTGGGAATTTAAAGCACTAACTTTCCAGAAAGTGGGGATACTATTTATACTGAAACCCCCGGCGCCCCAACGGGGGAATTTTATTCACAAATTCATCATCATCATCATCATCATCATCATCATCATCATCATCATCATCATCATCATCATCATCATCATCATCATCATCATCATCATCATCATCATCATCTTCTGTCATTATCTTCCTCCTCCTTCTCTTTTCTTTCTTCCTCCTCATCATCGTCAACCATCACCATCATCATTATCATTGCAATAAATAGTTTTGATAGTTTAGAGTGAATGGCTTTATATAAACGTTTACCATCTACAACCTCCTCCTCCTTCTCATCATCATCATCATCATCATCATCATCATCATCATCATCATCATCATCATCATCATCATCATCTGTTTGCATCCTAGCACTTCTTCGTCTTCCCTTGTCTTACTAAGCAAGACTGTACCTATTACGGCAGGCTTCAGAAATCGATACCACGTTAACTTTACCAGAGGAACATCAAAACTTCGGCCATCAACGATGGTAATAAACTTGGGCCACGGCATCAACATCTTATAGCGGTTAGGGTTTCCCTCCCTTCAAAAGCAACAGACATTTTTTTCCTTATAAAACCAATGTAATCTTCAAAGAGAAACCTACTTGTTGGTCGGATAGTACATAGACCGACTAAGGGACGTCATAGTTCAGATGTAAAAAAACAACATCGTTGTAAAAAAAAAATCGTTTAAATTTTTTTTAAATTTCAAAGGTTAACAATGTTTGTGGACTGGTGTGTGTAAGTTTTATTTCATTTATTTCATACAACAAATACAAGCTGGCAAGACATTCAAATGTACTTCCACACCCGAGAAATCGGCATTTTCAAAAGGGTTATTTTTTACTGGAGGGAGCTGTTACTCGGCTTTATCCTAGGAAGCAAAAACAAAAACAAAAAATACCCAACAAAACCAACAACAACAACAACAACAAAACACAACGACCAATGCAGTACAAATATCAATGATCTAACATGCTTTTATAGTCGGAGATAAAGTATCCGGAAAAGGTAAAATGATGAATTTCGGTTATTTTATTCTTGAGATAAGGCAAACAGTGGGTTTTAAACTATCCTATCCTATCCTATGCTATCCTATCCAATCCCGCAACTCCAAGGTCGTTGGGACACCACAGATGATCGTTTAAACGTGTTTGGAATAAGAAAGTAAAATTGGGATCGACGGACCGACCACCTGACAGACAACCGGATTGTTACTGTAGAACGGCCCATGATTTGAAGCACTAGTATACCAAAAACGCAACAAAATCCATTCAGCCGTATTTGAGATGTTGAACAAAACGTGTTTAGCAACAACATGACTCCAGTGACCTTGACCTTTGCTGTATAACAAATACGATGGTAGGGAGGTAGGTCACTAACCTAGGAAGTTTGGTTAAAATACGTTCAGAGGTTCTTGAGGGGCTTCCAACGGACGCACGGACAGACCGACATTTGGCTCGCTCTAAATTCCCCCGACTACTTTAAAATATTCCCAGTCAAGACAAGTCTGGAAATACAAAAAGAGGTTTTAAGATATGTGGGGTTTTTTTCCTCAAAATATTCGACTTCCGTTTTGCTCCTCGGTGTAAGTAACAAAAAATAAATAAATAAATAAAAACAAAAGAAAACAACAACACATAATCTGACTGTTAAGGGCTCTTCAAAATAGGACAACTAGCAATGGACAGAATGTATAGCAATATAGTTATCGTAATAGCTACGACAGTGCTAGCCAATCAAATACACGCACGTTGTTTTATTGATGGGGTTATAGCTAGCGATTTGCATACAACCGTACGCACAACGCACTGAGGCAAAGCAGACAATAAGCTGTGGCATTTACGTCCCCATCTTCACTGCTATCCTTCTTATGCCAAGCGACGCGATTGGCTAGATTGGGAAAGTAAGAACGCCAATGACAAATGTACGACGCAAAATCAAGAGCAAAAAAGGGGGAATATAGCTGGGGGTCAACTTACATAATTATATATGGGTGGCCTCGTGGCGCAGTGGATAAGTCGCCGGTTTCCTATGCCGAAGGTCGAGGGTTCGATTCCCGCAAGGGGCGAACGTATGTGACTTAGGTACGAGACGATTGAGGTCACCGAGGGTTTTCTCCGGGTCAGTATAAAAATTTCAAAAATAAAAAATTCGATTTTCTTTCCGTCTTCTAATAGCGATCTCCTTGCCTTTACACGACATGTTTGAGTGATGGATGTGTATTTGGTGTGTGTGAGGGTGGATGAGACAGGTCGTAGGGCCAAAACAGATTTTTGTTTAACCAGCGTACTCCATCTTTCCCTGTCTTCAGCAACCCTGATTGTTTCGCTCAGTGTCAAACCAGTCCATTCTCGAATGTTGTCCTCCCACCTCTTTTTCGGTCTCCCTCTTCTTCTACCTCCTTGCACTGTGCCTTGCAGGAAGGTCTTTGCAAGGCTTGATGATCTGCAGATGTGGCCATACCATCGGAGTTTCCGTTTCTTCACCACTGTGAGCATGTCATCATGTTGTCCAATGGCTTGTGTGATGGTCTTTCGGACTTCGTCGTTGGTGATGTGCTGGGTATAGGAAATGCCCAGAAGTCTTCTGTAGCACCTCATCTCCATGCTTTGTATTCTTCGTTGTAGATCTGCTGTGAGGGTCCATGTTTTGCAAGAGTATAGGAAGGGTAAGGAGGGAAAATGAGCCACCTTTCAGCATTTGCCATTCGGAAAGTCAAACAGTATTAAACAACTGGCAATAATTCTACTGATAGTGAATACAAAGGCACAATACAATGAAACTACCTGTACTATAAGCTGCTATTGTTCTTTTTTTCAGAATCATTGAGAAAAGTAAATGTAAAATTGTAAACATTTTTTTTTAAACAGATTTTCTGCAGCAATCTGGGTTTTACTAAGTTTTTATATATAGCCAGTCAGCCCGAAAGCGATGCCAACCCCACTTTAATCGTCACAGGCTGTTGAGGGCACATGCCTATAAACACCGCTTATGCTTGATAGATCTCCGACACTCGGCTAGTGTCAAGGTCGGCTGTCTGGTGTAAACTGGCCTTGAGCGACAACCCATAAAAACAGAAAAATTGAATCTGCAATAAAATTTAAAAAAAAACAACAAAGAAATCTGTAAAATTATACACTAACCATGTTTATCATCAGCATCTTCCATAGCTGCACGTAGTTTCTCTTCTCTCCCACTTGCCTGTTGTGTGATCATCTTCAGGTCTTCCGACCGACCTCGTTCCACACCTTCACGGGCTAGCTTGGCTAGGTGTAGCTGTTTGGATAACAAGAGATAACGATGAAGGAGATTCAAAGAAGAAAAAAAATATTATTTCAGAATTTATGTTAGAACTCTTCTGTGTATAGTATGTATATATTCTTTAAAGCATCCGTTGGCCATTTTCAAAGGTGGTATTTAATTGTTTTATTTATTGCTATGTTTGTAATTTATTGTATTTTGTATTGTATTTTTAAACAAATGTTGATTTGTATATTATGCCTATGGACAGCTGCACCCAATTCTCCTTGTGAATGTTTATGAGGATAATAAAGGATGTTGTATTCTGTATTTTTGTTTTTTTGAGTGCAATGAGCATGAACTGTTTTTGTGAAGATCTCAGCTATACAAGACTACATCATCCTCAACATCTTTTTTTTCTTCTTCTTTTTCAATATTCAATCTCCCTTTTTCAATATTCAATCTCCCTTTTTCAATATTCAATCTCCCATTTTAATGGGAGGCACTGTGGTCTAATGGTAGTGCTTCGGCTTGAGGATCTGAAGGTCCCGGGTTCGAGCCCTGGCCGGGCCATTGTGTTGTGTCCCTGGGAAAGACACTTTACTCCTGTTTTCCTACTCCTTCGGATGAGAGTATAAACTGAGGTCTAGTCTGTGCCGCATACATTCCATCATAACGGACTATAAAGATCCTGACGCTCATGTCCTAGACGGGTGAGTGCCGGTAACAAGAACACACCAGCATGCACTTGGTCCTTCTCCCCATCCCTGGCTGGTCAGAATAGTGCTCAGTTGTCCGAGCGTCAGACCATGCGCCAAAGGCTGCAGGTGGGCGTCTCGGACGGTTTGAGTTAGATCCTGTATCGGCCAGCGCCTTGATCCTTAGGCTAAGGCGCCTTATAAATGACGAACATTAATATTCAATCTCCCTTTTTCAATATTCAATCTCCCTTTTCAATATTCAATCTCCCTTTTCTTGAGAACTGGAGGTGGGAGAAGGGAGGGGTATGTATGTGGGAGTAGGGGTGGAGACAAAGGGTATGATACTGTGTATGTGTGTGTGTGTGTGTTTGAAGGGTGGGGGAGGAAAGGGCAGTTTTGCTTATATTGCTGACTTCTCTCTCCAATGCTGAAGTGTTGTTGGTCAGATGCAGACACTCTTCTTTAGAGTTCAGCAAATCATGTTCAGCCTTGTGTAACCGCCGCTTCAGTTCTGACACTTCGTTCTGTAGGATCTTCCTCTCCTGAAAACCAATACAATAAACAATACAATACAGTACAATACAATACATTACAATACATTACAACACAATACAATACATGACAATACATAACAATACAATATAAAACATCTTTATTACCATAAAAGGAATGGCAACAGGCGCAGAATCCCATTTTAAAATCATTACATTAATAATCTACTACAATCCGCTTTCATCCACTTTCTTGAAAGAGATGATAAAGCTGTCTTCTTATCTATCACATCACACTCGTAAACATTATTTCAACATATCGCTTTAAAAGGCTTCTCCTCACACACAAAACCACCCGTGTCCCTTACCTTACCCTCTCTCTACTCCTCTTTATCCTCTACAACACATACACACATACCAACACACACCCACACCAACACACATGCACACATACACACACACACACACACACACACACACACACACACACATACGTTCAAAGCCTCCCAACTGGGTTTCTTTCCAAAATGATGTCAACTGGGTTCCACATGATGTAAACTAGTGAGGACTTCAAAACTCAGCATACAGCCTAATTTGACTGTACATGATTCCAATATCAGTAAAAAATTAAAATATATAAACAAACTTTGATGTGGTTGACTTTGGAAAAGTGGGTTCCTTTTTGTACAAGTGGGTTCCTTCAGGCACACACGAACGACCAAACTAGTACTTTGGGTTCCATACATGATTCTGCTTTTTGGAGTCTAAATTTGGACAACCAAACTTGGTAAGATGGTGTGTGCTCATAAATGATCAGTAAATGAATGACTTCACTTCAAGGTCAAGGTCACATGGTCAACAAATGTTAGTTACAAAAATGACAATTTTAAACAAAATTTCACTTTTTTCGAAGTTATTAATATTGAACTTATGATTCTTTGAAGCATGATAGATATCAATGACACACATATTATATGCAAATTTGGTCAACCTCACTCCAAGGTCAAGGGTCAAGGTCACTGGAGCTGTCTAACATCGGTTAGTATAGGTATTTTGAAGTGACCTTGGCCCTAAACAATGAGAGATATAAAGTCCAATCTTGTTTTCTTTAGAGATTTAGAGATGGTAGATTGATCTTTCGTATATGTTCCAGTTTTGAGTTGATCTTGAAGGTCAAGGTCATTTTAGGCCTTGCAAAAATATTTTTTAAAAAAGGTAATCGTACAGTAGAATGGCATTAACCCATAGTATGCAACAACATTGAGTTATTTGATCTTTCATGAGCATGAGATCCTTGTGAAGGTCAAGGTTATCCCAAGGTTAAGGTCACTGAAGGTCAAGGTCATCCAAAGGTCAGTCTTTTGGCATAATACAACTTTTGCTGTAAATATTTGATCGTCAATAAGTGTTTTTGGAACAGGAGGTCAAGGTCATCTCAAGGTCAAGAGCATAGAAAGATCAAAGTCGATATTCATTTACATTTTAATACCACAGTTTCATTTATTTCTTTATGGGCATTCATTTTCATGTTAAATATTCTTATCCTGTCCTATCCCATAACTCGAAGGTCGTTGGGGCAACACAGAAGATCGTTTCACCAACATACGCCATCTTTCTCCGTCCTCCTCAACCCTCATGGCTTCGCTCAGTGTCAAGCTAGTCCACCCTCGACTGTGTTGTCCTCAAACCTCTTTACCTGTCTCCCTCTTCTTCTGCCTCCTTCCGCTGTGCCTTGCAGGATGGTCTTTGAAAGGACTGATGATCTTGTGACGTGGCCATACCATAGGAGTTTCCGTTTGTTCACCACTGTGAGCATGTCATTGTGTAATGGTCTGTCAGACTTCGTCTGGGAATAGGAAATACCCAGAAGTCTTCTGTAGCACCTCATCTCCATGCTTTGTATTCTTCGTAGTACACCTGCTGTGAGGGTCCATGTTTCGCAAGCGTATAGGAAGATGGATATGACAAGGGAACGCAGCAGTCTTACATTGGAATATGGACTGATGGTCATGCCTTTCCAATTGGGCTTCAACCTTGTCAGGGCAGCAGTTGTTTGTGCGATCCTGGAGAGGACTTCATGACTGGACCCATTGTATGATACAATTCCTCCTAAATATTTGAAGCTATGCACTGTGTTGAGGGATTGGCCTTGGACTTTGATGTCCATGTTGATGCCATTGGTGTTGTTGGTCATCATTGTGGTCCTCTCTGCTCTCATTTCCATTCCATAGGCTCTGGTGTGTCAAGCCTCTGTACCAGCTGTTCACGTTGTTGTTCCTCTCCAGCCAATCCATTAATGTCATCCGCAAAACGGAGGTTGGAGATTGCTCTACCCCCTAAGCTGAGTATGCCTTCGTGATCTGCAAGGGCATCTAACATGATGCGCTCTAGGAAGATGTTGATGATTTCAATAATTTTAGGGCTGATGTTGTACACTCTCATGGTTGTCCACAGAGCTGCATGCCAGACTCGGTCAAAGGCTTTCTTGAAGTCTGCAAACACATTATAGATGTTGTTCGTGCTGTACGTATTTCTCGCAAATTAATCTGAGGTTGAAAATCTGTTCAGTGGTACTTCGCCCTGCCCTGAATCCTGTTTGTTCTTCAGCTATGATTTGTTCAGCTTGGGGTTTCAATCTGTTGACTATTATTTTCAGGAGGACCTTGTTGGGATGGCTGATGAGGCTGATGGTGCGGTAATTTTCACACTCCTGAAGGTTAACTTTTTTGGGAAGAGTGATGACAAGTGACTGGATCCATGTGTAGGCCACTCCTCACTCTGCCAGATCTTGTTACAGATAATGGTGAGGGGCGTTAATCATCGCTTCTCCTCCTGCTTGAAGCAATTCCACGGGTATGTGTTGTCCACTCCCGCTGACTTCCCTTTCTTTAGCGATTGCACTGCTGCCTCAAATTCTTATCTGAGAATTGGAAGGATCTTCTTCTTCTTCTCCGTTCTGGGGACATGCTAGAACTGATGGGTTTCCGTTTGGTGTGTGGTTGTAAAGGTCAGAGCAGTACTCTATCCATCTATCCAAGACTTCTTGTTCTTCTGTAAGGCATATTCCAGACTTGCTTTGGATCGTGGATACCTTGGGGTGTTTAACAATTGGCAGCCGCTTTAAACAGATCAAGTCTCCACGATCCAAAGCAAATATTGCAAGTTCCATAAGAAGCATGTGAGTCATATGGGATGTGTCCTTTTAGTTCAATTTAATATTAATGAAGTATGTGCATATTCCATTTTTACTGTCCATTTTAGCAGTATGATTGCTCTGGTGGTTCAGTGTTGATTTAGGACCCTACCCCTCTTTCCCTGAGTTGGTTATCCTCGTCTGCCATATGACCAATAGTGGGTATAGACATTAAACCTTCATGTTCATTCATGTGCACACAGAACGCAAGCGTTTATGGCTGGGCTGACAGAGCTGAAATTTCGCGTGTACCTTCAAAGATGTGTACACAGGGTTGTGGCTTAAATTCATTTTGTGGCTTAAATTCATGTTCTTAGTTCGTAGTTATCACGTCAGGTAGTCATTTTTTTCTATACAACGTCCCTGAAGTATTTGCACCCATACTCCTGAAAAGCTGATAATGGTTTTGGGACAAGATTTGTAGATGACATTCACGGAATTAGATGCTCGTGTTCCTGTAAATGTGGGGGTCTTATAGCCATTACTATTCAAATGCGGCACTGCTTCATTATGTTCCAATGTTTTGTATCATTAACCTGAAATCCAGACACTGACATTTCATTGCCCCGAGATAGTTTATCGGCCACAATCTGGTTTGCCAAGGGGTTATTCGTATCCTGAGGGTCAACACTTTTATAATTTTTAAATAAATGAATTATTGGGCAGGTCAATATGTTGGCCGATAAAGAATCTAACTCAAGCGGCTCAAGGCGCTCACTTGCAACCTTTGGGCGCATAGTCTGACGCCAATTCGACTAAGCAATCCTGATGAAAATTTTTTTAAAGTATTTGCAAGGCCTACAATGAACTTGACTTTGAATATCATCGAAAAAACTGAAAATATATGAAATATCAAACTATATTATCTCTAAAATCAATTTTGGACATTATACCACTCATAGTTCAGAGCCAAGGTCACTTCAAAGTACTCATACGAACAAACCTTAGAAATATGTTGACCAATTTAACAATCTCATTTATATGTATCATAAAACAAAGAATCGTAAATTCAATATTAATAACTTAGAAACTTTAGAAATGTTGTCAAATATTTAATAATTTTGTACCCTATAAATTTGCCTTTAATTCACGTATCATTTTCGAGGTCTCGTGGGTATACTCCATATTACGTATTTAGGTTGTGTTAGTTAAAACAGTACTTGACCACTTCAATGTCTTGCTCAGTCGACGGCGAGAGACCGGACAAATTATTATTTGTCAAATGTCATTTTTGGTCTATTTAGGACTCATTTTGCGTCGAGTTTTGAGCGAATACATAGTCAAAAAAAGTCGTATGCATTTGCAGTATTTGACATTCGACACAAAATTTATTCGACCATAGGCCAATCTACATTGTTTTAGCATTATTTGTGAAGTAATACTCTAACTCATACACCTAGATGAGGTCCTCTCATTCGGCTCATCGTATTCCGCTGGACCCTATAAGCAATGAGTAATCAACTTTAGACCTGGAGGCAAACACTCAAAACGTATCAAACACTCAAGACAAATATATCAAATTTAGTCTGAAACAATTTTATTTCAATGAATAACTGACAAGTACTTTTTGTAAACAAAATACAGAATGAATAACAACAACAAAATTAAAAGAAAGGAACGTACACCATTGGCATGTCATAATGCATAGTTTAATTTCAACTATTTTAAAGTGACAATGCTGTTAGGACCAATCTTCCCCGAGGGGGTTGGTGGTGGAGTGAGAAGTGAAATTGGTCCATCGAGTAAAACTGTTAACAAAAACTGACGACATCTCTTTAGGTAAGAAAAAAAAACAACGGATAGAAATAAATTCAAATATTGCAAAAAACATAATATTCAATTGAATAAGAAACAATTTATACAATCTGAGCAACCTCTAGCTCTTCTTTGTGAATTCGTTGAAGATGGGTTGACATTTTTTCATTAAATGTTCTTGGCAAAAAATACAACATTGCTTTTTGACAATGCATCTTTGACTTGAGCAAAAAACTGAACACTTGAATGGGCACTTGAATGGTCACTTTCTAGGACTTGACCATTTGCTTTGGCTTGCGAAGAGATGATCGGCATCCTGGATCTGCAGTATATAACATACCACAAGGGTTATTGCTAGAGTTTGAGACAAAATACATCTTACTCACAAAAGATCGAGCAAGAAGAATTATATTTTAATGTAGTCTATGCAAGCAAATTGGTTTTTATTTGGGTGAACATAGAACTGGTGAAACAGAGAGAGTGAGAGAGAGAGAGAGAGAGAGAGAGAGAGAGAGAGAGAGAGAGAGAGAGAGAGAGATAGAGAGAGAGAGAGAGAGAGAGAGAGGGGATATTAAGTATGCTGCCAAGATGATTAACAAACAAACCATTTTAAAAACACTTAGTAATCTGACAATCTACCCTGGACCTTAACACCCCAAAACTAACGATTTCTTTTTTAATTTTTAGGTGATACGCCACTATGGGCGATAGCACTTATATATTTTTGGGGGGTGAGCATAGCCTAGAGGCCAAGCATAGACATGGGGGAATAGAAACACGGGAATTTAAACATCAGGGAATAAAGACCTGGAGAACATAGACCTGAGTTAACATAGGCCTGGAGGATGACAGGCCCGAGGGAATATAGACCTGTGGAAAATAAACCTTGGTGGACACCGACCCGAGGAACAGATCTGGGAGAACACAGACCTGGGGAAACATAGACCTGGGTAATCATGGATCTAATTCAGGACAGTACAACAGTCAATGAAGATAAGGCTAACCTAGAATGTGGTGATAAGTATGAACAATCGGACGAAGACTTGAACGGCCCATTTTGTCGCCTCCTCTTTCGTCCTCGCATATCATGGCTCTCTGTTGACGCTTTTGATATTCTGGTTTCTTGGGTCTCTCTCTTGCACGATGTGACACCCTGTTGAAAAACAAAAGATTCAAGTAGTGGAGAGCCAGAACTTTCAATATTAATATTGGGGAAAATATTCAGCTGACAAGAATGCAAACGGACTAGATCTAACATCATGGTAAGTGAGGTTAAAGTATGAAACAGCCTAATTCCTGGTAGGGGAAGTGCGTGGCATGAGGCGAGCTGTTACCTACGCAAGCTCGGCCATCTAGCGTTATCTCGCCCGATCTGAGTCGGGCATCGAACTGGGCCAACAGTTCACTAATAGCACTGAGGTCAGGATAACCACATGGGCCCACTTCTTTAGGGGCGGCGGACCCACCACCGCCTCCACCGCCCCTGTCGGAACTGGCAACCGCCGCCGGGACCTCCCGAGGGGAATGGCCTTGTGCACGGCCACCAGAGAGGGAGCTCTGTGACCCAGATCGCGCTCGGCGTACAGGACGTCGGCGCCAACCTGTTTTTGGGTAGGAGCAACCGGTGCCCCGGCCGTCCGGCCACGGACCATCTCGACAAGGTCCACAACGGACTGGATCAGTCTTTCGACAAGGCGTTCGAGCCTGTGAATAGCCACCCAAGGGTCGTTTTTGGCACCAGGTGCCAACCTCACAGGCTCTGTGTAGGATCCCGAACCCACCCCGGTGACCGGCTGGGCTGTAACTGTATCCCCTTTCTCGCTCCCCGCCGCCAAGCGTCAGAGAGAACCACTCCAAGCACTAGGGAGGGAACGGGGTGGAGCAAACACCCCCGCAAGAGCTGCAACGCCGCCCGACACGCCCGAGGCCACGTCCCCAATCGCCGACTCAGACATAATTTTTTGTTTGGCCAGGCATAAGGCCTGCGCTCGTGGCATGAATGTCGCCGCTCGCAATTCATTCGCCAACAGGCGCTCACTGCGAGTAGGGTAGTTATGATTAGCGTCCGAGTGGTCACCACGACAGTTGGCACAAGTTCGCCCTACGGCTCTACAAGCGGCCCCCGAGTGACCGGCAGCCCTGCAGGAAGAACAAATCTGCGCAGAATTAAAATTTTTTCGAATGTGCCTGAATCTTTGGCACCGGTAGCACCTAAGTGCCGTTGCCACGTAAGGAGTCACCAGGAACTCCCTACAATTGAGAAGGAGAGCTGCCGCAGCGTCATCGCCTCGACTGTCACCCTAACCGCGGTGGACGGCTGTCCATCTGACCGGAGGATGCGTTGGAATTTCCTAACCTTGCAGGTGCGGACGGTACCATCCGGGTCCACCGATTCATTGCACTTTTCCGAGTATCTCCTCCACCGGCACGATGGGGGAGAGGGGTGGGGGTGGGTGGGGGATGCCAGAGACAACCCCCTCCACCACCGGCACTGGGTTAGTACATGCTATCATAATCTGGCCCACCTGCGAAAGTTCAATCAGTTTCTGTTACTGCGTCAAGGTTTTACAACCTATGAGGAAACCTTCATCTTTATGTAGGGGTCTTACCCTGTCCACCGCGCCCACAGAACCGCGCAAGAGGTCTGCCAGCTTCCAACCAAATGATTTGAATGAAACCAAAGTGGTATCACCTTTTTGTCTAATAACTACCGCAAATTGACAAAGACCGTAATTTGGTGTGCGAGTCGGCCCCAGGGGTCGTCTCATTTTGTTCTTTCTTCTACTGGTAACAGTAGACCACGCTTGACCCAACGGGGGGGGGGGGGGGGGGGCACTCGAAGCAGCGACTGGAGGGGTCACCAGGTGTACCACCTCCTCGAGCGTGGGACCAGAATCAAGGGACTCCGCTCCCGAGCAAGGATCTGAGGAAGAGGGAGCAGCCCTCTCTTCCATAAAGTTACCCTCAATCTCCTCCGGAATGGACGAGAGAGATGGATCATGGGCCCCCATCCACCTAGAGGAAAAGAGCCAGGGGCCAGCACTAACGGCCGCTCCCGAACAAACGTCCAAGGGGGTGGGAGCAACCCCATCCTCCATAGAATTATCATCAGTCTCCTCCGGGATGGACGAGAGAAAGAGGAATCAGAGAGTGTTTCCTGGGCACTCTTCCACCAAGGAGAAGAGGGCCCGGGGTCAGCACTAACGGCCAAATTATTCAGTCAGAGAGCAACGCCCCCACCGTCCTGCGAGTTCCGTTTACCAACGTCATCGTCTCTCAGTTCAGTTTTGTTTTGAGTAACCGGGTGATCCTTTCCACCCCTTTTCTTCGCGGCGATGCGCCTCAAAGTCCAAAAATTCAACCAGGATCTGTCAAAACCGAGGTTTAAAGATTTAATTCAAAACCTATCAAAAACATATCAAAATCGATCTCCAATGAGGACCCAAACATCTCAAATTCCTAGCTAAAAAAAGGTTACGAAAGCTTAAAAACTTTTTAAAATCTATAAAATATTCACCAAAGGAGCAGGTAGCGCCAAAGCCATTAGGACATCCAATCTCAAAAAGGTAAGGCAACGGCGCAGCAGTCGCAAGCAGTAAAGCGGTGAGGCATCTCAGGACAGCAGAGTGCAAGTACGTGCAAGCCCGTTTAAGTCTCGCCAGCAGAAGATGCAATTCAGCAAAGCGTAAGTGGCAACCAGGTGTGATACGTGACACGTCCTCCTCCGATAATGTTCCGCCTGAGAATCATTCCATTCCCTCAGTGGTGTATTGCTGTCTGCTGACCCTTGGGGTACCCTGGTTTTATAGGTATCTGTGGCACCTTGTGAAACCCTGTTGGAAAACAAAAGAATCGAGTTGTGGAAAAATAAAACTATCAATATTAATGCTGAGATTACAAAAAATCTGCCAGCTCTAATCACGCCTTCAAAACCACTTTCTCTGGTGACTTTCATGGTTTTGGTGATGATGACTCCAAACCTGTTTTCCAAAGGTTGTGGTGATTCCCCTGGCGCCGACGGCACTCCGTTAAATACTAGGTTGTGACGTCTTGAATCATGTTCTGCCATGTCCTGCCGTGTGCCTTTCTTGTTCAGGCGCTCACTCATCATTTCCACTTTCTGTAGTTTCGTTTCAAGACTATCCACTTTTTTTCCTTAGCTCTTGGTTTTCTCTTCGATCATTTCCAGCTTGGCACTCATCTCACAATATCTCCACAAATTCTCTCTGTGTCGCTTTCCAAAGCCTGAAGTCTCTCATCTAGATTCTTCTCCGCCTGGTTCAGTTTGATGGTCACAGCTTGGGCATTATTCACTTGCTATTTATCGATGCGATTGACGGCTTGAAATACTTTTTCGATCGCTACCAACACTCTGCTGTCACCGCCGTTGCTGTCGGTGTGGACGCCTTCGTCGGCGTTGTTACATAATTTTCATTCGGTCACGGATTCATCTCCACCTCGCCACTTTGAATAATGGGAGCCACAGTCAGAAACAGCACCACCAAATCGGAGGGTGTGACGCTGGGTTGTTTCGAGTTTCTATGGTCTGAAGCGTAGTGCAGCTTTCTTCACCCTTTTTGCTATAAATGCTATGAAGCAGCGGTGAAAGACGCCAACAACCAGCCTATGTTTTACAGCTGTAGTGGGCATAGTTTTACAGTTATGTAGATTCACCGTTGCAGTTAGGTAGATAGCCTACACCGTTGCAGTTAGGTAGACAGACTACACCTTGCAGTTAGGTAGGTAGCCTACACCGTTGCAGTTAGGTAGATAGCCTACACCGTTGGAGTACAATACTATATAGTAAACTAGAAACCGCAACACATTTTTCTGTCAATAAACATCACTAATTAATATCTGAACTCACTGCTCCAGCAAAATGCGTCCGCACGCTACCATGACTATGTTTCAACTCAGAGAGAGAGAGAGAGAGAGAGAGAGAGAGAGAGAGAGAGAGAGAGAATTTTTATTTTCCAATGGTAAAAAAATAAGCGCTGGCTTCCTTTTTTGTCAACATCCTGCCCTTGTAACAATAATAATGAATTACTAAATTAACCTTATAAAAATAAACATCTATGATCTTCATGCAACACACACAAGCTAGAGAGAGAGAGAGAGAGAGAGAGAGAGAGAGTGGGAAAAGAGAGAGAGAACCAATCCATAGTGCACAATTTTTAATAGTGATCCTTAATCTCACCTTTGAATTATCCCTTGTCCTTTAGGAAAAGCAAACACCTGGCTTGTTGAAGAAAGCATCTGCAAATGAAATGTAAAAACAATGACAGCAACGAAACACACATTTATTGTGTTTCTTTTCTCGCCCTCCATTCTCTTCTTTAACTTCACTTTCAGTTCATATTTGAACAACATTATATTCCTTACTCAAAGCAAAACATGGTAAAAGGTGTTTTCTATTCCTTTTAATAGCATCCTGCGTCACTTTAGCTCAGAATTAAAAAAAAATTTTTTTAGATCTAATTTCCCTTCGTAACCTACACACAGTCGATTTAGATCAAAATTTATTTCGTCTTGAATAGAGTATCAGTAATTTGGTTCATTTGCTGATAATGATTAGAAATTGTTTGAAAATGAATGCGGATTGTACTCCTTTTTAGTTTGTGTATTGGGGCGCTGTGAATGTCATGTGCTAAACTTCCTTGGTCAATTTAATTTATATAACAATATATAATAGAGTGTAGGCTACACAATATTTTAGTTATGCATTACCGCAATCCAAATATCAACATAAAACTATGATAAAAAAAATTTTTTTTTAATCGACACATAAAAACTTCATTGAAAATAAAAATTATCAGAGGTGAAGAGTAACATTCTAAGCCAAAAGCAATTATAGGCCTATAGGACAGAATTCGTACACAAACAACAGCACATGCACGCTTAGATGCACTCTTTTAATCTGTTTCAAACACACTTAATGGCAACATATATATATTATATTACTATAAATCTGTCCTCGTCTTTTACAAATCGGAAAACATCTAGTCCTCTGCTTCAACTTATATTGGGGGCATTATCACAGCCCCCAGCACGACAAAAGACACATGCTTTCCCAACTTCCTACGTTTTATACCAAATAAAATGTTTAGCCATATTACCTATCCTTATAATATACATTCTGCTCTGGATGGAAAAAGAAATGAATCTAGATGTAACGACGGCTTTTTTTTATTTCGTAAAAAACAGATCTACTTATCTCGCCTAGATCTAGCTTAACTTCGGCGTTCGGTTCCCGACCATTCGATCGATCACAGTCTCATTCCAATACAATTATAACCTACGAATAAAATATCATCAACAAACAAGTAAAATCAACAATGACAAAAGCATACAGTTTATGTTCCATAACACATATCAAACAATCGTACAATTAAAATTCTTGCTCACCTTGGGGCCACAAAGCATCGCCATCTTGAAACTGCAACTCGTCATTGAAAGTTATCTTCCCTTGCCATGTGTGCTTTGGCAAGTGGAAACTTTTTTCACACACTTTGATGTGTGAAATAATTCACACACGAATTTGACGAAAGTGCACAAGGAGGTTCCAGCCTTGAAAACTTCTAAAAATCCCGATTTAGCACTTCTCTTCAAGAAACAGTATTAAAAAAAGTGGGTTCCATTTTTTGAAACCCACTTGTTTTTGGAACCCAGTTGGACGCTTGTGTGTTAATCTAAGGAACCGAGTTGGATAGTTGTGAATCGCACACACACACACAACACACACACACCGACACACACATCACTTCTGAGAAGCCAAAGCGTTGCCTTGATACTGTGATAGCAAGGGCAATCGGCTTGGCTTGTCTCACTGATGGTGTGATGTGTGTGTCGGTGTGGACATGTGTTGGTGTGTGTGTGCGTTCACAACTATCAACGCGGTTCCTTAGTAAAAAAGTAGGTATACCAATTGGTTCCAAAACAAGTGGTTTCAAAAAGTGAACCCACTTTTTTAATTGCTGTTTCTTGGAAGAGACAGTGCAACAAAAATCAGGGATTTTAGAAGTTTTTCATAAGGCTGGACCTCCTTGTGCACTTTCGTCCAAATTCCGTGGTTGTTTAAGATCCATGCTGGCAAGGATCCGCTTATACCTCCAAGTTCTTGACGCTGGTAAAGCTGCTGCCTGCAACAGTAAACAGCTATT
>CM072518.1:61444728-61537228 GCA_036898135.1 Oncomelania hupensis
ATCTTCGTCGTCATCATCATGGCCATCCTCTCTTTCCATCTCTCACTCTCTTCCTTTACACTCCACTCCTCCCCCCCTCCCCCCCCAACAACCACCCGGGCCTCTCTCTCTTTTCCTCTCTTTCTCTCCTCCCCCGCGTCTTTTTCTTCCCTGGTTTGAAGTATGAGTTGATTTTTAACATGTTTTAATTGTGAAAATTACAGGTAGTGTTATTGTACATAAAGTTACAGGAAAGGTTGTAAGTTTAGGCTATGCCTAAAACCTTTACCCGATTACAGTTTTTCAACTTCTCTCTCTCTCCTTCTCTCTCTCTCTCTCTCTCTCTCTCTCTCTCTCTCTCTCTCTCTCTCACACACACACACACTTCCCCTTTATTCCCCTTCCCCTCCCCCCTCACTTTTTCACAGCTTCCATCTCACACAAAATCTACATCCTTACCAGGTGCAAATTTTCAAGGCGACGAGGGTCTAACTATAGAAACAAGTACTCAACAAGACCGAGTTATGTTTTCCCCACCGCTGCAATCGCTTTTCAAACTATTAAAGCCCATGCCACACGAGCGTCAAATCTACTGGACTTGACGCGAATCGGAGCAATTTTCGACTTTGAAGTCGGAATTTCATTTTGACTTGAATCGCGCAGTGTCACACGAAAGTCGCACATCGAGTCAAACTTGAGGGTTATTGGTCTTGAAGTTTTGCTGTACGTGTGTTATGATCACGCGATTCGTATTCTGCTTCTCATTGGCCAAAAGGTCCGAATCACACAATCGAGACTCGCGGAATTAGAACATGTTGAAAGTCGGCAATCGGAGCCAATTCAAAGAATCTGGATTCGCGATGCACAGGGTGCCACACGACAATCACGGGATTTTTGTCGTGATTTCATGAATTGGATTCAAGATTTGACGCTCGTGTGGCATGACCATAACAGTTATCGTAATCGGATCTGTCTGTCACCATTAGCAGTGCTTCATCGGCTGGTCATACAGAAATAAAAAATAAGCTACTTTTTGATGAACAATCTTAGAAGGCATTGTAATCCATTTGAAAAGAAACAGTAACTTACGTGATTATAATATGCGAGCATGAAATTTATTTTTAACCTTTATTGTTGCTTTATACAATTTATGTAAAGCTTTTGCGCCCACGTAAAAGGGGATTTTTAGTTTAATGAGAAACAAACGTGAACACCAGCCAAAGAACTGCTAATCTCGACAAAAAAAAAACAAGACTAAAACGACATAATGTACATTTTTCACTGAAGCTCTTCTTCAGGCATTACACGATTATTGCTTTAGGTCCAGCGGACTCTTCCGAGCCAAATCAGGACCATCTTCAGGCGGACTAAAAACCCACAATAGATAACACAATAAAACTTCCCCACAGAACTCCAAGAAAGAAAGACTATGTCCAGACTTTGTGAAGTGTTATTGTGCTGTCCCTTCGTTTTGTCCGCCGCGAAACTTTGCCTTGTGTGGGTTTTGTCTTGTTGTTGACGAAATTAGCATCCCTTAGGCTTATGCACACATTTTGTTTCTCATTGTTGTAACTTTTGAATGCTAGCGGTCCTTTGATTGTATTCCAAAGGTAATTTGTAACTTGTATGCATGCAATTTGAAAGTTGGGCAATAACGAAGTATTGTGTTGGAATATGCATTGTATTGTTGTTGGTTTTTGTTGTTGTTGTGCTATGTTGTATTGTATCGTTATTTCTCAGTGAACTAATAAAGTTGTTGTATTTGTATTGTATTTGTATTAGTATTAAGGGGTTCAGTGTCATTTGCGTACAAACGCAAAAGTGACCATCAACGCATCAACAAAGATAATTTGACTCCAAAAATCAAACAACAACCCCCGTGAATAGATTACTGCACAATACATAAATCCACATACAGACTCTGTCTGCCTGTCTGTATAAGTACCTCTCCTACACTTTGAAAACTCGAGAACCTATTAAAAAAATTTTTTTTTTTACAGTACTCGCTGCAGCAGCAAACAAATAAAGAAAAACAAATCGACTTCGCTAAAAACAAAAATTAAAAAGAAATAGGAAGCTAATAATATGTTTTGAAATATGAAACAAGTGCACAATCCAATTAATACAGTAACTGAGAATCATCATCCATGACAGGATGAATGGATTGATCTTTTTGACCGCTTTTTTTTTAAAGCTCAAGAGCTGCTTAAGACCGCTGCAGGACAAATACCCTAAACTGAGGTCCTGATTCGGCTCATTGTCGTCCGCTTGACCCTTTAAACAAATGTCCAACAAACTAACAAACAACTAAACTGAATCAGTCTTACTGCTGAGCCGGTTCATCATAAAAGAGCTATTTACGTACAGCGGTCCTACACAAATATCTTTTCTCTCTACGGAATCAGCCGCTCGCGCTCCATCAGAAGTGGAACTAGGCCACAACACACAACAGCGAAGCCGAGACCCACCGTGTGGTAGTGAGAGAGAGATACAACGTAAGCCTCGGCCACTCTCAGCTAAGAGCCAACAACCACCAGACAACCCCTATACATATCCGGAACACGGTCAACAAATCATCATGAATGAATGCATCTACGCCGGAAACTGTCTACAAATCAAGAGAGGACGTAACTTAAAAGGACCCAATTCGAAGGCTTTGTTTACGTTTTGGCCAAAACGGGTTTAACTTCGAATTCGCATTGTTATTACATTATACAGTGATACAGTGGGATTTCGTTGTTCCAACCAACCGCTAAGCTTTGAATTTTCCATTTCGGCTCTGACAGGGAGTTATTTCATCTGTTTTTTTTAATCGGTAAATCAATACCCCAGTCGTGTGACCTTTCAACCTTTTTCTGAAGTGAACCACGCGATTTTGAAGTGTGGGTCTTTGTGGTCTGGGGTAGGATTGAGCCTATTTTATCAACCTAAAAGTACGAAAAACCCTTCGAGCAATTTTTTTTACGGGTTCTGTCTCTTACCGGTCTTGGTGGCTGCTTATTTTAAGCTAGAGCGTTTGCTGGCTAGCCAACGACTGTTGCTATTAATAGGCACAAAAACCACGGAATTTATTCCTTTTAAAAAATAACTATACTTTCGATTGTTTTGTTGTTGCTGTAAGTTTTTTTTTTTAGTGAGCAACACTCACTGTGAATGTTAAAAGGAACTGTCGAGGGGCGGTTAAAATGGGCCTCTTTAATATGAACGCATAATACATACACAATCCCTTTAATATGAACGCATAATACATACACAGCCCCTTTAATATGAACGCACAATACATACACAGCTTCTTTAATATGAACGCATAATACATACACAGCCCCTTTAATATGAACGCATAATACATACACAGCCAATTTAATATGAACGCACAATACATACACAGCCCCTTTAATATGAACGCACAATACATACACAGCCCCTTTACTATGAACGCATAATACATACACAGCCCCTTTAATATGAACGCATAATACATACAGAGCCCCTTTAATATGAACGCATAATACATACACAGCCCCTTTAATATGAACGCATAATACAGACACAGAACTAAATCTAAGATAACCAGGACCATCTCTCGCATGTCTAGGACTCGAAGCCAAGCTTTGCAATACTATAATGCTCGTAAAAGATGAATCAACGAATAATTGGGGACCAATACATATAAAACAGAACTAAGACATCAGGACCACCCCTGCTTATAACTAGGAGGGCGCATAGCACTACGGGTCAAGTATCAAAACTGAGCTTTATTAAATTATACCGCCGTAGTACCAGTACTGATGTATATTGGCGGTAAGCTGCTATCAATTTGTCCTTCCTACTGTGTGTGTGTGTGTGTGTGTGTGTGTGTGTTGAGCGGGAGGGGGGGGAAAGGTTATGCGTGCGTGCGTGCGCATGTGTGTGCGTGTGCGTCTGCGTGTCTGTCAGTCCGCGCCAATTTTTTTCAAAATTGGGTGGATGGATTTACCCATTTTTGGGAGGACGCAAGTCTCTAGTCACCAGATTATCAGGCCTTACAAAGACCATCCTACAAGGCGCGGTGCAAGGAGGCAGAAGAAGAGGGAGACAGAAAAAGAGGTGGGAGGACAACATTCGAGAATGGACAGGTTTGACACTGAGCGAAGCCATGAGGGATGCTGAGGACAGAGAAAGATGGAGTACGCTGGTTAAACGATCATCTGTGGTGCCCCTACGACCCTCGAGTTAAGGGATAGGATAGGATAGGATAGGATAGGAAGTCTCAAGTCGCCTGCTATCCTTAATTTTTTTAAAAAGAATTTTGAAATACAAGATACAAAACATGATGGTTGCGCGCACACACAATCGTTTTAGAACAGCACGCAGTTAAATGTTGAACAACCTCCCAACCCGAACCCCATAACCCCACCCCAGCCTCCCCACCCCACCCCACCCCTCTGAGGTGTGCCTCTGTGCTAAGATTGTACCAAAGGTAGGGTGCGAGCAGAGGTCTGTAACAGAGGACTTGAATTCAGATCAATTGTTACGAGTTTGTGCGGGGGTACTGATTCGCTTCTTCTCAAACCTATTTTGATTCTTTCTAGCTTGTGAGACACCACACCCTCCCTACACCAATACTTACAGGGCGTGAAGTGCCTACAGATGAAGTAATCCACAAATCAACAAGCAATTCACTCCCGTTGGGATGCCGGGGGTTTCAGTATAAATAGTATCCCCACTTCATGGAAATTTATTGCTTTAAATTCCCACTGTCGCTGTCTTTCTCATTTGCACTTTCTCATTCCTGCTCTGTTCTATCCATCTGCTATACTATTTTCTTCTTCGCTAGACCAGTCACCTACCTTTTTTCTTGAAAACTCTTCCGGGACAAGACTCCTTGTTTGTGTATGAGGTCCGTTGGATCAGCTTGGAAATATTGGACGCTTTCTGCCAGGTGGTCACTAGGGCTTCCTATGATGTTACTATTTAGCAATGTAGGCATTTTATATGTATGTGTTTTGTTGATATTTTATAATGATGTTTGTATTCTATTTTGTTTTTATAAACGGGGGTTTGATAAATTAGAGTACAGCCTCAGCGTCCCCTGCGTGGAATGTCTTTATTGTAAAGTGACTGGCTGGTGGAGAGCTTTCAGTTTTACCACTAGGGTTATTTCAGCAGATCTTTTATGCGGATTAGGGGTTGTCCGGTCCTGATTTGGCTCGGAAGAGTCCGCTGGACCTAAAGCAATAATCATGTAATGTAATGTAACAAGCAATTCATCAAAGGGTCAGCGATGATAGAGGACGTGGTGGACTAACCAAACAGGCGTGGTGGATCTGGATTGCACTTACACTGCAGACGACGGAGAAGACGTTGTGAGTCATGATGCGGTCATCCAGACCCAGCAGAACCACGGTAGCATAGACCAGTATGCACCCAATCACAGCCACGTTGTTCAGCATGGGGCTCGACAGCTTGATGTACCTACAGCAATAGAAGTGCATAAATATTATTGTTGACCAAAGACCATGGTGGTGGTGGTGGTGGTGGTGATGATGATGATGATGATGATGATGATGATGATGATGATGATGATGATGATGATGATGATGATAATGAAGGCCATGATGGTGTGGGAGTTAATACACATTGCTGCGATCGGTAGAAAGTATCGCCAAAACTGCCGCTAGCAGCAGGTGAAAGTATTCCCTCCATCCCTTCAAAGTACTGCATACTTTGGGCTCACTGCTAGCCGCGGATGCAAACCGCAGTACTGTTTAAAAGTGACGGAAAGAGCGGAATATTGCTACAAGGGTTCGGGTAAGGGTTAGTTGTAGATCTATTCCTAGCCCTTGCCCTAACCCTTTTCTCTACAAAAATGCTCTTTTTCCGTCCCAAAAACCCATTTGCCTTCTTGGATTCTTAAATTGTATGCAAACCAAGTGAGGACACTATCCGGCGTCAATAAACGGTTCGAAAAGATTATCAAACGGTTCGTAAAAGACAGTTGACCTAGAAACAAATACAGCGTGACCTAATTCGTCGCCTAGAGGAGACGAAATTACTTTTCCGTTTCTAGTCTTTCAGCGACACTGTAACTGAGCAGGTTGCTAACCTCGCCAAAGTATCCCTTCAAGGGACAAGGGACATACTTTGGCCTGCTGCGCAGCGTGTGCCTGGAGTATACTTTATTTCCATCGTAGCTATGTGCAATGTGTGGGTGTGGATGGTTACGATGGTTGCGGTGATGGTCATGATGATGATGGTGATGGGGGTGATTAGTGTAATTGTGTTTGGTGGAGAGGTCAGTTGGTGGTTGGGAGTAGTGGAGGCTGTGATGATGGAGATGGCGTTAATGGTATAAAAGACCTCGATTCATGGGGGATCAAGGCATCTAAAAAAAAATTGGCTTTTAAAAATCTATATCCAACAGTAAATGTGGGGTGTCAAATATTTTGATAGAACACGCCCAAATTCCAAAAAGTGGGTTGTTGAACTCACTTGAGTTTGCGGTGATATAGGTTGTACTGGAGGAAGACAAGGGCGAGAATGATGCCGGCGCCACAGCAGGCGGCACTGATGTAAAAGATGGCGGCGTCGATGGTACGGCGTTTGGGTACTACGAACTTTTTGTCTCTGGGCGCTCTACCCCCTGCCAATATATGGAAAAAGGACAGGGTTATTAGGAAGCGCCGGAGACCAAAATGCCTGTATTTGAGGAAAAAGAAACGAAAGGAATTCTCTGTTCCAATGACGATTTCGAACTTGACAGCATCATCCTGCCTCACAGACCTCACAGCTATCGTTCCTTGAAGCTCTGTCAACTGCGATAAAACAGGGTGAGGAGCCACGATGGTCAGCAGCATCCATATAACACTGTCGAAACGGACTGGGTGAAAATATAAAGGTATTTATTTATACAAAAGTATACAAAGTTATCTATTTCAGACAGTGGGCCATTCTTCCGCGTCGAAGACATTGATCATCGATGTCTGCCCACCGATCACTAATAGGCCCTCTGGGTATTTCGGTTGATATACAATCAATATTGAATTTAGCGTCCGTTTACACGTTGGTGACCTTAGACAAAAGCTTGAAGAGACAATCCTACAAGTCAAATTCTTCCCTGAAAAGGGTCCATCAAAAAAGGGGTATGAACAGACTGTGTGTTTATTGTTATTGTCATTTGTAATACGTTCATAATTATTTGAATGTTGTGAGTAAAATATGAAGACGTCATGCTGCTTCAGTCTGCCTGCAGGTGAGTCGAAGACTAAATTATTTTTTTAAATTTCTTAAGCTACATAGCTAATAATGTAACCACATAGCTATTAATTAAAGACACTTTCCAAACAAAATTGATAAAACCCCGCTCGCTATGCGAAAAGGTAAAAAGCTCAGAGCGATACAATTTTACAAAAGGCGTTTTTGCAGTGTTTTCTTGCATTTGAATGTTATTCTCTGTTGTTTGGTTGTTTGTCTGTCTATATGTATGTCTGTCTGTCTGCTGTGTCTGTCTGTTGTGTCTGTCTGATGTGCCTGTGTGTCTGCTTGCCTGCCATACGTGACCTGAGAGAGAGAGTGACTGACCTGGCCACACGATGTCACGACATCCGTCGCAAGCCAAATCCAACACAGGACTGTCAGGGTAGTGGATGGCCACCCGACTGAAGTTGCCACCTGCCCAACACAAACACACAGCCTACTGTCTCCAAGGAAAAAAAATAAAATAATACAATCCATCTGGTAAAACTAAAAGCATGCATAACAAACTACATTCGGAATGCTGAACTGAACAGACAAGACTTTGAACAATTTCACGCTTACTAAAATAGTATCGGTCTTTTGAAAGCGAGAGAATTGTGATTGTGGTTCGGCTTTACATCTTGTTATGACGTCAGCAGTTTATGCAGATCATTAGTATGCCAAGGGCTAGGTCCCGAACTAAGAGCATGTACAACGTGATTTTGGTGCACAACGTACATTTCCACGAAAGTTGATTTCCGTGGATATATTTTGTTTATTGCAACAGTTGTGCGACATTCAAAACGATGTGAATTTGTGTAGAAAAGCTTTATTCAACCATTTTAAATGCAAAAATTGGGACCTACATTTGTTTTGAGATTAAGAACGTAGTTCGATGCAAAATACTGGTAGTGGGTTAATGTACGCCTGCTCCTACGTGGGCACATAGGAACCTATAGCAGCGTCTCTATCTCCACGAAAAGAAAACCACGACCACGTATTAAGCCCAAAGGGATCTCTGTTGACCCATCATTTAGTTGGTAAATAATGTGGCAGCCCGTTTTGTATAGTTGTTGGCAGTAAATGTGACACAGCTCATTGCAGGCGATATATAATCACAAAATAACACATTCAGTGACAAAGGTAGACCTGACACAAACCTTGTAGCTGGTAAATAACGGAAACACCTTCTCTGTCCGGACCCTTGAACGAGACTGGACCCTGAAACGGTATTTGACAATCGTGTAGATCTGGTATGGTATGCACACATTCAAAATAACACAGAATAGCCATGATGCAAACACCAAACGGAATTACACTGAGAAGGTTAATGCTAGTAGAGAAGTGGGAAACAGTGTGGTTGCATGAACATTAAAGTTTAACGTCTAGTCCCACCATTGGCAAAGGACACAGAGAGATGGAGTGCGCTGCTTAAACGATTATTATTATTTCTTATTATTATTTATGATGATGATGATGATGAGGATGATGATGATGATGATTATATTATTATTATTATTATTATTATTATTATTATTATTATTATTATTATTATTATTGAGGATTTTTATAGCGCACATATCTCACCGTACTTGGCGACTCAAGGCGTTGGCCGATACAGGATCTCACTCCAGCCGCCCGAGGCGCCAACTTGCAGCCTTTGGGCGCATCGTAATAACGCTCCAGACAATGAGCACAATCCTGGGCAGCCAGGGATGGGGGAGAAGGACCTAGTGCATGCTGGGTGTGTTCTTGTTACCGGCACTCACCCGTCTAGGACATGAGCGTCAGGATCTTTAAAGGCCGTTATGATGGAATGTATGCGACACAGACTAGACCTCGGTTTACACTCTCATCCGAAGGAGTAGGAAACGGGAGTAAAGTGTCTTTCCCAAGGACACAACGCAATGCCCCGGCCTGGGTTCAAACCCGGGACCTTCAGATCCGCAAGCCATAGCTCTACCATTAGACCACCGTGCCGCGATTATCTGCGGTGTCCCAACGACCTTCGAATTACGGGTTAGGATAGGATTGGATAGGATAGGATAACCATCCTGGGTAAGAGAGGGTGAATGAATGAACATTGAGGTTTAACGTCTACACCCACCATTGGCGATAGGGCAGACGGGGATAAAAATCCCAGGGAAAGAGGGGTAGGGACCAGAATCAAAACTGAACCACTAGAGCAATCACACTGCTAAAATGGGCAGTGAAAATGGCCACATTTTATATCGCCCACCACGGGATTTGAACCTGGGTCATCGGTGTGCCAGGCGAACGCTTCCCCTTGGGGTCATGAGCAATCTTGTCACTGTAGATTGTTCTAACCTATAAAGGGAACAGTGAAAGCCCCAGTTGAAAACCTGTCTTGCCTTTGTAGGCATGACTAATTCACTGCGGCAACAGTTCCCCCCGTTGGAGTGCCGGGGGTTTCAGTATAAATAGTATCCCCACTTTCTGGAAATTTAGTGCTTTAAATTCCCACTGTCGCTGTCTTCATCATTTGCTCTTTCCCATTCCTGATCTGTCCTATCACTCTGCTATACTTTCTTCTTCTTCGCTAGATCAATGACCTACCTTTTTTCTGGAAAACTCTTCCTGGACAAGACTCCTTGTTTGTGTATGAGGTCTGTTGGATCAGCTTGGGAGTGTTGGACGCTTTCTGCCGGGTGGTCACTAGGGCTTCCTATGATTGTATTATTTCGCACTATAGGCATTTTATATGTATGTGTTTTGTTGATGATTTATAATGATGGTTGTATTCTATTTTGTTTTTGTAACCGGGGTGTTCGCGTAGCTGAGGTCAACCCTCAGCCGTCCCCCGCGTGGGATGTCTTTATTGTAAAGTGACTGGCCGGTGGAGGGCATTCAATTTTCCCACTAGGGTTGTTTCGGCAGATCTTTTATGCGGATCGGGGGTTGTCCGGTCCTGATTTGGCTCGGAAGAGTCCGCTGGACCTAAAGCAACAATAAATCAATCAATCAATCAATCAATCAATCAGGCGAACGCTCTATTGCTTGAGCTACGGCGGTGGGACAAGAGAGGTTTAAATGAACCTAAATCAACATAAAACACCAGAGCAATCATAGTATGCCAATATGGACAGTGAAAATGGACACTTTTAATTATTTTGCCCGCCGCGAGATTTGAACCTGGATTCTCGGTGTACCACACCAATGCTCAAACACTGAGCCAAGCGGTGGGAAGGGCGCATGCTCAACAAGCAAGACTTTAAAAAGACAGCAGCTGTGGTGCTCTTGTACTTCACTTATTGTTTTAACGTTGTACGCTGACGCAGATTTTCCACTCATTCTCTTTATTTATTCCAAGCCGACGGTGATTTCGACCCCTTTTGTTGTATAACGTTTCAACAGTTACATACTCTCTAATGTGAGATTTGTGTTCAATTGCACCCGTTGGGGTGCCGGGGGTTTCAGTATAAATAATATCCCCACTTTCTGGAAATTTGGTGCTTTAAATTCCCACTGTCGCTGTCTTTCTCATTTGCTCTTTCTCATTCCTGCTCTGTTCTATCAATCTGCTATACTATCTTCTTCTTCGCTAGACCAGTCACCTACCTTTTTTCTTGAAAACTCTTCCGGGACAAGACTCCTTATTGGTGTATGAGGTCTGTTCGATCAGCTTGGGAATATTGGACGTTTTCTGCCAGGTGGTCACTAGGGCTCCCTATGATGTTAATACTTAGCAATGTAGGCATTTTATATGTCTGTGTTTTATTTTGATAATTTATAATGATGTTTGTATTCTATTTTGTTTTTGTAAACGGGGGTTCGATAAATTAGAGTACAGTCTCAGCGTCCCCTGTGTGGGATGTCTTTATTGTAAAGTGACTGGCGGGTGGAGAGCTTTCAGTTTTACCACTAGGTTTGTTTCAGCAGATCTTTCATGCGGATCGAGGATTGTCCGGTCCTGATTTGACCCGGAGGAGTCCGCTGGACCTAAAGCAATAATAATGTAATGTTCAATTGTTCTATTCTCTTGTCTTAGAATGTGAGCAAGCACAACGTGTCACCAATTTATTTACTTACAGTAAAGGGAAATTTAATTCCCAATTAAGGCTTAGAGTGATAGTTCCTTTTTAAACACGATCGTCCAGTATTCGGAAACGAACCTTATCCCACGGGTTATTTATAATTACACGAATAACAGTTTCAATTTTCTAGATTATTTTGTGTAACCACCAATATCACTCACCGAGACGCCATCGAAGTGCCAGTTTTGGATTATGTCAATGTAGGTGTCCCGGATGGGACGGAGGTCGGAATAGTTCATTGCGTGCAGAGGGGGGACAGGTTGGTTGTTTCCTTGCCACTGGGAGATGGCTTGTTTCAAGGTAAGGGCGATCGTCCACACAGTATCGTAAGTGGTTGCAGCGAAGAAGCTCATGGGCAGGCTCCCGTTGTGGTTGCGGTACTCCTCCTTAAACTCGGATGTCGTCTGCAAACATCATAACAATTACGGATGTGACTGATGCATTGAAATAGGACAAGGGAATGGTCTATAATATTGAAAAGAACGAGTCCCAACACCGAACCCTGTGGGACACCGCAGAGCAGAGGAGCAGGAAGAGATTTAAAGTTGTTTGCAGAAATAAACCGAGTACGGTTTAACTTTACTGTTAAATAAATTAGTTATTTTGTGGGCTGCAGTGCTTCTACTAATATTTCCAATAATACCGAAAGAGGTACGAAAACGTTTCCTAATCTTCATCATTTTATTGGAGTTGTGTTGCTGCTCCTACAACTCCTGCCGCTGGTGAGAGTGATTGTAACGATGGGTTTGATGACAATGGTGATGACATGGACGACGACGATGCTGCTGCGGTTTTTCTTACTATTAAAATGTTGCGCTTCGGGTGTTGATGATATTATCCTTGGGAACTGGAAAATTGGGTGGGGAGAGGAGTAGAGAAGAGTAGGCGAACTGCGCTAGCAGGGTAAACAGCTATCAGCAATCAATGACATGTGTCTTCAGATAACTTTTGAAGACATCTAGGCCATCCACATCCGTCAGATTTTGTGGCAACGAGTCCACGAGCGTCTGATCACAATGCGGCGAGAAAGCGCAGAAGCCAAATCGCTCATTAATCTACTAATAAAGACGGCCACATCGAGGAAGCTAGTAACAAAACCTCACTCACCAGGTTTGCGACGGATTTCAGCCCTCCCAGCAGTGTGTTGAGGGAAACGACGACGAAGCAGCCCTCCACGACGGTGGCCAGCTGGGAAACGGTGCAGTTGGTGCCGCTGGCGTCCAGCCACCAACGGTCAGGCGTGAACCCGCCCATCAACAGCCACACCACGCGACCTCCAAACAAACCTTGCTGGTACGCCTGGTATAGGACAGAGAAAGAGAGACGACAGAAACATAAGCGCCCTCTGTCAGGCTGCGGACCTGCACTGGCATCATCGAAACGAACGAGGACCTTCTAGAAATAGAGACCGGCGTTCTAGGGTGAACCGTATAGACCTGCCATTGATGTCATTATTGTACCTTAACGCTTTACCAACTCAAGAGCAGCTCAAGGCTTTCTTTATATGCAATCGTTGTGAAATAGCACTTTTCCAGCCGCGCTCAGGGTCTGCTCAAGGCACTAGCCGATACAGGATCTAAATTAAGCGTCCCGAGGTGCCCATTTTCCGTCCCAGGCGCACAATCTGACGTCCACATAACTGAGCACTATCCTATTTCGCTTTGAAAGAGTCCAACATACTCACATGTGTATCCATTTCGCTTTAACATGATGGCAACAACAAGCGGACAATTGGGATGGAAAACAATGCTAAAAGGGAAAAATATTTTAAAACAACAACAACAACAACAAAACTAACTCATAACACTGAAGGTAAAAGCACAAAATGTTCAGGTTTTATTTAAAACCTTTATTAAGGGTTTAACATTGACCAAACATAATTTAAAATAGGCTTACACAAAGTAAAGTGAAGGGCGACTGTCGGAGCTTTGAAATAAAACGTTAAAACTGTTGAGGTGGTAAAACATAGTGCAATGAAGCAAAACTATAAGGCAGCGCCTCGAGTTTTTAGACCCTTCAAAGGCCAGCTGATAGATTCAGAAATGTTGGAGAGCCTAAGGGCTCAACCAGCTGCCTATGTTTACTCCATTGGACCTGTTTTTTTACCACTGAAGATTTTGACATATAAAATAATCGATGGCATTCAACAGTCATATTTGTATAATAAAAATAATTTATTTTATAAAGCGCAATTCCAAACTAAAAAGTCTGCTCAAAGCGCTCACACGCATACTCTCACACAAGCTCTCGCACAATAAGAGACTGTACAACACACTAAAACATGGTGTATATTAAAAAACAAAAAAACAAAAACAAAACATACGTCTAACACCACATGCCTACAAACAAACACACACAGAATCATTATAAGCAGCCAAAAAACAATAAGATAAAATTCGTAAATATACGCATGTCCAATAAAATTAAACAAAAGTATGTTTTAAAAAATACATATATACATATATTTTAAATGAAAAGATGTAAGAAACATTAACACACAACCAAGCATGGCTTTATGCAATCAAATACAATATAGAATACAATAAAATACACTGACAGAACTTAATCCTGGTCCTCTAACTGACTGAGCCAGTAAAAAAAAAAAAAGAAAAAAAAAGCAATAAGACAAGGTATAATTTTATTGAATAAAATAGTTGACTTTGCCAAATTTCATAAACCCATTACGTGAAGATCGCAAAAATGTAAAACTGTAGGACCCTGGTTCTGAAACCAGGGCTAAACTAAGAAGCAGCACGCACCCCCTCTCTAGTCAAATTCGGGGGTAGGGGAGGAGGTGGGGGGTGGGGAGGTGCGGGACCATACAATATAAGAAGGGGTGGTGAGGAGGGGGGGAATAGTGCAGTATGAACAAGACAAAAGGAAAAACTGTGGCTAGGTATGGACAGTATATGATGGAGATTGTCAAACAGAAAACAAACCTCACAAAACACTTGCCTCGCTGTGGCAACTGAGAATGCAGCGAGTATGATCCGGATGTCCATGTTCTGAAACAGGAGACCAGCAAAACCGCTCAGTAAAACAACTTTAAGGTAGGTAGCCAGCAAAATGTCAAACTGCGCATACATGTCAAGCTCTTGGAGCTTCTGACCATAACTTTCAGCCCGAGAGACCATAATTTTCTATCGAAAACCATAAGAAATGCGTAAAACGGTAAACACGCACATACAAATATAAAAAATAATAATAATAATAATTTTAGCAAACACATGCAAATTCACCTGCATTTTTTTTATAACAAACACTGCACCATACAAACAGGCAACTTAATAAGATTTTTAAAAAAAAACTTTCATAATTGTGCTTTATCCACTGCAGAAAATAAAACAACACACCTCTCCCTCCTCCCCCCCCCCCCCTAAAAAAAATAAATAAAAAAACAATCCAAATGACTTAATAGAAAAAAAAATGTAAAATACACTGCGTTGCACACAATTATGTCACTGGTGCTCTGTGTTATAGTCATCAGTGCATTTCTTCCCCTTCTCCACCATGCTGGCAGTGGCACTTTTCATTTTCAATAAGCTGAATGAACGGAAACCTTTCCTCCAAGACGGAAGCAGTGTATAGAAATGCTATGGGCATGCGCAAGGCCGTACTTCCTCCGAGATCACGATCGCGAGCGAGCGTGACTCAGAATTGTTCTCTAGGCTGTATTTCGGATTAAAATAAAATAAAAATTTCGGATTTAAAAAAAAAGGGGGTCGGGAAAAATAAAAAATACGTAAGATTTTCATCTTACGCCGTAAGGTGAAAAAAAGCTTGAAAATACGTAAGAATTACGAAAAAAAAACGTAAGACTTGACATGTATGAACTGCGTTACCAAGGTGCGAGGGGACCCTCAAGGTCCACCTTAATAGTGCGTCATGTGCGTTAATGCGGCGTGGAAAGAAGGGGGAGGTTTGCGGGTGTTGGGGGGTGGGGAATAACTAAGCAAAAGTGGGGGGAGGGGAGAAGTGTGAAATGGCGGGACTCTCCCGCAAATCCACCTGGGCAGTATATGTGTTTTGCAGGATAGGGGGATGGAGTTGGAAGAGTTGCGGTTCTTGGGATAGAAGGAGGGTTTGCTATCCACAGTCACCTTCAATGCTTGCAGGTGTCCCGCAATCTCCACGGACGGTTCTTTGAAAGACAGCGAGGCGGCTATGGTGATGTTGTTCTGGGCAAAGTCCTCCCCCACAGCGTTCATGGCCTGCAAATAAAATACACACACCTCTTTCATCTAATAGCATGCAGAACTCGTCAAACATCCTATCCTATCCTATCCCGTAACTCGAAGGTCGTAGGGGCACCACAGATGATCGTTTAACCAGCGTACTCCATCTTTCCCTGTCCTCAGCAACCCTGATTGTTTCGCTCAGTGTCAAGCCATTCCATTCTCGAATGTTGTCCTCCCACCTCTTTTTCGGTCTCCCTCTTCTTCTACCTCCTTTGCACTGTGCCTTGCAGGATGGTCTTTGCAAGACCTGATGATCTGGTTACGTTAAACATAAATATACATTTATTTATACAATTTAGGGATAATAATAATTAGTAGCCTTTTCGCCAACATAAAATAAAATAAAATAGTCGAGGTATCAAGTTATCTAAATTGTAGGCCTGTAAAAATATAAGAAATGAACAATTCGCTTTAAAATTTTGTATAAGCTATATATCTTAAAATAATGATAATGCTGATGATGATGCTGATGCTGATGATGACTATGATGATGATGGTGATGGTGATGATGATAAAGATGATGGTTGATTAAAGAGATTTCTCTTATATAGCGCACTTACAAGCTCAGAGAGCTTCTCAAGGCGCTGGCCCGTAATATCCAGCAATCACAAAATAGTTTGCTGAAGTCAGGATTTGAACCCACGTCGCCCAAGACGCACTCACACAAGTCGCGCGCTCTGACCACTGAGCTATCCCTGCCGCCACTGAGCTATCCCTGCCGCTCTGACCACTGAGCTATCCCTGCCGATTATGATAATGATGATGATTATTATGATCATTATGATCATAATCATGAATTATGGATGATGATGATGCTGACGACACCCCTTGGGGTCATGAGCAATCTTGCCACTGTAGATTGTTCTAACCTATAAAGGGAAAAGTGAAAGCCCCAGTTGAAAACCTGTCTTGACTTTGTAGGCATGACAAATTCACTGCGGCAACAGTACCCCCGTTGGGGTGCCGGGGGTTTCAGTATAAAAAGTATCCCCACTTTCTGGAAATTTAGTGCTTTAAATTCAAACTGTCGCTGTCTTCCTCATTTGCTCTTTCCCATTCCTGCTCTGTCCTATCACTCTGCTATACTATCTTCTTCTTCGCTAGATCAATGACCTATCTTTTTTCTTGAAAACTCTTCCTGGACAAGACTCCTTGTTGGTGTATGGTGGTCTGTTGGATCAGCTTGGGAGTGTTGGACGCTTTCTGCCGGGTGGTCACTAGGGCTTCCTATGATGTTATTATTTAGCAATATAGGCATTTTATATGTATATGTTATGTTGATAATTTATAATGATGTTTGTATTCTATTTTGTTTTTGTAACCGGGGGTTCGAGTAGTTGGGGTAAAGCCTCAGCCGTCCCCTGCGTGGGATGTCTTTATTGTAAAGTGACTGGCCGGTGGAGGGCATTCAATTTTCCCACTAGGGTTGTTTCAGCAGATCTTTTATGCGGATCGGGGGTTGTCCGGTCCTGATTTGGCTCGGAAGAGTCCGCTGGACCTAAAGCAACAATCAATCAATCAATCAATCGATGCTGACGACGAAGATAGCGACGATGGCAATAGTGAGGATTCAAACAGTAATGAAGATGATGACGAAAAAGACAAACTTCTACTTCTAAACGACGATTGGCGACGACGATTAGGCATATAAGGACGATAACAGCGATATCTGACCAGGGAGTACATCTCCGTGTCCTGGTAGAGGACGGCCACAGTACGCCAGCCCATGCTATGGATGAAGAGGCGACGGGCAGGCACGAGGGCGGAGTCGGCCAGGGCCAGCCGGAAGAACGTCTGGTACTTCTCTCGATCACCCAGAGCAGGCGACGTGGCCGCGTAAGATATCTAAAACCATCACGTAAAAAAAAAAACAAAAAAAAACAAAAAAAACGCATCGTTGTAAAAGAGGTAAAACAAGATAGAAGCCTAGGAATTCAATTGTATTTTTTTTCAGACACTTAACACAAATAGCCGAAAATCAGCATGTTCAAATTTACTAATGTTCTCGGCATTATCTTAAAGAAGAAAACATGAAAAAAAAAGTGGAATGATGAACCACTGAATGAAGTATCTGCAAAAAAAAAAAAAAAAAAAAAAAAAAAAAGCATTATCAAAATGTGTTCTCAAGATCGACTATTTATATCTTCTACCTAAAACCAAATTTCAAATTCGTTTTAGGAACACGACTTTACGTAAACGAAACCCCGAGCTCGTGGAATCGCTAATACAAATATATCTGAAACAGTTATATTTAGCTCTATAAGGCATGCCTGGAAGATTCCATGACTGGTTGATCTCACGATCTGTGAAATGTAGTTGTGTTAGGGCGACATAATTTTGTTATACAAAAAGAAAAAAAAGAAGAGCTAAAAGCCAATGGAAATATTAAAAGGTAGCCTACAAAGTTCTACAAAGACTGCATGACTAAATGATTGCATGGATACAGCTTTTAAGCGGATACATTTGACAACTGCGCACGCTGATCCCTTATTGTTAAGCAAGATCGCCGCATCGTGTTAGGGCAGGGCAAAGTACCACTGAACAGATTTTCAACCTCAGTATAATCTGCGAGAAATACCTACAGCACCAACAACATCTATATCATGTGTTCGTAGACTTCAAAAAGGCGTTTGACCGAGTCTGGCATGCAGCTCTGTGGGCAAACATGAGAGTGTACAACATCAGCCCTAAAATTATTGAAGTCATCAAAAGCCTGCATGACAAAGGTACCAGTGCAGTCCTCCACAACAGCGCCATCGGGAACTGGTTCAGAACAACAATCGGTGTGCGTCAGGGATGCCTACTCTCTCCAACACTCTTCAACATCTTCCTAGAGCGCATCATGTTTGATGCCCTTGCAGACCACGAAGGCACAGTCAGCATAGGGGGAAGAGCAATCTCCAACCTTCGTTTTGCGGATGACATTGATGGATTGGCTGGAGAGGAACAAGAACTTGAACAACTGGTACAGAGGCTTGACACCACCTCCAGAGCTTATGGAATGGAAATAAGTGCAGAGAAGACCAAAATGATGACCAACAACACCAATGTCATCAACACGGACATCAAAGTCCAAGGCCAATCCCTTAACACAGTGCATAGCTTCAAATATTTAGGAGCCATTGTATCAGACAATGGGTCCCGACAGGAAGAAGCCCCAGGATCGCACAAACAACTGCTACCCTGGCGAGGTTAAAGCCAATTTGGAAAGACAGGACCACCAGTCTACATTCCAAGGGAAGGCTGCTGCGCTCCCTTGACATCCCCATCTTCCTATATGCTTGCGAAACATGGACCCTCACAGCAGATCTCCAACGAAGAATACAAAGCATGGAGATGAGGTGCTACAGAAGACTTCTGGGCATTTCCTATACCCAGCACATCACCAACGACGAAGTCCGACAGACCACCACACAAGCCATTGGACAACACGATGACCTGCTCACAGTGGTGAAAAAACGGAAACTCCGAAGGTATAGCCACGTCACCAGATCATCAGGTCTTGCAAAGACCATCCTGCAAGGCACAGTGCAAGGAGGTAGAAGAAGAGGGAGACCGAAAAAGAGGTTGGAAGACAACATTCGAGAATGGACTGGTTTGACACTGAGCGAAACAATCAGGGTTGCTGAGGACAGGGAAAAATGGAGTACGCTGGTTAAACGATCATCTGCGGTGCCCCTACGACCTCCGAGTTATGGGATAGGATAGGATAGGATAGGAAGATCGCCGCATAACGATCACATGAGTTGTTGATCTATTCTATCTACTGTCAGTGGTCGTCTCTCTGACTACCCAAAATAATAAATCAAGTTAATGTTAGCTAATGACGGTAACTATTACCAACTACTTAAATACTGAGCCTCGGTGCGATCGAGTGAATACAATACATGTAGCAAACGCAGTTTAAAGTTAAACTTTTACTGTGTTCAGGTCCATTGACCTAGGATTAAAACTTAAAATCAGTTTAGGCCCATCATTCGATCGACAGGGGGAGCAGCAGGAGCACAGCAACAATGTGTAGTTTGTTGAACTGCATCGCTCCATTATCCGAGCCAAATCTCCCGTGTGTTTGGCTGCAAGCGCTCCGTTAACCTAGTTCACTCCCTCGTCTGTGTGGCGACATCACTCACGCTTGTCCGACAAGCCGACACCGCCACAAACGGAAATGAAGACGGCCGGAGTAAAACGAGACCCCGCCGCCTTAACTGATTCAAACTCACACAACGGCGAAAAGTCGCCCCAGCAGGCCATTGATTTTTTTTTTTACCCCTGTGCCCAGCGCTGGGAAAACTTATTTCTCTTCGCCCCTGATCACTTAAAACCTTTTCCCAGCAGCGGATCAGGGAATCATACCCCGTGCTAGTGATAGGCATCAGATGCCAGGTTTCTTGCCCAGCTCAAGCAAGCCCCCCCCCCCTCCTCCTTCCCCCTCCCCGACACCTTACAACGTCTACACTGATGTTGTGCAGCTACCTGATACCGGACTGGTTTAGGACGTCATGATGGTGGTGGTGTTGGTAGTGGTGGTGATAATGATGATGATGATGATGATGATGATGATGAGGAGGAGGAGGAGGAGGAGGGTGTGGATGACGACGACGACGACGATGATGATGATGATGATGATGATGATGATGATGATGATGATGATGATGATGATGATGATGATGATGATGATGATGATAATGAAGAGGACGGCAGTGTGGGTACTGTGTACGCCGGGCATGAGGATGATTAAAAAAAAAAAGACAATGTTAACCTCGAAGATAAAGACAATGTGTAGGAGTACAATCAAAATCAACACATAAGCTTACACATGGATGAACTGAACTAAGAATAACAACGATAACATCACTATAATAGGCCTACGAATACTAACCGATGATCGAAAAACACGAACTGGAACACAGTTCCTCAGCAACTATCCTATCCTTCCTATCCTGTCCCGTAACCCGAAGGTCGTAGGGGCACCACAGATGATCGTTTAACCAGCATACTCCATCTTTCTCTGTCCTCAGCAGCCCTGATGGCTTCGCTCAGTGTCAAACCAGTCCATTCTCGAATGTTGTCCTCCCACCTCTTTTTCGGTCTCCCTCTTCTTCTACCTCCTTGCACTGTGCCTTGCAGAATAGTCTTTGCAAGGCCTGATGATCTGGTGACGTGGCCATACCACCGAAGTTTCCGTTTCTTCACCACTGTTAGCAGGTCATCGTGTTGTCCAATGGCTTGTGTGATGGTCTGTCGGACTTCGTCGTTGGTGATGTGTTGGGTATAGGAAATGCCCAGAAGTCTTCTGTAGCACCTCATCTCCATGCTTTGTATTCTTCGTTGGAGATCTGCTGTGAGGGTCCATGCTTCGCAAGCATATAGGAAGATGGAGATGACAAGGGAGCGCAGCAGTCTTACTTTGGAATGTAGACTGATGGTCCTGTCTTTCCAAATGGGCTTCAACCTTGTCAGGGCAGCAGTTGTTTGTGCGATCCTGGAGAGGACTTCCTGTCGGGACCCATTGTCTGATACAATGGCTCCTAAATATTTGAAGCTATGCACTGTGTCGAGGGATTGGCCTTGGACTTTGATGTCCGTATTGATGCCATTGGTGTTGTTGGTCATCATTTTGGTCTTCTCTGCACTTATTTCCATTCCATAGGCTTTGGAGGTGGTGTCAAGCCTCTGTACCAGCTGTTCAAGTTCTTGTTCCTCTCCAGCCAATCCATCAATGTCATCTGCAAAACGAAGATTGGAGATTGCTCTACCCCCTATGCTGACTGTGCCTTCATGGTCTGCAAGAGCATCCGACATGATGCGCTCTAGGAAGATGTTGAAGAGTGTTGGAGAGAGTAGGCATCCTTGACGCACACCGATTGTTGTTCTGAACCAATTCCCGATGGCTCTGTTGTGGAGGACTGCACTGGTAGCCTTGTCATACAGGCTTTTGATGACTTCAATAATTTTAGGGCTGATGTTGTACACTTTCATTGTTGCCCATAGAGCTGCATGCCAGACTCGGTCAAACGCCTTCTTGAAGTCTATGAACACATGATATAGATGTTGTTGGTGCTGTAGGTATTTCTCACAGATTATTCTGAGGTTGAAAATCTGCTCAGTGGTACTTCGCCCTGCCCTGAATCCTGCTTGTTCTTCAGCTATGATTTGTTCAGCTTGGGGTTTCAACCTGTTGAGTATTATTTTCAGGAGGACCTTGCTGGGATGGCTGATGAGGCTGATGGTCCGGTAATTTTCACACTCCTGAAGGTTACCTTTTTTGGGAAGAGTGATGACAAGCGACTGGGTCCATGGTATAGGCCACTCCCCATTCTGCCAGATCTTGTTACAGATAATGGTGAGGGCATCAATCATCGCTTCTCCTCCTGCTTGTAGCAGTTCCGCGGGTATGTTGTCCACTCCCGCTGACTTCCCTTTCTTTAGCGCTTGCACTGCTGCCTCAACTTCTTCCCGGAGAATTGGGAGGATTTCTTCTTCTTCTCTGTTCTCGGGACATGCTAGAACTGATGGGTCTCCATTTGGAGTATGGTTGTAAAGGTCAGAGCAGTACTCTGTCCATCTGTCCAAGACTTCTTGTTCTTCTGTAAGGCATATGCCAGACTTGCTTTGGATAGTGGAGACTTTGGGCTGTTTGACACTTGTCAGCCGCTTCACAGTCTGGTAGGCCTTCTTGCTGTTGTTCTTGTTCAGACTGTTCTCTATTTCCTGGCATTGATCTTCTATCCAGTTCTCCTTTGCTGTGAGCATGCCTTTTCGGATGTCATTGTTGATTTTTCGGTAGACATCAGCTCCCTGTGAGGTGTTCTTTTTCTTTTTCATCTCTCTTCGTTTATCACACAGATCCAAAAGTTCAGGTGTGATCCACAGCTTCTTCTTTGGTCGGTGCTTGCCAAGGATCTCAGTGGCGGCATCTGTCACAGCTGAGTTGAAGGTGGTGGTCATGGTGTTGACATCTACTTCACCAGCCCCCAAAATGAGCAGTGGTGCAAATTTCCCTCCAATTGTGGCCTGAAATAGTTCTGCCACCTCCGGGTCTTGCAGTTTGTCCAGGTCGAACTTCAGTCTAGTGCACTTTGCTGTATTTACTCTCTTCAAGTGGAGCCGGAAAGACATCATCACGAGATCGTGGTCACTTCCGATGTCTGCTCCTGGAAAAGTACGTGTCCTGCCAATGTTGATGCTTGATCTGAAGCGTTTCTTGACCATGATGTAGTCTATTTGGTTGTGATGCTCCCCGCCAGGACTGTGCCATGTCCATCGTCGGGAGTTTTTGTGGAGACCAAGCGTGTTTGCCAGTACCAGATTGTTGTATCTGGCAAACTCCAAGAGTCTCAGACCCCTGTCATTTGTCTCGTTGTTGCAGTGGGGTCCACATGTGTCTCCCCAGTTGTGGTGCGCATCTTGGCCAACCTTGGCATTCCAGTCGCCTTGCACTATGACTATGTCCTTCTTCGGCACTTGGTCAAGGACCGCCTGTAGATTTTCATAAAAATCCTCCACTTCGCTGTCGTCATAGTCTGATGTTGGGGCGTAGGCCTGGATGATGGTGATGTTGAAAGGGGCTGCTCTCAGGCGGATGGTAATGAGTCTACTGGAGACTGGGCGGCAACCCATGACAGTGGCTAGAATGTTCTTGTGGACCAAGAATCCAACGCCGTGTTCGTGCCTGTCATCCCTACCGCTGAAATAGAGCTTGTGGCCTTTGTCGGTCGTTGTTTCACCTAGGCCTTTCCAGCGCAGTTCGCTGATACCTAGAACATTCCATCGATAGTGGTCCAACTCGTGGGCCAGTTCTTCTAATTTTCCTTCCGCAGTTAGGGTCCTGACATTCCAGGTTCCTATGACGATGTTGTTTCTCGTGCGGATCTTGCTAAATTGTCCATCAGTAGCATACTTAACACCTCCGTCCTGGTGGCCAACGGAAGGCGCGGTCCTTGTGCCGTGTGACGACCCGGGCGACGACCGATCCGGTATGGAATTAGTGGGTTGTGTCATCATGTAGTGTGTCTTGGGCAAAAAAGACCTGGCGGTGCCCAATCCTCTCCAGGCTGTTGGCCACAGCCGAAATCCACGAATACAGTGTGGCTCGCCTTGGCCCTGAGCACATGGTCGTTGAACCTGTAGTAACGTGAGGTTCCTCCGCCCTGGCCGGTGACTTCTGTGTAGAAGACTTTCGCCCAGTGATGCCGGGCTAACATCACCCCTGTTAGTCGCCTCTTACGACACGCCGGGAAACGTTGGGTCTATTCTATTTAATGCCCGAACCCACAGAGCAAATCCTCAGCAACTATCATAAAACAATTCAAAGTTTTACCCAAACTGGCCGCTTTTACCAACAACAACAACAACAACAACAAACACAACGCCAGTACTTTTTTTTTCTCCCGCGCTTGAAAATAAACCAGTATGGCGGAAGAAAAGGCCGACAATTCATCAGCCAAGGTAAGAAACTGCTATCAGCGGAGTGCTATCCCTTGAGTTTTAACACTTGATTAGTCGTGTCCATAATTCTGAGTTTGGGAAAGCGCTCTCTCTTACTCTCCATTTTTCTTTGTCATCGATGTTCTGTAGCTTCTCTTCCGTCAACACTTTGTTTCTATATGAATCACAGATTCGGTACACTCACTGCATACTGCATTCATCGACGTTAAAACCTTTTCATATCATTAAACTTTAAAAAGTGAGAATTAGCAAAATGTTTAGCAGGATCATTGCATGCACACCGTGACTAAATTCGTCCATTCGTATACTGGGAAACACCCATACTAAAAAAATTAAAATAAATAAATAATAAAAATAACAAACAAACAAACAAACATCTTCTTTGGCTTATAGCAAAGGCGCCTGCAATACTAGTAGTCTATATAAAGAGCAACGCTATAGACGTCTACATCTCTTGCATTTGGATACAGGCGCCTGTGTCCTCTAGGATACTTTGATTTCACGCATATAAATAATTATACAATTAGAATACAAGGCATAAAAGTCGTCTGTTCAATGGCTCACCGGATTTAATTCAACTTGTACTTGATGTATTGTAACTCCTTTGCCGTATACCTGGGGATTCTTAGTATTTGGACAGTATGTATTTCTTTCAGGCTGTATTGGGGTTTTCACAAACGCTATAATGGTGAATGAATATTTTGTCACCAGTGCGGGTTAAAACTTCGGTCGCTTTCTCAGAGAAAGCGAGGCAGCCGCAGGGCAGCCACACCCAAAACGAGAGAAAATATGAAGAAGGGTTTTCGTTTTTTTTTTTTTTGTCTTTCTTCTATCTAGCACCCACCCCATCTAGGATATGAGCGTCGGGATCTTGAAAACCCGTGCAAAGAATTGCATGCGTGCACAGACTAACCCTCGGTTTGTACTCTCATCTGAAAGAGTAGGGCCGTCGTTTTCATCACTAGGCCACCCCTCCCACTCATCCCCATCCCCACCTCCCATCTGCCCGACCCCCACCCTCACCCCCACTCCGAACACCCTACCCTCACTCTTTATTTATCAATTTCTTCTCAATGTAAGCCTACATTAGAATTTCCAAAGTCAAGTGGGAACTCCACGGATAGAAACACCATTGGGAAATCTATATTAGCGACAATTCGATCAAAAGGTTCATTGGGTGCAAGCACGCACTTATAGAACAGCAGGCGTCATTGTGGTTTAAAAAAATAAATAAATAAATTAAATAAAATCAATGTTTATTGAATTTTCCGCAGTTGTACTCTGTGAAAGCCAATGTCAGTAAAGAGAATGGAACCAGACAGGCGGGTAGGAACCGGACGTTTACCCCTGCCGTTCTGCAGCCTATTGCATGCACCGTGGAATTTCGTACCAGGGGATGCATGGCATCAACGCTTTTCGTTCTGCGTTATTGACAAATGGGATTCACACATCACTAATCATCATCATCATCATCATCATCATCATCATCATCATCATCATCATCATCATCATCATCATCATCATCATCATCACCACCACCTCCACAACCATCATCATCATCATCATCATCATCATCATCATCATCATCATCATCATCATCACCACCACCACAACCATCATCACCATCATCATCTTATTATTATCACCAGCATCGTCGCCATCATTATCACCATAAGTGGATGTAGGAGAGGGCAGCAAAGTGTGGCACTGTGCACACATTGGGATTCGTTGACTCACGAGCTATTGGCGAGGACAGAAGAGGAATCGTTAAAGAGGAATGAGTGGATGGGATCGGTAAAGAGGAATGGGTGGAGATGAATCGCTGCGGTATAATAGGTGGAGAGGAATCGGTTAAAAACAAAACAAAACACAAAAAAACCGGAATGGGAAGAGAGGAGAGGAATCGGCAAAGAGGATGGGTGAAGAAGGAATCCGTGAGGATCAGTTGATCAGTGGAATGAAAATGAGAGGAAGGGATTGATAAGGGGGCAAAATCCGCAGTGGACAGAAAGGACACGACTGGTCCACAGGAATCGATTATTAAGGGAAAACACAAAATGACACAGTCTGGCGTAAAAATGATAACCTTTGTGTAGAGAACGTGAATTTTCCGGTTCTCAGGAATATTTCTATTTTTAGAATGTGAGTATTTTTTGGGGAATATCTTATGTTATTATTTTCATTGGCTAAAATTGTTGAACCAATGGAATAATGAATAGCTGGCAGGAAAGTAAATAGTAGTCACTCGTGTGTGGTGTTCCAAGGTGTCTGGATATGTAGAGTCAGTGTGTCAGGCCAGGAAAAAAAGATTAAGACGGGAAAAAAAAAAGATTGTTGTGAAAAGTGAAGAGGTAGAAAGCACTGAGAACTTATCCTGTTGTGTAGGTTCGGTGTGACTTTCTATCTGAAAGTGGGTGTATATTGTGCTGTAAAGATTACCGGTATTTCTAATGTTTTTCATGATTGTAAAATGTTGGAGAGGTATATTTTTGCCTTGGACTTATTGTGTTCAGAGGTGGTGAGCTGTTGTCCACTAAGATGGAATATAATTTTCATTGATGTAATAATATTATTAATTGATTGATTGACTGATTTATTGTTGCTTTAGGTCCAGCGGACTCCTCCGAGCCAAATCAGGACCGGACAACCCCCGATCCGCATAAAAGATCTGCTGAAACAACCCTAGTGGGAAAATGGAATGCCCTCCACCGGCCAGACACTTTACAATAAAGACATCCCACGCGGGGGACGGCTGAGGGTTTACCTCAACTACGCGAACCCCCAGTTACAAAAACAAAATAGAATACAACCATCATTACAAATCATCAACGAAACATATACATATAAAATGCCTATATTGCTAAATACTAACATCATAGGAAGCCCTAGTGACCACCAAGCAGAAAGCGTCCAACACTCCCAAGCTGATCCAACAGACCTCATACACAAACAAGGAGTCTTGTCCAGGAAGAGTTTTCAAGAAAAAAGGTAGGTCATTGATCTAGCGAAGAAGAAGATAGTATAGCAGAGTGATATGACAGAGCAGGAATGGGAAAGAGTATATGAGGAAGATAGCAACAGTGGGAATTTAAAGCACTAAATTTCCATAAAGTGGGGATACTATTTATACTGAAACCCCCGGCACTCCAACGGGGGTACTGTTGCCGCAGTGAATCTGTCATGCCTACAAAGGCAAGACAGGTTTTCAACTGGGGCTTTCACTGTTCCCTTTATAGGTTAGAACAATCTACAGTGGCAAAATTGCTCATGACCCCAAGGGGTAATATTATTAATTACATGGTACTATAATTATAGAGTGGTAGATAATGTAATATGAATGGAAAATGTGAGCATGTTGATAGTAATATTTATTTATGAAATAATTATACTTGAATATGGATAACATTGTAGGAGAAGGAAAGAGACGATCACATATGGAATGGAATTGGAAAAGTGAAGAAACTAAGGGAGGTGAGCAGGGATGAAACAAAGAAGCATAGTATGATTATTAAGGTCAAACCATTGACGTGTGTATATATATATATATATATTGTTGCAGCTGCCTACGGGAAGCTGGTGTTAGCTTCATACGCCTGGACACACGGCGTTGTATCAAACAACGAGAAAGGGTGATTCGAGGAACATCGGGGTCGGTCGTGCTTCTGGTACTGAGCAAGTCACGTTGTCTTCCTCAGACAGATAGGGCAGGCGCGCGCCCATCTGCCTGTTTACAACATCACTGCTCGTCTTTCTGCCTGACTACAACATCAACTGTGCACCCAGGCTTACTTGTGCACAGACTCCCTACGTTACGCCAGTTAGCGTGTTTTATTTTGATTTGGCTCAGGACATGGAAATGCCGGCCATTTGAATTTCGCAGTCGTTTATACATTACACCAGAAGTGTCAAAGATTAGTGTAAAAAGATGGGTATTAAAAAATTGGCGTGGAAGGTTGTTGTAAAATATTGTGGTTTGCTTATATAAAGTATTGAAAACGAGGAACGTATATTTGTGTTGGTGTTTAACGGTGTTAGTGCGAGTCTGTGAATTTGTGGGTGTGGTGGTAAACAGAGAGGCTTGCACGCACACTTTATTTTGATCTAGGAGTCAATCATATTTTGCATCCACTTAGCTATTATAAACAGGCACTCATCTCAATATCCATACATTACATTTTGGTACTAACCCATGTCATGCAAAACCTAGTTTTTGAATTCTACACAATCTGTTTCCTTGTCCACGAATCGTGCTTATTACCCAGCTAGGCCAAGTCTATTAAAAAAAATCACCAGCGCCCCGTATAGAAAAGCGAGCGGACTCTTTATGCCACTAGCTAATAATAATAATAATAATAATAATAATAATAATAATAATAATAATAAGAAGAAGAAGAAGAAGAAGAAGAAGAAGAAGAAGAAGAAGAAGAAGAAGAAGAAGAAGAAGAAGAAGAAGAAGAAGAATAACAACAACAGGCAATTTATACAGCGCTTTCCTAACTCACAAAGCGCTTTACACAAACAAATGTAAACACAACATGCGCACATCGGTCAATAACACGCAACCACATATACATCCCAACACCCAAAAACACTCACTCAGGGCACCTAAGAAAAGGTCTCTCTAAAAAGATGCGTCTTCAAGTTGATTTTAAAAGACGCTAGTGAAGGACTGTGATGGACGGACCGAGGTAGCGAGTTCCAGGTCTGAACGGAGAAGATCATCGTGTCTCACCCTGTGGTATTCTGGTACACGGAGCATCCTTTCATCTGCAGACGAGCCGAGAGAACAAGAAGGAACGTTAGACAGCCAACAGTTCGGAAAGATAGCTAGAAGCAGTTCCAGAGATGATGTGGTAGCAAAGACATGAGGTGTTATATTTAATTCGTTGTTCAACTGGGAGCCAGTGTAGTTCTTGAAAGAGAGGCGAGCAATGCTGTGATTTCCGTGCTTTGCAGATGAGTTTAGCTGCAGAGTTTTGGACTTGCTGAAGAGATCTAAGGACGTTCTGTGTGCAACCGACGAGGAGTGAATTACAATAATCCAATCTAGACAAAATGCATGCGCTAACTAGTGTTTGTTTTTGCTTTTTGTGTGAGATACTGTCGAATGGAGCTTATGCGTCTAAGTTCAATGTATCCAATCTGACAAGTTTTTGCAATGTGTTGCTGCATGGAGAGATCCTGATCGAGAAAAAACCCGAGGTCGCGAACAGTGCCAGAAAAAGAAATAGAAGTAGTTCCACCAGTGATAGTTGAGGGAAGAGAAGAGAGGTCTGCAGATGACGGAGAAACACGGAGAAGATGTGAGAGAGGAGAGGTGTACAGTATGAACAGAACAGGGCCAAGCACAGAGCAGTGGTATAGTAGTATGGAGCCCGCTTACACTCCCGTATGGGTGCCTGTGGAAACATTTAACCCTCTTGAGCCTTTTGTGCCACATATGAAACATTTCCTAACTCGAACTTTCACACAACAACAACAACAACAACAACACACACACATACATTTAATGTTGGTTGTATAAGCTATCTTATTATTATTATTATTATTATTATTATTATTATTATTATTATTATTATTATTATTATTATTATTATTATTATTATTATTATTATTATTTACGCGCATAATCTAGACTTAGCTCTAGGCGCTTACATGAGTACAGAATAACTTTATAAAACAAAATGAGGACAACTCCTTAAATATTAAAAGTAACATAATCTATAAAGCTTAGTGACTCTAACACACACACACACACACACACACAAACACACACACCCACACACACCCACGCACACGCACTCACACGCACACAGTCACACGCGAACTATGACTTTATAGATTTGTTTCATCGATTTCATCAGGTAGAAGTAAAATAATGAGTTTTAAGAGAGGATTTAAATGACTGAATTGAAGATGGGAGAAACAGGCAGTTTGTTTCAAATACTAGGGCCCTAATAAGAGAAAGCACGTTCACTATATGATTTCGTACGCACAGAAGGAATTGCAAAAAAAAGAAAAAAAAAAAGACTGGTGTCAGGGGAAGAGCGAAGTTGGCTAGAAGGTATATAAACGTGAAGAAGGTCAGTAATATATTGAGGAGCAGTAGAGTTGAGGACAATGAAACAAGCATACACCACATCTAATGTGTGAAAATGTGGCCCTGACCAGAATGAGGTTCCAGTATGGTACGATCTCAGCCAGCGTTTTGGTGACGATAGTGCAGGCGCTGCCCATCACCATGGTGATATGACGCCCTGCCGCCATGCGGTAGATCATGTCGTAGAAGACGTCTGTGCCAACTCCAGCATCGCACTGCAACACAGTAAACAAAATAGTCATCAGTCCTACTTCGTTTTGTAGTGTAAACGCATTGTATTTTTACCAATATTAACCAGCATTTTTCTCGGTGTGTTATCTGACAGTTGAAAGAAAATTCCCTGTTTTGGACATAATATGTTAATGATGCGTGTAGTGTCCGAAACCACGAAACGAATATCTATCTATCTATCTATCTATCTATCTATCTATCTATCTATCTATCTATCTATCTATCTATCTATCTATCTATCTATCTATCTATCTATTGTCCAATCTAATCTAATCTATCTATCTATCTATCTATCTATCTATCTATCTATCTATCTATCTATCTATCTATCTATCTATCTATCTATCTAATCTTTCATCCTGTCTTATCTAATCTAATCTAATCTAATCTAATCTAATCTAACTATCTATCTATCTATCTATCTATCTATCTATCTATCTATCTATCTATCTATCTATCTATCTATCTATCTATCTATCTATCTATCTATCTATCTATCTATCTATCTATCTATCTATCTATCTATCTATCTATCTATTGTCCAATCTAATCTAATCTAATCTAATCTATCTATCTATCTATCTATCTATCTATCTATCTATCTATCTATCTATCTATCTATCTATCTATCTATCTATCTATCTATCTATCTATCTATCTATCTATCTATCTATCTATCTATCTATCTATCTATCTATCTATCTATCTATCTATCTATCTATCTATCTATCTATCTATCTATCTATCTAATCTTTCATCCTGTCTAATCCAATCTAATCTAATCTAATTTATCTATCTAATCTATCTAATCTATCTAATCTATCTATCTATCTATCTATCTATCTATCTATCTATCTATCTATCTATCTATCTATCTATCTATCTATCTATCTATCTATCTATCTATCTATCTAATCTTTCATCCTGTCTTGTCGTTGGAGAGATATGAGAGATGTTGAGGTCGCGGGGCTGTCTCGCCATTTAGGTCTGTAGCTGCTCTGTTGCCAGGAGGCGTGTATGACATGTCCAGCGCGGTCAATCAATGTTTTGACATTATCATGCTCTTTTCTTTTGTCTTCCTCTTCGATACAGTGATGATATAGAAAACATATATGACACCCTTTATCAAAATGATCAATGCATTGAATTCATGCCATGAGTTAAAAATGACCCAGACGTTTGACGGCATATCCTATCCTATCCTTTCCCGTGACTCGAAAGTCGTTGGGACACACAGATGATCGTTTAACCAGCGTACTCCATCTTTCTCTGTCCTCAGCAACCCTCTTGGCTTCGCTCAGTGTCAAGCCAGTCCATTCTCGAATGTTGTCCTCCCACCTTTTTTTCTGTCTCCCTCTTCTTCTGCCTTCTTGCACCGTGCCTTGAAGGATGGCCTGTGCAAGGCCTGATGCTCTGGTGACGTGGCCATACCATCGAAATTTCAGTTTTTTCACCACTGTAAGCATGTCATCATGTTGTCCAATTGCTTGTGTGGTGGTCTGTCGGTCTGCTGGGTATTGGAAATGCTCAGAAGTCTTCTGTAGTACCTCATCTCCATGCTTTGTATTCTTCGTTGTAGATCTGCTGTGAGGGTCCATGTTTCGCAAGCGTATAGGAATATGGAGATGACAAGGGAGGGCAGCAGCATTACCATGGAATGTAGACTTATGGTCCTGTCTTTCTAACTGGGTTTCAACCTTGTCAGGGCAGCAGTTGTCTGTGCGATCCTCGAGAGGACATCCTGTCGGGACTCATTGTCTGATACAATCGCTCCTGAATATTTGAAGCTATGCGCCGTTTTGAGGGATTGGCCTTGGACTGATGTCAGTGTTGATGCCATTGGGATTGTTTGTCATCATTTTCGTCTTCTCTGCACTTATTCCCATTCCCAACGCTATGGAAGTGATATCAAGCTTATGTACCAGCTGTTCAAGTTCTTCTTCTCCAGTCAATCCTTTAATTTCATCCGCAAAACGGAAGTTGGAGATTGCTATACCCCCTATGCTGACTGTGCCTTTATGATGTGCAAGGGCATCTCATATGATGCGCTCCAGGAAGATGTTGAAGAGCGATGGAGAGAGAAAGCATCCTTGACGCACGCCGATTGTTATTCTGAACCAGTTCCAGATGGCACTGTTGTGGAGGACTGCAATTGTAGCATTGTCATATGTTTCGTATGAGGCCTACTAGCGCCAAAACCGGAGGTACCAGTATCACGAGATAATTGAAATTAACACGTGTTCTGTGCATGTTTAATTTACAGAGATACCGGTAATCCACAATGTTAATTAATAATTACAACTAACAAGGGATAATTACAATTATCTTTGAAAATTTACAAATATTTTCGCGTGATCCTGTTTAATTTTCAGTTTGGGCTCAAGTAGTCCGTCTGGAAATGGGCCAAAACCCAAAATTTTAATTTTCACTAGATAATTACATTTTTTACGTGTCAATTGTAAATATGTCGTTGATATTTGTATTTATCACATGATATTTGTATTTATCAGGTTTTGACGCTTGTAGGCGTCATATATGTGAATTCAACAGATCACGTGTTAATTACCATTATCACTGATACCTGTAAATGCAAGTTTTGGCGCTAGTAAGCCGCCTTAGCCAGAATTAAGCATGATCACGTAAAAATCGTTATTATGAAGTGAAAATTATTATGTAATAATTGCAGTTTTCGGTTTTGGCGCATTTTCAGTCGGATTGCTGGACAAAATGAAAAATTAAACAGGATAATTTTAATTATTCCTTGATAATTGTAATTATCCCATGATATTTAACATATATAACATGTCGTACAGTGAGCGTTTACAGTTCTTAAAGTTGCATTCTCTAAAAGGTAGACGTGTGCGTGGTGACCTCATCGCGACATACCAAATTTATCATAACCATGTAGACCTGAGATGGGATTATTTCTTTGAGAGTACACACAGTTCAAAAACAAGAAACGCTGAGGGAAAGGTCTTTATTAAACAATGTGATACTAACTTAAGGAAATATTGCTTTAGCTATCGGGTTGCTAATTTTTGGAATAACCTACCACCAAATTTAAAAAATGCACACTCAACTAACATCTTCAAAAATCTGCTTGATGCCAATGCTAAATTTGTTGATCTATTTATCGAATTCGATTGAATTCAAGAGAGGAAAATTTTAGCACCGAATGACCATGACTGCTTTAAGAATGTAAAATACAAAGATGGGGCGTATACAGGCTTCACAGCCTATACCCAGCCTCTACTACTACTACTACTACTACTACTACTACTACTACTACTACTACTACTACTACTACTACTACTACATATTTGTAGTTATCTCATGATATTTGTAATTATCAGGTTTTGGCGCTAGGAAGGCCGTCATACAGACGATTCAAAACGTCATAGCTGCCTGATGACGTAAAAAAAAATAATAATAATAATCATCATAATTAAAAATTAAAAATAACGTGTACTTCCGGTTCAAACATGGAGGGAGTTACAAAATTAAGAAATCGTGTTCCTTCAGATTTGGGAATGAGTCCAAAGATCACTGGCATCAAGTTTAGAGGTCTGAAGGAATACTCTGTACAAGAGTGGCATTGATGATAATAATATCATCGAGAGTCGGGACAGTTGATGATCTACATTAGAAACCCATGAGCACAAGGATGGTAAAGAGACGATACGATCGACACAACACGACAACAGTGATAGACCCTGGACTGAGGCTTAGGACTAACCAACCATCACCCCTGATAGGAATCTACAGACTTTTCTTGAAGAACCTCAACGATTTTTTTTTTCCACACAGTTTGACCGAAGTATCCCCAATCTGTGCGGCAAGCGTCTTCGACAAAATAATTGAAGTCGGCTGCACGCACCAAAGTAGAAGAAGAAGAGGTAAAACGACTAAGATTAGAAAAAGAGATCTAATTTAAACAGTCTACTGACGAACAGGGCCTGATAACGAAAGTCAAACTCGACCGAGATTAACCTTATGGCCGTCAATGTAACTGGACCAGATAAGAAAGCCTCTCTGAGCGTAGACGTCAGGGGCAGATCTGACTCAAGCAGTGCGGATGGCTTCGTACTCTCTTCTGCCCAAAGACAGCTTGGAGACCGCCGGATTAAAATACACAGCTCCGCCGACTTCAGAGAACGCCCTTCACTCACGGCAAACCCCGGTCTCAGCAATGCGCAGCCTTCTCCAGAAAATTCTAGCACCGACCCCAAGACGGGAAGAACTCCCGGGACAGACATAGTCCTTGGTGTGACAGACATCTCATTGTCTGTCGATTCTGGTAGGCCAAGAGAGAAAGCCCCTATTATTAAGGATCGTATGTCGGCTGATGCTGTCTCCTTAGTGTCTGAAGCAAGCTCCGTGGAGTCTCATATTTCAGTTGTTACTGTGCATCTGTCGCATGCTTTCCAACAGAAGCCTTGGTGCCGTAGATGCTGTTGCGTGTTGTTTATGCTGATAATTGCGCTCGCCATAGTCAAAATCTGGCATTATTACTTTTGAGGTAATCCTTTTCCTTTTATAGGCACATTGATGTAGACGATTGTGGCATGTATGACAAGAGGTCGACCCACTTTTCGGTAAAGTGCCTGAACTGTGAACCTCTAGTGTTGTCATTCTGCGCTGTCTTGGCAGGTTATACTAATGTGATTGTGGTGCGGCTGATTACGGCGCGAAGAAAAACTGACAGAAAACAAAGTTGCTATAGGGAAGTTTAATCACATGTTATATGTATACATGTACATCATATAGGCCTTATTATATGTAACATTTTGACATTTTACCTAGACTGCATCCAAAACCATGATTGAAAATAGGGAGAAAACACTCGGTGGCCTGAAAGTTCTCGTACACTAAAAGTCACTTAAGTTCGTCCCTTGCGGGAATCGAACCCGCAACCTTCGGCACGGGGAAACCGGTGCGCGACTATCCGATCACTGTGTCACCCGACCACCCATATTGCCGGTCGAAAATAAAACTGCCGCCAGATCTCAATCTTACTCAAGTCCCCTATACGCTTATGTGTCCGGGGACGGTAATCTATGCACGAAACGAATCTTACTCTCCTTAGTTGCCTCCCAACCCCACTTCACCCTACCCACCGCCCCTCCTCCCCTCTCCCCCCAAGCTGGCTCTCAAAATCACTTGGAAATGAAGTTTTCCACCTGATTGTTCACGAGGAGTGCCGGAAGTTGACACTCAAAAAACACACATAAACGTGGTCGCTTGCAGAAAAGGATACGGAAAGGGAAAACGTCGTCAAGTGTTACAAGTGACGCTCGCTGGCAGTGTGAGAATGGTGAGTGAGAGTGTGAGTGTGAGTTAGAGTGTGAGTGTGAGTGAGAGTGTGAGGTAGAGTGTGAGTGTGAGGGATTCAACGCTTTATCAATTTAGGGTGTCGGTTCGCTTTGACTGTTAGCTCGCATCCTTGCCTGTTTAGTAGTTTTGATTACCGGTCTCGTCCCTCCCTGGAGTGCAGTGTGGGGAAGGGGAGGGGAGAAATGACCAGGAGGGGGAGGGGATTATAATACAGAGGGGAAGTGACCGTAGTGGAGAAGTGGTCACGGGTGGGAGAGAAGGAGGGAGGTAGCCAGGGAGGAAATGGGCTAGGGGGAAAAGACTGGGGAGAAATATCCGGGGAGGAAGTGATCGGGAGGGAAGTGATTAACACCGGTGGTTTGTTTTAACTATTGTAAATCAACATAGCACTGTCATGATAAGGTTACAGCTTTTCACCTAAAACACATGATAGCGGGTAGATTTGCAGAACGAAACTAAATGAATGTTGACACATTTTACTTGTTACGATGTGAGGTTAAAGGATTCCACAATTGTTTGTTTGTCTGTTCGATACACTTTATCTATCTATCTATGTATCTATGTATCTATGTATCTATCTATCTATCTATCTATCTATCTATCTATCTATCTATCTATCTATCTATCTATCTATCCATCCATCCATCCATCCATCCATCCATCCATCCATCCATCCATCCATCCATCTATCTATCTATCTATCTATCTATCTATCTATCTATCTATCTATCTATCCATCCATCCATCCATCCATCCATCCATCTATCTATCTATCTATCTATCCATCCATCCATCTATCTATCTATCTATCTAACCCTCCATCCATCAATCAGTCAATCACATCTCATCGCATGTCATCATCATTATCTTCATCATCATTATCATCATCATAATCATTATCATCATCATCATCATCATCATCAACTCTCTCTCTCTCTCTCTCTCTCTCTCTCTCTCTCTCTCTCTTGTTCATCTGTTTGCAAACCTTTCTTTCTTTTATCGCGATGCACAACCCTGCTTACCGATAGCATGACCCAGCTCATCGAGCGCAGTGCGCCTACTCTAGTCTGTGCTGTGAACGCCAACATTTCATCGCACAGACAGTAGACTTGTTGACGCTCCTGTGCCAGACGGGCGAGTGCCGGTGAATTAAATAGATCTACACTACAGCCAGCATCGACTATTGGATGCTATTCCCTCTAGTCCTGGTTGGCGCTGCTGTGGCGGCTGCCGGGTTTAATATGAGAATGCAGCCACGAATTGGCCCGCCTAGCAGATAAATCATATACAAAAATCCCAGAGAAAAGAAGAAAATAAAGAACATATAATAATAATAATAATAATAATAATAATAATAATAATAATAATAATAATAATAATAATAATAATAATAAATCAATCAATCAATCAATAAATACACTAAGCAATGAATTATTATTTTAAAAAAAGTTTAGTCAACAATACAAAAAGAAAGGAAGAGTAAGTCTTTATTTAAAAAAAAAGAAAGAAATAAAAGTAAAACTAATAAAAATAAAAGAAAAAGTAAGAAGGAAAAACCACTAAATGAAATAAAATTGTTAAAAAAATTTTTTTTTAAATGAAAGAAACAAATGTTTAAATAAACACATTAAGAAAACAACTCAACAAACAAGCAACAAAAAAATTAATTTAAAAAAAAAGCCCGAGGAACGAATAATAAAAAAAATATAACAGAAAGAAAGAAAGAAAGAAAGAGAAATAATGAACGCATGAAAACTCAAAACAAAACAAACAAACAAACAAAACAACAACTAATAAAAATTGGAAGAAAAAAACACACAGTAAACGTGGCGAAATGGGAGGAGATTGGTTCACGCTTGGTAGAGAGGTTGCCTGCTTTGCATTTGTTGGTTAGTCTAGCCTTTGTGGCTCCTGCTGTGCAGAATCCTTTGACGTGGCCATTGGGTTATGCAGGACAAGGCGACACGACATGCGTTCTCCCCGCCTGACCATTCGTCTTCTGCTTTTGGTGGGGGAGCAGGAATACATCGCCGGCAGGCATTTTATGCAGGTCAGTGGCAGTGGCCTGCAGAGAGTGTCGTGGCACTAGTAGCCGGCAATCCGGTTTACTATCAACACGCATCCCCGCCTTGCAGGGCAAATATTTGTATGTCTCTTACGAGGCATAAATGAAAAATACAGTTGGCATTAGGTCGTGTTCTCAAGGTCGTGGCTGAGAGTCGGGAGTCAAATACTCCGCTCGGCTACATAAACAAAAACAAAACAAAATTTAAAACAAAGCAAAACTGTAAGAAAAGTAAACTGAAAAAATGCAAGACAGAAAACTGAAGAAGAAAAAAAAACTCCAACAAAATGAAAGAAAGAGAAAAAAAAAGAAAACTGGGGGTGGTGGATGATTCCAAAATGAAAGGCGTAGGTATTTAAAAAGAGAGCAAGGGACGGACAAATGGGAGGGTCATTGTTGGGGGTCGATCAGTCTGGAAGGCGGGCAACGACTGACTGCCGTTTGCCAGGCGTGAGCTACGAACCCACACCACTGGCGTCCTCAAAATCTCATCTCTCATCTTCAGCCCATTTTAATTTTTTTTTCTTTGATCCCTTTTTCTTTCCAACCCACCCACTTTCACTTTAATTCCCCCCTCCTCTCTCTCTCTCTCTCTCTCTCTCTCTCTCTCTCTCTCTCTCTCTCTCTCGTGTCTGAGATGTGGGACTGAACCTAATAACACCCTACGGACGCGTACTAAGAGTTCAAAGTGTGTAGTAATCTTATAATCATCACCGCTCAACAACATATCTCTCATCATCTCTCTCGGTCAGTCCGTCTGTCTGTCTGTAGGGCTGAGCTTAATAACACCTTAGGGACGCGTGCGAGAAGTTCCAAAGTGTGTAATATTATAATATTATAATTAATCATTACCGCTCAACATCTCTCTCTCTCTCTCTCTTCCTCCCCCCCCCCCACTCTCTCTCTCTCTCTCTCTCTCTCTCTCTCTCTGCCTGTGGGTGTCTTCTAGTTACACTCGATGTTTGTTTTTTAATCAGTTGATTCAGCCCCGATGCTTGAAACCTGATAAAGTGTAACTCAGATTCGTTTATCCACGCAGCCTGCTCACTCAGCAACAAGGCAAAGTCTTTGTATGTAGTTTTCCAACTGTATTCAGTATACATCTACACTGCATACAATCGCTTTTTCCACTCTCAACTTTTTACTTTCAACTCTCTCCCCTTTCACAACACAGTATGTCAATTATATAGTTTTTCTCTCAACTGGAGATAACATCAGGACGTTCCAGAATGACGCGTTACAACCAATCAGAATTAACTTCGTCATCACTGTTTTACGTCATACAATTTTCCTTTCTGTCAAAGAATGTTCTCAAGTATCGCGAAGCTTCTATCGACAGTAAACAAGCGAATCTAGAGAATTCTCCAATAATATCGACTAACGAAAAATATCGACGGTATACAAAGCTTCTCCTAACAACAATTCAAACTCAAATCAAAGGTAAATACACTCTATTATTGAATACTTTGCAAAGCAAAACGATTAGATCTAGCGTGCGCGTTTCAGACATACTATCCTTCGCGTTTCAACGTAACACTAAGGACCTATAGTGAATGCTGGGAGACTAGAACATGGGCCTCATGATCTTTTACAGTCCCAGGCGTACGAACGTACACAAAACTAGGCCTCGGTAGATGCTCTCTTCGATAGGATGGAATACCTTGACTTGTTTTAGCTTGTTAACTATACATTTACATCATTTCGCTACCTCCCTCTTCCCCCCTCCCCTCCGCTTTACCCCCAACCTTTACCCGACCCCCTTCTGCCTGAGACAAACGAACTCACGCCCGTTTGTGTGACACCAAGTAAGTAGTAGATCGGCATGCCACGACGCTAACACGCCACCAAAGAATGTGAGGACTTGAATGACGGAGGGGGGTTGGGGTAATAATAATAATAATAATAATAATAATAATAATAATAATAATAATAATAATAATAATAATATTGGATGCTATGTACGCGCCTTTCCCCAAATCAATCAGGCTCAAAGCGCGGCGATCTGTACCAACATACACGCTCACCTGTCTCATCCACCTTCACACACACAACAAATGCACATCCATCACTCAAACCGGTGGTGTAAAGGCAGGGAGATCACTATTGGAAGACGGAAAGAAAATCGAATTTTTATTGTTGAAATTTTATATTGACTGCGTCCAGTACCATTATTGAAGGGAGGGAGGAAACCGGAGTGCCCGGAGAAAACCCTCGGTGACCTCAATATTCTCGTACTTAAATCACATACGTTCGCCCCTTGCGGGAATCGAACCCGCGACCTTCGGCATAGGAAACCGGCGACTTATCCACTGCGCCACTAGGCCACCCCAAAGGGGGTAGGGGTGGCGTAATGGGGGTGAGGGGGGAGGCAAGGAAAAGAAGAAAAAGAGAAAGAGATTACTCTTATATAGCGCACTTACAAGCTCAGGGAGCTTCTCAAGGCACTGGCCACTAATATCCAGCAGTCACACAATAGTTTGCTGAAATCAGGATTCGAATCCATGTCGCCCAAGATGCACTTACACAAGTCGTGCGCTCTGACCACTAAGCTATCCCTGCCGAGGAAGAGGGGGAGGGAGGAGAGATGGGTTGAAAGAGGTTGGGGAGTGGGTGGGGAGCGTCTGCGTGGGTCTCAAGAAATAAACCAGGTTTTTAATATGACTGTTGGCGCTACATCAGGGCTAGTCCTGATGTACCAGATTGTATCTTATAGAAGTTATTCGTGTAATGTACGTAGTCTTGACTACCAGTGGAAGCAAGGCTTTTAGAGATTATTCCTATTTTTAGCCACAGACATGTACCGACTTTTAGCTTTTAAAATGTTTTCTGTAACTTTTTTTTTCTTCTTTCTAGAAGACGAGTGGATGACAAGGACGGGATGCAATAGAAGGCGTTTAGGGTCCCTTCACAAAACTCTACGTACATGCTGGTTCATTTACCGTCTGGAGGCAATCGTTGAGGTGGGAGAAGCACCTTATTACAAACTTCGGATGATCTAACTTTGGGGCAGCTATTCAGAAAGGAAAAAGACTTTACATTCAACAAGCAACCCTCCCCCTCCCCTCTTCCCTCTCACCTCACCCCTCTAACCATCCCCACCCACCCCCCGAAAAAGAAGAGGTAGCTACACAAGCATTACGTCATTTTTTTAAACAACAAAAAGTCAAACACGCTATTTTTTTTTATTTTTTTTACCCGCAATGGATAGAAAAGATCGATTTAAAGGGCCGTCACCACTACCATCATGTAATATACAAGCGCATCTATGCCGGTGACCTCCCTTTACTGTGTGAATTAATGATTGCGGACAGCGCAAAGACAAGAGACATGCACGGGGAAATGAAAACTTGCAACACCATCTGGCATTTCCTACCCTGGGGGGCTTGGCTTACGGGACACACTTGCGCGGTCTCATGAATTTTCATACAGGACTGTGCGGATTTCATCCCTAGACAGACCACTGGAATTTGAGTGATAATAGTTTCCTTATTGCTGCGTTGCGTGTGTGTGTGTGGGTGGGTGTGTGCGTGTGTGTGTATGTACGCATGTATGACTCGGGTGGCCATTTAAAAAAAATGTCACTCACTCGTGTTTTCTATCTATGCTCACGTTTCCTTGACAAGCTGCCTGGAGCGAAATTCTGCAGAATCTACGTGCTGTACATCGAAGCGTTGCTACACTGTACATACACAGCTGACAATAATATGAGTGATGTAAATATTGCAGCAAGCTCAAGAATGTCTCGAAAAGTAAATGGTCTCGAGTTTCCTTTCCCTATTTGTAAAGTTTGTCACTCGTGTGTCTACGGGGCAAGCCAAGTCAAGTCAAGTCAAGTCAAGTCGGCTCTGTGGTTTGGACGTTTGCCAGGCGTGGTGCGAGCGAGTTTGGTTTGCATCTGGACGCAGACGGGACATTTTTTTTCTTCTCATACTATGGAATCGATTGTTTAGTTTTTCATTCTTCATACAGTGTTTCCCCTCCCCTTGTGTCGCCGCAGCGGCATTTCAAAGAATCCGATTACTCTCTGTCAACAGAGCAAGCTGACAGTTAATAATGCGTCCAGACTTCGCTAGAAATGCTTTGATTTCCTGTGTGTGAGAAATGTTCGACTAGATCTAGCCATGCAGTGTTCAGCATGCATAATACATTTGGACAGCTTTTGAAGTTTATGTCTGTCGGCTGTTGGAACCTTTTACACCATTAATGTTTTAGAATACCCCAAAATTCTAGTGATTACAATTTCCAGCTGCCTCAAGAGATCCGCGTTTCCCTTCTATTCTTCTTTTGAACTTGAACTAAAATAACTTTCTCTTGTCCTAATCCCTCTTCGCCGTCTTCTTCTTCTTTTTCACCCTTCCTCCCTTCCGTCTTTCTTCTTCTACTACTACTACTACTACTACTACTACTACTACTACTACTACTACTACTACTACTACTACTACTACCCCTTGGGGTCATGAGCAATCTTGCCACTGTAGATTGTTCTAACCTATAAAGGGAAAAGTGAAAGCCCCAGTTGAAAACCTGTCTTGACTTTGTAGTCATGACCAATTCACTGCGGCAACAGTACCCCCGTTGGGGTGCCGGGTGTTTCAGTATAAATAGTATCCCGACTTTCTGGAAATTTAGTGCTTTAAATTCCCACTGTCGCTGTCTTCCATTTACTCTTTCCCATTCCTGCTCTGTCCTATCACTCTGCTATACTATCTTCTTCTTCGCTAGATCAATGACCTACCTTTTTTCTTGAAAACTCTTCCTGGACAAGACTCCTTGTTTGTGTATGAGGTCTGTTGGATCAGCTTGGGAGTGTTGGACGCTTTCTGCCGGGTGGTCACTAGGGCTTCCTATGATGATATTATTTAGCAATATAGGCATTTTATATGTATATGTTTTGTTGATAATTTATAATGATGTTTGTATTCTATTTTGTTTTTGTAACCGGGGGTTCGAGTAGTTGGGGTAAAGCCTCAGCCGTCCCCTGCGTGGGATGTCTTTATTGTAAAGTGACTGGCCGGTGGAGGGCATTAAATTTTCTCACTAGGGTTGTTTCAGCAGATCTTTTATGCGGATCGGGGGTTGTCCGGTCCTGATTTGGCTCGGAAGAGTCCGCTGGACCTAAAGCAACAATCAATCAATCAATCAATACTACTACTACTACTTGTTCTAATTCTACTACTACTACTACTTTTACTACTATTTCTTCTTCTTCTTCTCCTCCTCTTTCTCCTTCATTTTCTTTTTTTCTTGTTCTCCTCCTCCTTTTTATTTTTCTTGTTCTTCTCCTCCTTCTTCTTCTTCTTCTTCTTCTTCTTCTTCTTCTTCTTCTTCTTCTTCTTCTTCTTCTTCTTCTTCTTCTTCTATCTGCCTGTCCGTGTCTGTCTCTGCGCCAAAGGTAATGCGCTAGAAGAGGCCTTAAATGTTGCTTCTTTGAAGTTTTGGGACAGGCTATTATTATTTGAACCTCGCGTTTCCAAGGCTGCACCAGTACCTGTGTCCAAATTAAATGTGTACGGCAACCCTCTTCCCCGACCTCCATCCCCCTCCCCCCCCCAACATCCCACCCCGCATTTCCCCATTTCCTTCCCCTTTTTTGTGGGGTTGGGAGTGGGTTGGCATGTGGGAACTACAACTCAAGTTTTCTTTCATAAACTGGATCTATACACATGTACATCGTAAATCGGGTGGTACAGTAATGTAGTTGTTTGGGCACACTTCATGAAGTGTAGCCGAGCGGAGTATTTGACTCCCGTCCACCACCTTGAGAACACGGCCCGACCCGAACTGCTATTTTCATTTCTCCCTCGTAAGAGGGACATACAAACTGTGGTTGCCTTGCAAGGCAGGGAAGCTTTGACAGCAAACCGAATTGCCGGCTACTAGTGCCACGACACTTCATACAAGTCATTGCCACTGACTTGCATAAAATGCCTGCCGACAATGTAGTCCTGCTCACCACCCAAAAGCAGAAAACGAATGGTCAGCGGGTGAGAACAAATGCTGTGTCGCCTTGTCCTGCATAACCCAATGTCCACTCCAAAGGATTCTGCACAGCAGAGAGCCATCCAAGGCTAGTCTAACTAACAAATGGAAGGTAGACAACCTCTCTCCCAAGCTTGAACCAGTCGCCTCCCATACCGCCACAGAAGCAACGTAGGGAAGGGTTAGTACTTGGATGTGTGACCTTGCTTGGAATGGCTATCACCACAACGACACCAAATAGACTGAAACGAACGCACGACACACCCCAGTCCACTCAGCTGTAAATAGGTCCGGGTACCTGGATCTATCTGTTTAGACCCGGAGAAGGTAAAGCAGGGAAGGAGAGAAGGTAAGCACCGCCCTCAATAAGCTGGCTTAGATAAAAGGGAAGTCCCAAACGCTTCCCGCAGCAGCGACAGAAAGATTACGCAGACACCTTTTATATTTTGGGGTGTATAATTTTCATATAAGCCTATTTTGTTTTTAAATTTTATTCGTTGGGTTTTGTTTTCTGGGTAGTGTTTATTCAACCATCGATAAAAGCCTGTGTGTTCAAAGTTTTGTGACGACACTTGGAATTTAAGACTGTGTGTGGTGTGGTTAACAAAAAAACTTCTTTCTTTTTTTCTTTTCAAAATCTGTGTATCCAAAGTTTTGGGTTAAACTCGGAGTGGTAGGATGAAGACAGAAGAGCGAAAGAGGGGGAGGGGTGAGGAGGGAGCTTGGGAGGGGGAGGGAAGAGAGATGAGGGGAGACTGGAATAGAGAAAAAAAAATATGGGGGAGGAAGATCGGCGGGTGGGAGGAGGGGGGGGACGGTGGGCAGGGCGAGTGGGGCAAAAGACTGATGTCCGGCTTTTGCTGATTGAAAAGAAAATCATCGATTTGTTCAGAAAACTCTTTCGCAACGAACTGTTATCTTTTCTCATCTGGAGGGTCGCCATCTATCCTTCGGCCACGCTCGTTCCAACCCTCACTCTCTCTCTCACTCTCTCTCTCCCCATCTAAAGCCTCTTTCAGTGCTGTAATTGATGAAGCACCTTCTGCTTTTATCTTCTCACCTCCAATCAATCAGCTAATCACTAAACCTTCCTGAACATTTCAATATTTAACGTGTACACACACCACCGTTGGCGATATGGTAAGCCTATGACGGGGGATCACCATCCCAATGAAGAAAGTGGTAGATAGAGCGAGTGGGGGAGGGGGAGGACCTAAATCAGAGCTGAACCACCACAGCTATCATAATACTGCTGATGGACAGTGAAAAATGGTCACGCTTATCTTGCCCATCATGCACGGGATTCGAACCTGGGTCAGTCATCGAGTGTGCCAGGCGGACGCTCTACCACTGAACTACGCACGGCGATGGGACGGACAGTAGGCCTACTATAACCCATCCAACCAAGGAACTTCACGGCCTACCTTCAGACACTGTTCGTAGTTGTTTACCAATAATTTCAACCTCTATCTACCGCAATCTCACCCCTCCTTTCTATCCGTCATACAAGTGTCAGTTCTATAATTTGTCGACGCACCTCAACGCCGTGGGGGTGCTGGGAGTTTCTGTATAAATAGTATCCCCACTTTCTGAAAATTTAGTGCTTTAAATTCCCAATGTCCATGTCTTTCTCATTCCTATTCTGTTCTATCAATATACTATACTATTGTCTTCTTCGCTAGACCTATCACCTACCTTTTGTTTTCTTGAAAACTTCCGGGAGAAAACTCCTCATTTGTGTGTGAGGTCTGTTGGATCAGCTTGGGAATATTGGACGCTTTCTGCCAAATGGTCACTAGGGCTTCCTATGATATTATTTAGCAATGTAGGCACTTTATATGTATGTGTTTTGTTGATATTTTATAATGATGTGTGTATTCTATTTTGTTTTTGTAAACGGGAGTTCGATAAATTAGGGTACAGCCTCAGCGTCCCCTGCGTGGGAGGCCTTTTTTGTACAGTGACCGTCTGGTGGAGTGCCTTCAATGTTACCACTAGGTTTGTTTTAGAAGATCTTTTATGCGAATCAGGGTGAGTCCTCTTTCAGCCAAGTTGTGATCTTGATTTTGTGGTCCTGATTCGGCTCTTTGCAGTCCGCTGGACCCTGTAAGCAATGAATAACCAACTCAACGCCATCATCTCTCTGGACAACAACCCCATTCCCTCCTCGCCTCATCCCCCTCCCCCCCCCCACTTCCCGACGACCACCACCACCCCCACCACAGACATACACTCTCACTACTTATGCAACGAAGACTTATAGAGGCCTGCACTGTATACATCTACTACTCGTGTCAGGCCACTAAAGGATTTTTCCGGGTACCTTGGTTTGCTCCCTCCGGTCCCTTCCTTCAATAATGGTCTTGGATGCAGTCTAGCTAACATTTCAAAACTAAAATTCGATTGACCTGTCCGTCTTCTTATAGCGACTCGCCTTTTACGCAAAATGTTTGAGTGACGAATGTGTGTTTGTTGGTTACAGATCGCCGCTCTTTGAGTCTGAGTTAGGAGCAAGGCTCGTATAGCGTCCATTTGAAAAAAAAAGTATTATTACTTGCACTAGCTTAGCAGTCAAATTTAAATTGTCAATCTATTGTCATTCATTTTCGGGTATTATTTCCCCCCCCCCTCCCCTTCCCCCCAACCCTTTCAAAAAAATAAATTAGATGTCCCCTTGTGCGTATAGCCTTTTACTTGCAATTGAATGCACGTAAATAAAAAAAAACATAATAATAGTAAAATAAAATAATGGTTATTTAATCGCTTTTATATAGCGCTCTGCTCGCTTAAGGGCTGCTCAAGGCGCTGGCCGATACAGGATCTAACTCAAGTCGCCCGAGGCGCCCACTTGCAATCTTTGGGCGCATAGTCTGATGACCATGCGCCTGTGCACAATTCTGGGCGACCGGAGGACGGGGGGAAGGGACCTAGTGTGTGCTGGATGTATTTCTGTTTCAGTGGGTTCTTTTTACTCCAGACCGTCAGCGGGTTTTGAATCACTGCTCGTTCAGGCTGTAATGTTATCGCCTGATATTCCAGTGGAAATAAAAGAACCAAAGTTCAAAGTTTCAAAAAGTTAACAGTTTAAAACAAAGTTCACAGTTTAAACAAACGAACACAGTTCTAAAAAAAAAAAATCACCGATCGAAGTTTCTCTATGTTGGCCGTTCAACTGCAGACGTAGACCCTATTTCAACTACCAGAGGACAGGTCAACCACCATCCACAGGGCCGGATCACTTACTCTTGGAGGGGGGGGGGGGGTTCCAAAAATTTTTTAAGGGGTTAGGGGTGACAAAAACGTGTCCGCTCGAGGAACTTGAGTAGAATGAGGAACGTTTTACTTATCACCAGTGTCAACTAAATTAAGAGCTTTAAAAAAACTCCATATATATTTTTTTTTCTGACTGAGTGAGGTACATCGAATGGCCAGGGGGGGGGGGAGGGGGTTCCGGAACCCAGGAACCCCCCCCCACCCCCCCCAGATCCGGCCCTGATCCAGAACCATAGTGCCAACTCCCATCAGAAGAAACCTAAGTCAACGACAGCAGCCCAAAGATTACTCTTTTACTGCGCCCTAACTTTAACTCAGTTCATGGAAAATACACACACAAAAAACTTCTCTTAGCCTTTCAACCTTTATTTTAATGTTTCTTTTCTCCAGCTACACTCCCCTCCCCTAACCCCCCCCCCCTCCCCCAGCCTCCGTCAACTTCATCCTTTTAGAGAGGCATACCCCAAACGACAACTAGCGCCCCCCTCTTATCATATCAGTCTGTAAGGCCGACAACTCACATTTGTGAAATTGAAATGCCGTATCTCAAAGAGCACTGTAATCGACTTTTGTAACTCCCCTTGCCGCCACTCTAACATCACATCATACACCCCAATCTGTGACAAAGAGAGAGAAAGAGAGAGAGAGAGAGAGAGAGAGAGAGAGAGAGAGAGAGAGAGAGAGGGGGGGGGGGGTAAAGAGAGAGAGAGAAGAGAGAGAGAAGAAAGACTGACCGAGAGAGAAATATAGACAGACAGACGGAAGCGGTTAAAAAAAAAAGGTAAAGGTAGTCCCATAGCCTTGTGGCCGTAGGGGAGCGTGATGTTGGAGATCACACTTATCTTGGGCCAGCGTAATGAGGGTGATGCCCATCTTTCTTTCTTTCTTGGATAAATTAATGTCCCCGGACACATGAGCATATAGATGCCCATCTCTCTCCCTCGCTGCTTTACCTTCCCCACCCTTAAGAGAGTAAGTACTCAGTCACAGTTGAGTCAACTGGGGGCGTTGTTATTTGTCGCTTCACGTTTTGCGGTCACCCATCCAATTGCTAACCGCACTGGGCGGTGCTTAACTTGCGACACAGTAGCGAGTGCTCCAACCACTGCGCTATCCGAGACGGAAGATAATGAGAGAGAAACAGAAAAAGAGAGAGATTTTGTGTGTGTGTGTATGTGTGTGTGTGTGTGTGTGAGAGAGAGAGAGAGAGAGAGAGAGAGAGAGAGAGAGAGAGAGAGAGAGAGAGGGCGAGATAGATACGAAGAGAAAGTGTGTGAGGCAGACAGACAAACAAACAGGAATGAGAAACAAAGAAAGAGAGACAGAGAGAAGATATATATTCACAGAGAGAGAGGGGGAGAGATGGAAAGAGAGAGAGAGAGAGAGAGAGAGAGAGAGAGAGAGAGAGAGAGAGAGAGAGAGAGAGAGAGAGAGAGAAATCCATTCACTTGGAACCCAGGCATCCCTAAACATCTCAAGGAGCAAGAAAATCAAAGTGACAGTTTACATCGGCCCTCTGCCTTTCTCAACCGTTCCCCGGTCCGCTCCCATCTGTCTTCAATATTTCTGAACGTTATAACAGAAAGGGAAATAACGCAACCGAGAGAACCCAGAACAATTTTACTATATCAAACTCCCCACCACACGAACTTTCACTACCTTTATAAGTATGAAAAGCCACCCTCTCTCCCTCATCCGCCCACCCACACCAACATTCACAGCCTTATACAAGAAGGCAAGCCATTCAAATGTATTTCCAGACATAGGCGCGCGCGCACGAACACAGCATATAACTGCGAATCAACAGTTCAAAAGTGTTACTTCTCGCGACGATGATGTATTGTGACTTGGCTTTATTTCTAACCAAGCCCAGCTCAAATCTTCTTCCAATACCTCCAGTGAACAACCCACTGCGCAGTCCTACAAACTACACCACCTGATCGGTCAGTAATTGTCCAGTATGACAGATGTACTTTAAAGGAAGAAGAAGAAAACCTGTAATAAAAGGCTACTGTCTGAACTATCTGCAAACAGAAAACAAGGTCAAAATCTGGTCTGCCAAGTGTTTACATAAATGCGTACACACGTTGTTGTATAACCATTGATTTCAGGGACCTTGACCTTCGCAATTCCAGAAAGAGAGAAGGTCAAGGACACAAAAGACTGAGCGGCGGTGAAGGAATAGGCATAATAAACAATAATCAACATCAGTTCAGCCATTGTTGGAATAAGGCAAAAAATGTGCTGTTGTTGGTTTTTTTAAAAGAGAATTTCAGAAAAACGTACCGATCTTCCAACCAACTGACCGACAACCGGATTGTTACTGAATGATTGACCATGAGCTGAAGGCACGTGCATACCAAAAATCAGCAAATTCGGACAAGACGTAATTTGCTTTGTTTCTATCTTTTTTGGGGTGTGGGGTGTGGGGGGTGGTTTTTTTTTCTTTATATTATTTTTGTATATATTTTTTCTTAAAATGTAGACCTTGAGTACAACGTGTTTAGCAACAAAATGTCCCCAGAGACCTTGACTTTTGCAGTAGAGCAAATAATGCGATGTCATGTTCCTATCAAGTTTGGTCAAGTTTTCGGTCCTGATTTGGCTCGGAAGAGTCCGCTGGACCTAAAGCAACAATTATGTAATGTAAAGGTCAAGTTTAGTGGTTCTATGACGACCAACGAGACGACAAACTCAAACCGATCGATCAACAGGCCGACGCACCGACGGACAGAAATACTTTGACACATTCGGGAATCAGGAGGCACTGTGGTCTAATGGTAGTGCTTCGGCTTACGGATCTGAAGGTCCCGGGTTCGAGGCCTGGCCGGGCCATTGTGTTGTGTCCCTGGGAAAGACACTTTACTCCTGTTTTCCTACTCCTTCGGATGAGAGTATAAACCGAGGTCTAGTCTGTGTGTCGCATACATTCCATCATAACGGACTTTAAAGATCCTGACGCTCATGTCCTAGACGGGTGAGTGCGGGTAACAAGAACACACCCAGCATGCACTTGGTCCTTCTCCCCATCCCTGGCTGCCCAGGATTGTGCTCAGTTGTCCGGGCGTCAGACCATGCGCCCAAAGGCTGCAGGTGGGCGTCTCGGGCGGTTTGAGTTAGATCCTGTATCGGCCAGCGCCTTGATCCTTAGGCTAAGGCGCCTTACAAATGACGAACATTATTATTTCCGGAAATACAAAATTAATGTCCATGTTCCCGTCTACCCCTCTCTCTCGTTCCCCCCCCCCCCCCCCCCCTCTCTCTCTCTCTCTCTCTATCTCTCTCTCTCTCTCCCTCTCTCTCTCTTTCTGCCTCTTAAAAACATCATCTGTTTTGAAAAGGCAGCAAAGAAATAGAAACGCCCAAAAACCATTGACACAACGGTTTGTCCGTCGCCGTGTTTGTAGTTCGTGTTTGTTTTGGTGTTTTGTTAGCATTGCAATGGCCGTTAGATAAACACACACGAAAACAATTTTTTGTTACAAAACTTGCCGCAATTTGTGTTTTTTGTGGTTTTTTTAGGTTTTTGTTTTTCAATACCGCAAAATGATGTCCATCCCTATATTTCTCTGCGGCAGCTGTCTCGTTTTGGGTTTATAGTTTTAATTCTTTTTCGAACTTCTCAGGGATCCTTTTTCTGGTTTTGTATCTGCCTAGGGCTTTTGGTTTGTGTTCAAAGTTTTATATTTAGGACTACCACTCTGTATACAGAACTCCAAACTTCATATCGACGTGTGATCAGACGCTTCTTCTTATACCCACGTTTTTCCGTTCTGATAAGGCCTAAGTACTGAAAGGAGCATGGCTGTGTTCCACCAGGTTGAGTATTCCCTGGGCCTATGTTGCCCGCTGTCCGACACAACATCCAACTCATGTCACCCGAAGCACCCATTTGCTTCCTTAGGCGCAGCTTCTGGCGCCTGTAGACAACCGAGCACACTCCCGGGCGATTAGGCATGGGGGAAGGAACCTAAGTGTTTTCATTTGTGGATCTGGCGACCCACTCGTCTAGCATATGAGCGTCAGGAACGTTAAAGTTGATGCTATAGACTGCGTGCGTATAAGCCTACAGACTCGACCTCTGTTTGTACTCTCATCCGATCGCGTTAATGCGAGCGATTGTGGTTTTCCTTAGATTTTAGTTTCACTGTTGTCGCAGTCCATGTATCACAGTATATTGACAGTCATTTAATAATAATAATAATAATAATAATAATAATAATAATAATAATAATAATAATACAGGATGCTATATACGCGCTTTTCCCCAAATCAATCAGGCTCAAAGTGCGGCGATCTATACCAACATACACGCTCACCTGTCTCATCCACCCTCACACACACCAAATACACATCCATCACTCAAACAGATGGTGTAAAGGCAGGGAGATCGTTATTAGAAGACGGAAAGAAAATCGAATTTTTATTTTTGAATTTTTTATATTGACTGCGTCCTGTACCATTATTGAAGGGAGGGAGGAAACCGGAGTGCCCGGAGAAAACCCTCGGTGACCTCAATAGTCTCGTACCTAAGTCACATACGTTCGCCCCTTGCGGGAAACGAACCCGCGACCTTTGGCATAGGAAACCGGCGACTTATCCACTGCGCCACGAGGCCACTCCATCAGTGAAAGGTTTCTAATCTACTACGAGCCGAGGCGGCACAGCAAGAACTGAAACACCCCCTGAAGCTGCAAGGTCTCATTCATTAACATCAATCTTCAAAAAGTATCTTTCCAGTTACTTGCCATCAACTTTATTAACAGAACTCGCTTGAAATCCAGCCTTATTTGAACTTATCAAAGTGGATGACATTCTGACTCAGATTTCATTGGATTAGTGGGATCCTATTCACTACCCCCCCCCCCCCCCCACCCCCACCCTCCCTCCCCATGCTCTCTCGATATTCTCCTGAATGGCGCTGAGCTGAAAACACCTTGCGAAGACCAGAAGTTTTTATCAGCTTGCATTCAATACCCAGGTGACAGTTAGACATGTTTGTGATTCATTTCACACCGTACGCTGTTGGTGAAAAGCGAACTTGGAATCAGCTTTGGAAAGTTTGGCAGCAAAATCAAACTACCCATCCAATTTCTGCATCCCCTGACCGCCAAGCACCTAGTCAAATTTAGTTTTTCCTTCGTTGTTGATGTTGTTGCTTTTACTGCTGCTGCTGTTGCTGGTGGTTGTGGTAGTGGTTGTGATGGTGGTGGTGGTTAGGATGATGAGGAGGAGGAGAAGGAAACTGATGACGATGATGTTAATGATGATGATGATGATGATGATGATGGGTGAGGCGAAACGGGAGGAGAATGATGATGATGATAACGATGACAACAATGATGATGATGATGATGGCCAGAGCGACAAGACGACAAAACGATGATGATGATGCTGCTGCTGCTGCTGCTGCTGCTGCTGCTGCTGCTGCTGCTGCTGCTGCTGCTGCTGCTGATGATGATGATGATGATGATGATGATGATGATGATGGCGACGACGAAAACTACGGGAAGAAGAAGAAGAAGAAGAAGAAGAAGAAGAAGAAGAAGAAGAAGAAGAAGAAGAAGAAGAAGGAGCACATGTAGAAAAAAAACTCACCTCCACCTCTATCACCTCCACTACCACCTCCACCACTACCTGCTGGCGTGACGTTGGCTACCTAATCAAAATGGTTCCACCACGAGTACTTTCTAGTTTTTCAATTAAGATTCTGAGTGTTTCATTGTAAATTATATGGCTGTAGGTTTCTGAAAAATTCAATGGAACAGTTATTATTACTTTTTTATACCAATGGGAGGTGTCCAAAAAGTGGCTACCTAAAACTATTTACGTGCTCTATTTAATGAAATTTATTTATTTTGATGTAAAAACTTAGGTGGTGTTTGTTTGGTTAAGAAATATCAAGAAATATATTTTGTATAAAATTTAGAATTGAAACACCACGTGTTTTTGGTGGTTTAAAAAAACCAGAGTCAAGCGTATTACTTCCTCACACTGCCCATATATCCAGATTTCAACACCAAGTTGCGTGAACTCGTTTTAACGATTGAAATGAAAAATAAATATCTAAACGTTAACCAAATGTAACCAAACTTGGCAGAAACATTGCCTGGAATGTTACTAAAGTGGTGAAAGAAATATTTTGAAAATCCAATCAGTAATTTTAGTTTTATAGTGATTTTCTGGAACATTGTAAAAACCCGTGGCATAAGCCGAAAATGGCTACCTAAGAAAGTCAGTGACAGCGTCCTTAATTCAATTAAGTAGAATGCCATGTGCATATGAGCTAGTTACATTCGGCTTGACCATCATTAAAAACTTAACTTTGTTCATCGTGGCGGGAGAAATGTGGATTTGGGTTTTTTATATCCGATTTAGGTCACCATGTGCAGTTTGGAAAAGCACCACCGCGCTTATTTTGGTCAACACTTTTACAAAAAGTTAAAACTTTGACACCATGTACTCAAAAAACTTAAATTCGATACTATTTTTAATTATTGTAATGATCTATGGGCTTGGTGGCGAAGTATTATAATAAATGTATTAACCGTATTTTAGCTTAGGTAGCCAAGACAATCGGTGGCAGTCAAAATCAATCAATCGCAAAACTGTTTGAAAACTTTTAGCAAATATACAAACATTGTAGGTAGGTATTTCAACGGTGCGTTGTTTGCAACCAAAAGTGTGTAAATAAGTCAAGCAGAACGGGTGTTATACTGCTTGGAATGTCCCCACCCCGAATAACTGTTCTCCGGACAAAGAGAGAAAGAGAGACTGGACCTATCCCGATTGACGTCATAACTTTGTGCGTAATTATTCGCATTTTTCTCAACATGACGAACGATTGTTGTGTCAAACATTGTTCGAAGCGAAGTACTAGAGATCTTGGGATCTCTTACCATAGAATTCCGACGATTATATTCAATAGAGGCTCCAACATACGCGAGCTGACAGCTTGGAGGAGAAGGCTTTGAATCGCCCAAATCAATCGAAAGAAGATCACAGACAAAACAGTAAAACCATGGACCCGTGTGTGGTCACGCCACTTTGTGAAAGGTAAGCATTTTCAATAATATTGTTCAATGGTTCACATGCATTTTGTTATTTGTCTTACTAGGCCATTGCGAAGTTGCAGCTGCCCACTTTCACCGACAACCTGGCAGTAGTAAAATCTGCCATTTTTGAGCAGGTCGTGTGTTGGAGGGTTTTTAGATGACTTTTGCTCTGTTCTCACATTTCATAGATAGAATGTGAGTTTAAGCTTCGTGATATAAAGACTGGGACTGTATTTGTTTTTTGTTTTTTTCAAATTTCACGTTTACTTGAATACAAAATAAAAAAATTTAAAACACCACACACAAAACACCTGAGGAGAAACACGTGTTGTTTACCTTTCTTCCAGAATCACAGAGGAAAGACTAGAGACGAGTAGAGTGCTTCTTTTGTTTATCATGCAAGTCAATATTTTAGTGTAGTTGTTATTACATTTTGAGTTGATTTTGATGACAGGAAAACGTGCGGGTTCTATCAAGATGATGCGCCCAACTGGATCCCAACTGGATCCCAACTTTGCACCTTGGCTACAACATTAAATGTGCATCCACTGATGTGGACCGGTTTGAATGGAAACAGAAGAGAGAGCAACAGAAACAAGGAAATGCCCACAACAGTATGCAATGAATATTTACTTTATGAAATATTTCATGGTTTATCTTCAAGTGTAAAGAAATTGTGTTTTTGAAACAATGCTGCCTTTCTAAAATGCACTTTTTAATGTTTGTAAATCTAACATTGTCATGTATAATGCATCGCCTTCGTATTTAGATATTTGATGTGGTCCATGAAATTATGCTTTTTGAAGGTAATGCAGTTGTTAGTAAGTGCACAGGAATGCAGTTTTCCAGGGAAGCATGCACCCAGATCCAGTGTTAATTTTTTTCTCTCACCACAACCCGTTCCCACCACTTCATCGTGGTGAATCTTAATTCATCAGTATTAAACTACAGTTAAATAAACTGTCTTCAGTTTTCATTTTGGTTAATTTGAAAAAAAGCCACATCTTGTCTTATAGATGGCAGGAACACTGATTGCCAAAAATAAGCATTTACTCATACTTTTGAGTAAAAAACAAAAGTGAAACATTTCAAGGCAGTATGATCACCTAAACATAGAATGTGCTTGAAGTAAACAAATAGTTATGTGTATGTTATGGTTCTTATTTGTGCAGATCATGCTGAGGACGGTAAGAACACCACAGACAGTGACGCATCTATGGGTGATCTTGGAGGGGACACTGATTTAGAACTGGGTGAAGAAGCTACTGATTTGAAAGGAACTGTGGAGCAGGAAGTCCAGACCGACATTACCATTTCCTACCTGGAAGCCATGGAGTCTGAGTTTCAGACCCTAAGAACAGAAAACCTCACTCTTCGTATGAAACTGAATGCCAGCACTATATCAGATGACTTTTTTTTTTAAAAGAAGATGGGTCTAGAGATGATTGATTGATTGATTGATTGATGCTTTTGGTCCAGCGGACTCTTCCGAGCCAAATCAGGACCGGCTAGAGATGATGAGAAGGTTAAATATTACACAGGCCTACCATCTGTTTTGACTCTTGCTGTTCCGGTGTCATTCCTCATGCCTCATATTATTAGTGGGCCCAGATCAATTACAAGCAAAATTTCAAGAAGTGTTAATTGTCCTCACTCAACTGAGGTTGAATCTGCCTGTACAGGTCGTTGCTGATTTGTTTGGCATTTCTGATGCTTATTGTTAACAATAACTATCATGGAAGCTTGGTTTTGTATCCTTCTTGTTTTTATTATTATTATTACTTCCAACTATGTAGTTTTGTTGACAATAACTATCATGGATATTAAACTCACGAACAGCTAATTTTGTTCTCCTAGATCATCACGAAGCTTGGTTTTGTATCCTTTTTGTTGTTATTATTATTAATTTTAGTAGTATTGTTATTATTAGTGTTATCATTGTTCCTATCCTGTCCTATCCTATCCTGTCCCGTAACCCGGAGGTCGTAGGGGCACCACAGATGATCGTTTAACCAGCATACTCCATCTTTCTCAGTCCTCAGCAGCACTGATGGCTTCGCTCAGTGTCAAACCAGTCCATTCTCGATTGTTGTCCTCCCACCTCGTTTTCGGTCTCCCTCTTCTTCTACCTCCTTGCACCGTGCCTTGCAGAATAGTCTTTGCAAGGGCTGATGATCTGGTGACGTGGCCATACCATCGGAGTTTCCGTTTCTTCACCACTGTGAGCAGGTCATCGTGTTGTCCAATGGCTTGTGTGATGGTCTGTCGGACTTCATCGTTGGTGATGTGTTGGGTATAGGAAATGCCCAGAAGTCTTCTGTAGCACCTCATCTTCATGCTTTGTATTCTTCGTTGGAGATCTGCTGTGAGGGTCCATGCTTCGCAAGCATATAGGAAGATGGAGATGACAAGGGAGCGCAGCAGTTTTACTTTGGAATGTAGATTGATGGTCCTGTCTTTTTAAATGGGCTTCAACCTTGTCAGGGCAGCAGTTGTTTGTGTGATCCTGGAGAGTACTTCCTGTCGGGACCCATTGTCTGATACAATGGCTCCTAAATAATGGAAGCTTTGCACTGTGTTGAGGGATTGGCCTTGGACTTTGATGTTCGTGTTGATTCCATTGGTGTTGTTGGTCATCATTTTGGTCTTCTCTGCACTTATTTCCATTCCATAAGCTCTGGAGGTGGTGTCAAGCCTCTGTACTAGCTGTTCAAGTTCTTATTCCTCTCCAGACAATCCATCAATGTTATCCGCAAAACAAAGATTGGAGATTGCTCTACCCCCTATGCTGACTGTGCCTTCATGATCTGCAAGAGCATCTGACATGATGCGCTCTAGGAAGATGTTGAAGAGTGTTGGAGAGAGTATGCATTCTTGACGCACACCGATTGTTGTTCTGAACCAGTTCCCGATGGCGCTGTTGTGGAGGACTGCACTGGTAGCCTTGTCATACAGGCTTTTGATGACTTCAATAATTTTAGGGCTGATGTTGTACACTTTCATTGTTGCCCATAGAGCTGCATGCCAGACTCGGTCAAACGCCTTCTTGAAGTCTATGAACACATAATATAGATGTTGTTGGTGCTGTAGGTATTTCTCACAGATTATTCCGAGGTTGAAAATCTGTTCAGTGGTACTTCGCCCTGCCCTGAATCCTGCTTGTTCTTCAGCTATGATTTGTTCACCTTGGGGTTTCAACCTGTTGAGTATTATTTTCAGGAGGACCTTGCTGGGATTTGCTGATGAGGCTGATGGTGCGGTAATTTTCACACTCCTGAAGGTTATCTTTTTTGGGAAGAGGGATGACAAGCGACTGGGTCCATGGTATAGGCCACTCCCCACTCTGCCAGATATTGTTACAGATAATGGTGAGGGCATCAATCATCGCTTCTCCTCCTGCTTGTAGCAGTTCCGCGGGTATGTTGTCCACTCCCGTTGACTTTCCTTTCTTTAGCGATTGCACTGCTGCCTCAATTTCTTCCAGGAGAATTGGGAGGATTTCTTCTTCTTCTCTGTTCTCGGGACATGCTAGAACTGATGGGTCTCCATTTGGTGAATAGTTGTAAAGGTCAGAGCAGTACTCTGTCCATCTGTCCAAGACTTCTTGTTCTTCTGTTAGGCATATGCCAGACTTGCTTTGGATCGTGGAGACTTTGGGCTGTTTGACACTTGTCAGCCGCTTTACAGACTGGTAGGCCTACTTGCTGTTGTTCTCTATTTCCTGGCATTGATCTTCTATCCAGTTCTCCTTTGCTGTGCGCATGCCTTTTCGGATTATCATTGTTACCATATATTATTAGTCTTGTTGGTGCTGCTGTTGTATTAGTTTAATTAGTTGTATTGTTATTATTATTTTTATAATTACTCTTATGATTACAATTATTTATTATTATTATTATTATTATTATTATTATTATTATTATTATATATTATTATTATTCTTATTATTATTATTCTTATTATTCTTCTTCTTCTTCTTCTTCTTCTTCTTCTTCTTATTATTATTATTATTATTATTATTATTATTATTATTATTATTATTATTATTAAATCACCATCATCACCTTCATCAGGTTTTCACCAGTACTCAGTATTGTAATTTTAAAAAGATAGTTTTGCTGAAGTCATTAGTACTTTGTCGCACCTAGTTATTCCGGGAACCTAATATTGCTGTCGTTAGTGCAAGGTGTATGCAGACATGAATGGAGGGGTGGGTGCACGAGGAAGCATGTGTGTATGTGTGTGCATGGATGTATGTGTGAGTCAACGAGTTGAGTGGTAGAAAGGATGAAAAGTATTTAAGTACGAGTGTATAGATACAGGAGTGAGGTGTTATGGATGGCTAGGATGGCTCTAAGGCATGGAGGAATGGGTGGGTTTGAGTGGTTTTGTGTATTGTGGAATAATTATCTGTGTGTCTAATGTGTACGCAGGGGTATGTGACTGGATATCTGTTTAGGCATGTGTGCTAGTGGTGATAGATTTGTATATCGGTATGGAAGTTGTGTATGATAGTATATCAAATGTATTAATATTGTATGACTATGTTTTTGATGTTATCTCTTTTCTTGCATTGCAAAACAAATATCCATGCCATGTGTTTGGACAATAAAGACTCTTGAAGTGATGTGAAGCTGTTTGAAAGTATTGTTTTATGTGGTATGTTCTCACATAAATGTCTGTTTATGCATTTCAGTATGCTATGGAATATCATGTAATAATGATGCTCTCGCTGTGAGAGTTTGTGTTTAGTAGTAGTATAGGCGATGACTGTGTGCGCGCCTTTGGGTATGTTTGTGCTAGTGCGTGTGGCTGTGCATGCATTTGTGTATGTAGGTATGCGTGTGTGCGTGCGTGTAAGAGAGAGAGAAAGACAGAGAGATGTTAAATATAAAACATTCTGCCATTGTCCAACACCAAATAATATTCCGATTGTTGTATCTATTACATGTCAATTGGCGAAATAAAATAATTTCTGTTATCCTTGTGGTAGAGTGATCCTCATTGAGAATTAAATTACAACGTTGCAACAATGAAAGTGTGGTTACAACATTATTGTGCATTCTGTCCATACAAATGTTTGTGTAGAACTTCCTTTATCCCCCTTACCCCCTCTCTGTCTCTCTATCTCAAGCAAGAATGGTGTTAAAGTGAAGAATGGAAGTAGTTTAAAGTGGCTTTAAAATTTACGCTTCAACGTATCAATGGTCAATGTTTTTTAACAAATTGTTTCATGTCAGTTTAACAACATAGCATATTAGGTAGCCATATCACCATCAAGTAACATTTCACGTAATAGGTAGCCGTGGTGGTGAACTGCTTAAGTCGCCATTCACAGGCAGGTAACCATTCACATTTAGGTCGCCTGTCGTAAAATTGGGTTCAAAATTAAGTAGCAGTTCACAAATATGGTTAAGTAGACATTCACATTATAGGTAGCCGTTCAAAATAGTAGGTAGCCAGTTCACAGTGATCGGCTACCTAAATGGTATTTAGGTCGCCAAACCGGTGGAAATAAAGGTTCACCACCACCACCACCACCACCAACAACAACAACAACAACAAGTGCTGGACCCTAACGGGTGCAGAGTTCCCTCGCGTGCTCTCTCACTCTCTCTTTCTCTCTCTCTTTCTCTCACCCACATCCACCCTAAATACCAAGTTTGAAAGAAATCCGTCTAATAGTTTCAGAGAAAAGTATGACAGAGTCCAAATTATGGTTTTAATACAATGTTAGAAGTGTACCACAGTTGTTGGAATTGATGTAATGTTTTAACAAATTTTAGAGGCGTATTACAGTTGCTGGAAATGCTTAGCTCTGATCTAAAGAAGTCTGTGTTAGTGTTGATAATAAGAGGTTATACAAACGAAAACGTCATTAGCGCCGAATTATCCAAACTTTAAGGAAGCGGAAGATAAATGAATTGTTGAGATAGATGATTAAAAGGGGTAGTGGAAATGTCAGAAATTGTTGTGGGTTTTGTGAAATTAAAACAAGAAACAGGAAATAAGAAGTAAAACAAGAAATATGTTTGTTGATTATGGGAGTGGGTTATAAAGGAAATTTGTGAAGCATGAATATAAATAAAGACATTGATAGGTTTGGTTATTCAGCAATACAGAGTTATTGTATAATATATTTGTAAATATTAAGAGATGTGGAGGTGATTAGAAGTATAGATGCAATATTAATAATTTAGAAATAATGGTTAGAGGTTAGGTGAGTGTTTAAAAGTGATAAGATAGGTAGTGAGGCGATGTCTTGTTGTGGGAAAGTAAATTTTAATCAAAGTTAGAGGAAAGACGTGGAGGATGGTTAATGTAGTTTTGTTTCACCTTTAACATCGTGAAGCCGATTAGGTGGCGAGTGAAACTCCACAGAATGGTTTAAGGATGGTAAGAGATAGTGAGACGGTTTTGGAAAGTTTCTGGAAATTAATATTAATAAGAGAAAGAACGCATGTCCATATAGGTGTTGTTATAATAATTCATAATTGCACAGTTGACCAATCGTTATTAAGTTGGGAGGCGAAATGTTGAGGCTGAATACCCATTTTGATATATAAGATGATGCACGAGTGAAAGGAGCTAGCCACCGCTCTCTGTCTCAGCTCTCAGTTTCTTTGTTCTCTGCCTCCACATTAAGTGATGGAATTATACTAGAAAGGTAGGATGAAGATTTTGTATTTTAATGTTTTGATGTGTGTTGTGCAATAAATAAATAGTTAGAAAAACAAAATGAAAGAGTTGTGGTTTAGCAAATTAAATCTCTCGAAAAACTTTCTCTCAAGATGAGCTGACCACGTCATAAAAGTACGCAATATAAATAGCTAAATGAAAAGAAAAATAGTACGTTACCATGAAGATGTCACTCCATATATAGTTTTGAATAAGCCTAACACTCTCATTACATACAAGATTTAAAAGAAATGTAAAAAAAAAAAAAGGTTTAAAATGTTACGTCATCATGATTACGTAACTCGATTTGCCTAATTTGGGTTTACGTTGGAGGCATAAGAGAAAATCTCAGTATGTACCAACTTTTAACCAAATCCTTTAGTAGTTTGGAAGAAAATTTAATTAGAAGAAAAAAAAATAAAAATAATAATAATAATAATAATAATAATAATAATAATAATAATAATAATAATAATAATAATATGGGTATTTGTACAGCGCTTTTTCCTAATGATATTATCAGTTCAAAGCGCAGTTCTCACGCATTTATACTTAACATAAACAGCAAAACATACGAAAAGAGGTCAAAAAAGAGACATTGAAAAAGAATGTTTACAAATAAACTATAACAGACCAGGCAGGGAGTGGGAGGACGAGAGCAGCTAAGGAGTGAGGGGGCTATGGGCGTGCGGTGTGACGGCGGTGGTGTGAATCGGAAAAGAAGGAATGGTGATGGGAGGCGAGATAAGAAGTTTTTTTTAGGAAGATGTGAGTTTCTAAGTTGGACTTAAAAGTGGCTGTGTTCGGAGAGCAGCGAAGAGAGAAAGAGAGAGAGAGAGAGAGAGAGAGAGAGAGAGAGAGAGAGAGAGAGAGAGAGAGAGAGAGAGAGAGAGAGAGAGAGAGAGAGAGAGAGAGAGAGTTCCAAGTTGAAGGACCAAGCATTGAGAAGGATCGACAGCCTGCAGTGGAGAGTTTGTAGCGTGGTATTTGTAGCATGGGGGTGTCGGAGGAAGAATGAAGATTTCTACATGGCTTGTAGAAGTGAATGTTCTTGGTGAGGTAGAAAAGGGCTAATCCATGGACGCATTTGTAACAGAAAGTACAGATTTTGTAGGTAATCCTCTAAAATACAGGAAGCCAATGGAGAAAATGTAGGAGAGGTGTGATATGATCAGATTTTTTTTATTTATTTTGAGAACCAGACAAGTAGCTGAGTTCTGAAAACGTTGGAGCAGATGAACAGAAGAGGACGGAAGTCCAGCCAGAAGAGAGTTACGGTAGTCTAAGCGTGACTGGACAAGAGAGGAAATGAGTTTGGCTTTAACATCAGTGGTCAGATAGTTGCGGGCAAGGCCTATTCTACGGAGCTGAAAGTTGCATGTTTGACAGGTTTTGCGGATGAATTCTGACATGGAGAGGGTGTTATCAAGGATGACGCCAACGTTTTTGACGGAATATGAAATAGGAACAATGGTTTGGCCAAGAGTGAGTGTCTACAGGGGAAGAAGACAGATTATGTTCGGTACCCGTTTATCACAACGTCAGTTTTGTTAGCATTGAGCTGGAGCTTGTTGGCAGGCATCCAGTTAGAAATGTTTTCAAAGCAGTGATGACGTCACACGATGACGTCACTCAATATATCATAGTTTTGTTTAAGGCTAATTACATACAAAGTAAAAAACAATAAATTAATTGTCTTTTAGAAAATTCCCTTACGATGATTATATCAATCGATTTGCAAAAGTTTGTATTTTCCTTGGAGGTACAGGTAAAGTCTAAGTAAATACCACACTTGAACCAAATCCCTGCAGTAATTTGAGAGAAAATAGGATTTAAAAAAAATTGACATCAACACATTTTTGTTTGTTTCGTTGTTTGTTTTGATTGTCCTCTGATAGAGTTGACTATTTTCTAACTAAATACCAAGTTTTCCACACACACAAAATCCGTCTATTAGTTTCATAGGAAAGTGCGCAGATGTCACCTCCGGACGTCGGGCGGACGGACGCCTGGACAGACGCCGGAGACCCAAAGCCAAAAATAGTAGTTTCCGAGATTTAAAGCTAGGGAACTAACAACAACAACAACAACAACAACAACAAAAACAACAACAACAACAACAATAGACAAACAGATTATAACAACGGCGACGGTGGAGAAAATATCCGCTTTAGAATCAGAATCAGAATCAGAATCTTTATTGTCCCCATGAAAACACAAGGAAATGTGTGTGTCACTGCATCGAGAAGAAAACGTTTGTGGGAAAAGGTAAGGTAAAAGGTAAAGGTAGTCCCATAGCCTTGTGGCCGTAGGGGAGCGTGATGTTGGAGATCACACTAGTACTGATCTTGGGCCAGCGTAATGAGGGTGATACCCATCTCTCTCCCTCGCTGCTTTACCTTCCCCACCCTTAAGAGAGTAGGTACTCAGTCACAGTTGAGTCAACTGGGGGCGTTGTTATTTGTCGCTTCACGTTTTTGCGGTCACCCATCCAAGTGCTAACCGCAATGGACGGTGCTTAACTTGCGACACAGTAGCGAGTGTTCCAACCATGGCGCTATCTTCTGAGAAGAAAGCGACAACAACAAAACCTAAAAATAAAAATAAAAATAAATTTAAAAATGAAAAAAATATAAATATATAACAAGGTAACCAGAGATTGACTTTCAAGCCCTCAGATCCCAGTGGAATAAATTTGAAACAAAGTTTAAATGACAGTTTAAACGGAACAGGCAAACCACAGACCTAAAAATTGTTCACAAACATCCACTCCATGTCCCAGTGGCCATTAATGCCCATGCTGAGGGCCCTTTAGGGACTGGTTGTTTTTGTTGTCGTTATTGTTGTTGTTGTTGTTTATATGATTGTTAATGTCCCTTTTTTTAATTCTATAGTCAAAATGCCGAGATCGAAGAGGTCGAGATCAAATTAATTTGAGCAAAATAAACTTTACAGTGAGGGTTGTTGAGGACAGAGAAAGATGAAGTATGCTGGTTAAACGATCATATGTGGTGCCCCAACGACTTTCGAGTTACGGAATAGGATAGGATAGGATAGGATATAATTCCGATAGGATAGGATATAATTCTCACTAAGAGTGGCTTGCACTGGATGTATTTGTTGTAGGCGGATGGGTGAGGTGACGACAGGGTCAGATTTGTTTTTGGTATAAGAAATGTAGGTGTGGAGTAGGTTTTGGAACTTTCCTTTGGTATTTGGTCCTTTCAAATTGGTATTTGGTAATTGGTATTTATTTTAAAGAGACCCACGTTTACCGCGTCCCTCTCGACAGATCCTTTTAACATTCACAGTGAGTGTTGTCCCACATAAAAAATAAGTTTACATCAAACAAAACATCTCTTTCGAAAGTATAGTTATTGTTTAAATGAATAAATTCCGCCGTTCTTATGCCTAATAATAGCAAAGGCTAGCTACCATTCTGGAGCTAAAATAAGCAGCTATCAAAGCCAGTAAGATAAAGAACCCGTTAAAAAAACAACCATTGCTCGTAATGTTTTTCGTTTTAGTTGATAAAATATACTCTACCCTACCCCACACACCAAAGACGTACACTTCAAGCCTCGTGGTTCATTCAGAAATAAGGGGACAAAGATCACACGGCTGTACCGTAAAAACAGGAAAAAATCACTCCCTGTCAAAACCTAAATGAACATTTCAAACATTAGCGTTTGGTTTCAGCAACAAAATCTCACTTTACCATTGTTTAGTGTAACAACAACAATGCGATTTTTACGGTTAAACCGGTTTTAGCCAAAAGTAAACAAAGCCTTCTTCCTATATGCTTGCCAAACATGGATCCTCACAGCAGATCTCCAACGAAGAATACAAAGCATGAAGATGAGGTGCTACAGAAGACTTCTGGGCATTTCCTATACCCAGCACATCACCAACGGCGAAGTCCGACAGACCATCATCACACAGGCCATTGGACAACGCGATGACCTGCTCACAGTGGTGAAAAAAACGTAAACTCCGATGGTATGGCCACGTCACCAGATCATCAGGTCTTGCAAAGACCATCCTGCAAGGCACAGTACAAGGAGGTAGAAGAAGAGGGAGACCGAAAAAGAGGTGGGAGGACAACATTGGAGAATGGACTGGTTTGACACTGAGCGAAACAATCAGGGTTGCTGAGGACAGTGAAAGATGGAGTACGCTGGTTAAACGATCATCTGTGGTGCCCCTACGACCTCCGTGTTATGGGATAGGATAGATAGGATAGGAAACAAAGCCTTCGAACTGAAGACTTTTTATGTGGCCCTATGACTGCGATGACTGTGATAGAATGTATTAAATAGGGCGAAGTAAATTCCTTATGTCACTTGGCAATTAAGTACCTGAATCTAAATCTGAATCTGAGATGGTGTTCTCACAAGTTTTGATGCGTCTAACATTTGGCCATCATTGAATCTAAACTTTGCGTCCGGCCTTTTTAAAAGGTCGTCTGCTATTTGCAGTAGTATGGATTGGATTTAATATCTTCCCTTACATCAGAAGCTCAGACACAAAAACAAGAGTAATGCAAAGGTGCGTGACAAACATGTACACGCCAATAAATCAGTTTTGTTTGGGGATTACCCAAGAGGGAGTAGTTTGTGGGTGTATTCATGAAGAAATGGGATGCTGAACGATGTGCCTTTGTATGCACACAATGGGGCTTTTAGCTAGCGCTCCACCTTATTTCCAGCGCCCCACTTTTTTCGAAGTACCTGGGAGTGCTCTTGTAGTACATGGGAGTGCTCTGGTAGTGCATGGGACTGTTTTAGGTACATGGGAGTGCTCTATCCGGGACGGGCTGTATTCTGGGCAAATTGGAAGTAAAAGGGTTAGGGTGAGTGTTCTTCGGGTCATGAGACGAACTAGTCGACGAAAAGGGCCATTTTTAACAATATTTATTCTTACATTTTTACGTGAATTTTGCGCTCTTTCCTTTAAAAAAACCCACCGCTTTCCGATTATTACAGTTCGTCCACAAACCCAATTTGCCATGAATATACGCTATATGTGTGCGTGAATAAGTGTGTGTATTGATGCGCGCGTGTGTGTGCATGTGCGTGTATCGCGGTATTTTAGATCAAAATTAAAGTATGGTCGCTAATATTGGATTTAAAAGCTAAGATGGCTGTTAGAAGCGCGAGCACAGGAACGTAACTTCATCATTCCGACTTCGCGAACATGGTTATGGCTGCAGAATTCACGATGATGAAGACCCACATCCCAACAGAACAAGAAGAAGAAGAAGAAGAAGAATTTAGATAACGTGAATTTTCCGGTTCTCAACAATAGTTCTATTTTTAGAAAAGTGAGTTTTGTTTTTTTTATATCTTATATTATTATTTTCATAGGCTAAAATTGTTGAACCAATGGACTAATGAATAGCTGGCAGTCAGGGCAAATGGGAACTCACTTGATTTGTGTGCTCCAAGGTGTAGAGTCAGTGTGTCAGGACAGGAAAAAAAAAGATTAAGAAAGAAAAGAAGAAAAGATTATTGTGAAAAGTGAAGAGGTAGAAAGCACTGAGAACTTATCAGGTTGTGTAGGTTTCGGTGGGACTTTCTCTCTGAAAGTGGATGTATATTGTGCTGTAAAGATTACAGCTGCCTACGGGATGCTGGTGCTAGCTTCAAACACCTGGACACACGGCGTTGTCTCAGACAACGGAGAAAGGGCGACTCGAGGAACATCGGGGTCGGCCATGCTTCTGGTACCTGACCAAGTCACGTTGTCTTCCTCAGACAGATAGGGCAGGCGCGCGCCCATCTGCATGTATACAATATCACTGCTCGTTCAACTACCTGTCTACAACATCACTGTTCATCTAACTGCCCGTCTACGAGACTCTGTAGCCTTTGTGTACACACGCTTCCTTCAATTATTGAGGTAATGCGTTTTTTGTGTTTATTTTGGCTCTGGACGTGCAAATGCCGGCCGTGCGAGTTTCGCAGTTGTTCAGACTGGACAGTGAGGTGTGAGAGACTAGTGTAAAAATATTAGTGTAAAACTCTTGATGTAAAAAGATCGGAGTGAAAGATTGCTGCAAAACAGTGTGGTTTATTTATATAAAGTATTGAGAGCGTGGAGCTTATATATTCGTGTTGGTGTTTGCCTGTGTTAGTGAGAGTCTGTGAATTTGTGGGTGTGGTAGTTAACAGAGACTTGCACGCACACTTTATTTTGATCTAGGAGTCAATCATATTTTGGAATTCACTTAGCTATTATAAACAGGCACACATCCAAAATATCCATACGTTACACAGGAGAAGAAGAAGAAGAAGAAGAAGAAGAGAAGAAGAAGGAGGAGAAGGAGGAGAAGAAGAAGAAGAAGAAGGAGAAGAAGAAGGAGAAGAAGAATATATAGACTATATTGACTTGACTTGACTTGACTTGACTTGACTTGAAGAAGAAGAAGAAAAAGAAAAAGAAGAAGAAGAAGAAGAAGAAGAAGAAGAAGAAGAAGAAGAAGAAGAAGAAGAAGAAGAAGAAGAAGACAACGACAACACCAACAACAAAACTAAGAGTAAGAGGAGGAGAAGTAGACGAAGAAAAGGAGGAAGGAAAAAAAAAGAAGGAAGAAGAAGAAGAAGAAGAAGAAGAAGAAGAAGAAGAAGAAGAAGAAGAAGAAGAAGAAGAAGACTCGTCTTCACATTGCCATAACATTGATATGCATCAATATTTTCAGCTTTGTTGAATGCCTCTTAATGCCACGACAACGGCTCCATATGAATAATACAGTCGTATTCAATCTCTCTTTTCCCCGTTGGGGTGCCGGGGGTTTCAGTATAAATAGTATCCCCACTTTCTGGAAATTTAGTGCTTTAAATTCCCACTGTCGCTGTCTTTCTCATTTGCTTTCTCATTCCTGCTCTGTTCTATCAATCTGCTATACTATCTTCTTCTTCGCTTGACCAGTCACCTACCTTTTTTCTTGAAAACTCTTCCGGGACAAGACTCCTTGTTTCCCCCCCCCCCCCTGGGGTGCCGGGGGTTTCAGTATAAATAGTATCCCCACTTTCTGGAAATTTAGTGCTTTAAATTCCATACTGTCGCCGTCTTTCTCATTTGCTTTTTCTCATTCCTGCTCTGTTCTATCAATCTGCTATACTATCTCCTTCTTCGCTAGACCAGTCTCCTACCTTTTTTCTTGAAAACTCTTCCGGGACAAGATTCCTTGTCTGTTGGATCAGCTTGTGAATATTGGACGCTTTCTTCCAGGTGGTCACTAGGGCTTCCTATGATGTTATTATTTAGCAATGTAGGCATTTTATATGTATGTGTTTTGTTGATAATTTATAATGATGTTTGTATTCTATTTTGGTTTTGTAAACGGGGGTTCGATAAATTAGAGTACAGCCTCAGCGTCCCCTGCGTGGGATATCTTTATTGTAAAGTGACTGGCTGGTGGAGAGCTTTCAGTTTTGCCACTAGGGTTGTTTCAGCAGATCTTTTATGCGGATCAGGGGTTGACCGGTCCTGATTTGGCTCGAAAGAGTCCGCTGGACCTAAAGCAATAATCATGTAATGTAATGTAATTCAATCTCTCTCTCTCTTTCTTCTCTCTCTTTCTTTCTTTCCTCTCTCTCACTCTCTCTTCTCCCCCCCCCCTCTCTCTCATCCCCCTTTTATTTATTTGTTGAAAATTATCAATAATTCATGTATTCATTCATTTATCTATTTGACTTGTAGTTAAATATTCATTTTTTATATAGACCAATCTTGTGTACTTAATGGGTCGTCTACCTGTTACTTATTTTGTTTCTTTACTCACTTGTCATTGTTTATTGTTCGTCAGTTGTAGGCTACTATCCGTCGTCTGCCACACCATTATTATGTTGGATTTTATTTACACAGGGTGGGCTTGTATAAGATTTGGTCCTGATTTGGCTCGGAAGAGTCCGCTGGACCTAAAGCAATAATCTTGTATTGTATTGTATAAGATTACTTGTTGCCTAGAGGATTCAAAAGGCAAATAAAGCGTATTGCGGTCGTTCCTATCCATGTTCAGACAGAAACTGAATTAAATGCTTTAGAGCTCATTTTCGGTTCCCTAGGTTAGGAACGCAAGCATGCTCCTCCTCTCTAATCTCCCCTTCCTCCTATTCACCCCCCTCCACCTCTCTCTCTCTCTCTCTCTCTCTCTCTCTCTCTCTCTCTCTCTGATTGTCTCGCTCATCGTGATCCACTCTTTTGTTTGATACTCTCAAACTTTTATTCTTTTAAACAATTTCAATTCTTACTTACATATATTTATGCTGTACCAATATGTAGGCTCCGTACATGGGTGTATGCATATGTACGTATGTGGGTGCTTACGCCAGTGAGTGTTGTAGGGGTGTGTGTGTGTGTGTCCACGCGGACCCGTCTGTTGAGTCTTTGCCTTTGTTTCTCTCTGGCTATTCGTCTGTGTGCTCAGCACCTCACACGTCTGTTTTTTCTGTGTCTGTCTGTGGTCGTCTGTGTCTCTGTCATTCTGTGTCTGTGCATAGGGGTGCATTATGATACTCTGAACTGCTACCGCTTAACTACCCAAGATCCAATACCACTTTGCTTGGTGTGTGTGTGTGTGTGTGCGTGTGTGTGTGTATGTGTGGGTGTTATGTGTGTTTGCGTGTGTGTTATGTGTGTGCGTGTGAGTGTGTGTATGTGTGTGTGTTATGTGTGTGTATGCGTGTGTGTTGTGTGTGTGTGTGTGTGTGTGTGTAGGCGGACGCTAATCCGACACTTTTGTGCCGATTTAACTGCATTGCTGTGAAGTTAATATCCTGTCGCCTGTCCGACGGAAAAGTAGTTCCTGTTTGTGGTCAGTCTCTAAGCCTTCTTTCATGTTTGTTTGTTGTTTTTTTTTTTCTCCTGTGATTTTACAGTTCAGCAGTCTTGTAATTATTTACTAGAGGTGTTTATTCTATGGGTGTATAATTATTATTTTGTTATCGATTTTGATTGATTTGCCACTCTCACACCCTTGTTCATTATGGTAGACCAATAAACACATCTTCAACCTAGAACCTTGAATCATCTGGGGATGGAGAAGTACATTTCTTTCAGTCTAATGAAGATGATGATGATCAGAAAAGTGAAGTCGACCAATAGTTATGACCCACAATGGAGAATTCATTAAGCACATTGCGTCTCACCGAATAAGAAAGGGAGAACGTAAAAAAACTTATAAAACAAAATAGAATAATGCATTATCACTCACACATCTTTTCCAGTTCTTTGTTATTACTAACGTACATACACCCACATAACAAATGTACAGTTACTTTTATTTGGTTGACAGTACAAGTCATATCATGTACATACAATTGAGATAACTTTCCATTCAGTATGATAGAACAAGAAAGAACAAGAACAAGAAATTTATTCGGTCAAAAAAGAATTAGGCCTCCGGCCTGTAGACATACAATAAGTGGGTACGTGAGCAAATAAAAATCGGGAGCAGAAATGTGAAACAATAAGTATTATACAAAATGTTCACATCAGCTTTCCTCAAATCACAGGCATAACCCTCTCTCTTTCAAAGCATAGAAAACATACATTGCAATATCTCTCGTAACCTCGACACTTTCATTACTCAACAGACGTGTCCAGTTATACGATCTCTCAGGTTCATACCAACGATGTGTTTAGACAGATATTTTGCTCTTAAATCAACATACAGTGAGCAATCAAAAAAAGAAATGCCATTCATCTTCTATAACATCATAATAAATGCACAAAGGGTTAACTGCAGTGTATCTATGATGGATTTTCACATCAGTAAGACCTAACCGGAATCTGGTGAAAAACACTCTAAACTTATTTATCGTTAGTTTAGCTAAATACTTTTCTTGGCATAGTAATAACTTGAAAGATCGATAGAATTCAAACCTCTCACTTCCATTCAATTTTGCATTCCACTGCTGATGATAACAATCAATCATTCTCTGCCTCAAAGTTTTCAGAAATATTTTTGCATTCCCAACTCCATCTGACCAGACATATGAAAACCCATAATTGTCAAGCGTACACTTAACCATATTCGCCCAATTTTTCTGCTGAACGTTATTTCTAAAACTGCTGGTACACAACATTTCATACACCTGACGAGGAATTCTATTCACGTCCATTTTCCGCAGTGTAAACCAGTACCGGATTACGCTCAGGGTACTGTCTATATACAGAGGATATCGCCCGGTTTCGCCGTATGCCATCGCATTCGGGGTCCTGGGGCCCACACTCAATAATCTTTTTAGAGCAAAAAGCTGGACTGACTCAACAACTTTATACTGTGTTGCTCCCCAGACCTCCGAAGAGTACAACAACTTCGGCTTGACCTGCGCATCGAACAACCTGAGGAAAAAAGACATGTTCATCTTGCCAAGACTCCACATGGTTCTCAAAATTTCAACCACCTTTCCCTTGCCTTTTTTTACAACTTGATCCAAAGCTGATATAACAGACAGCCTACTTGTCAACACAAAACTTAGATACTTATATTCGTTTACTATTTCTAGTTCAGGACCTTTCAGAAACCACTTTTCTTTCTTAGATAACCTACCCCCTTTCCTAAAAATCATCACTTTGGTTTTATCAAGGTTTACTTTTAAACCTAATTTGTCTGATGCTGTGTCAAGGTTATGCAACTGATTCTTCCATTCAGTATGATAGATTGAGCGTTTGAACATAATATACAGGGTGTCCCTAAAGTAGGTTTACAGTTATTAAAAACTACCTTTTATATGGTTGAAGTAACTTGCTTAGTAATACCCATATAAGGCATTCCTCACAGTTGCATTGTTAAAGGAGGACATTTTGAGCATCTGAGAGATTACATTGTTTATGTTTATGTTAACAGGTATAACGAATTTTCCGCTGTTCTAGTGTCCAATTTTCAAATACATAGTATACGTCATAACTGTAAAGCTTTTTTTTGGCCCACCCTGTTTAATAGTATTAAATTACTCAGAGGAGAAGCTACAATGACTACGAGCAATCGCATCATAGGCCAGCTGTTTCCATCATGGAAAGCAGTTATCTTAGTCAAGAGAAGCATTTGTAGTCACAAATACATGTAATACTTTAATAATTCTATCTGTAATTACAACAATAATAATAAAGCCTTAGATATAGACTGACTGCCGTGAATGGACTGGTTTGATGACGACACCTTTTAATTATTTAGTTTACCCTTATGTGGAGGCACGGTGGCCTAATGGTAGAGCTTTGGCTTGCGGATCTGAAGGTCCCGGGTGCGAGCCCAGGCCGGGGCATTGTGTTGTGTCCTTGGGAAAGACACTTTACTCCCGTTTCCTACTCCTTCGGATGAGAGTATAAACCAAGGTCTAGTCTGTGTCGCATACATTCCATCATAACAGACTTTAAAGATCCTGACGCTCAGGTCCTAGACGGGTGAGTGCCGGTGACAAGAACACACACAGCATGCACTAGGTCCTTCTCCCCATCCCTGGCGGCCCAGGTTTGTGCTCAGTTGTCTGGAGCGTTATTACGATGCGCCCAAAGGCTGCAAGTTGGCGCCTCGGGTGGCTTGAGTTAGATCCTGTATCGGCCAGCGCCTTGAGCAGCTCTTGAGCTGGAAAAGCGCTATATAAGAACGATTAAAAAATAAAATAAAATGTATATCAAGTGACGTCATCGTGGTGACGTCACATCTTTTTTTTTATTTCCATTTAGTTATTTCCATTTATTTATTTATTTTGTGCTCTTTTCTCTGAATCTAATGGACGGATTTCAATGAAACTTGGTATTTAGTTAGAAAACAGTGAACCCTTCCAAATTGAAAAAAACATTATGCATATTGGGTGATGTCATTATGGAGACCTCATAATTTGTTGTATCTTTTTTTTTCTAATCATATTTTTTCCAATCCTACTGGAGTGATTTGGTTCAAGTTTGGTGTGTACTTAGACTTTAATGCTCATCGTGACGTAATCATCGTGACGTAATCCATTTTTAAAAAATTTTTTTGTACATTAATTTTTCTAATAAATACTCCCCACATTTACAGTGATTGTGTGTGTGTGTGTGTGTGTGTATATATATATACATATATGTTTGTGCGTGTGTTTGTGTGTGTGTGAGAGAGAGAGAGAAAGGAGAGAGAAAGAGACAGCGCACGCGAGGGAACTCTGCACCCGTTAGGGTCTAGCACTTGTTCCCTTTAAGTTAGAGAGACAGACAGACAGACAGAGACAGACAGACTGAGAATCAGACCAATAATCACTCAAGAAAATCAGCTTTCACTAGGGAGCGAAAAACGTTGGGGATAGGTATCTGATTGATTTGGGTTGTGCGTGGAGTGAGAGGTTTGATGGGGAAGAGAGAGGGATAGGGGGAGAGAGAGAGATTTGACAGAAACAGCAACACACATATATTTCGTTAACTGTATTACAACCCAAACCGTTAAAGTTAACAATGTTGTAAGACCAAAAAATGTCTTTTAACGGGTAATATAGGGGAGAGGGGGGGGGGGTGAAAGGGTGTCGGTAGGTCGGTTTCTGCATTTTTGTTTTAAAAATCTTTTCCACCTTAGAGGCGATTTTTTTGGTGGGGAGGGGGGGTGGGTGGGGGGGGGGGTGCGGTTCAAGTTTTGTTCACGACGATACCAAAGAAAGTTTAGGGTCGTCGGGATACCGTAAAACTTATGGTCGTAAACAGGCATTTTATTTTTTGGCCTAATGAACACCGCACAAGTTCGTCAATTACGCCACCCGCACCCTTTATCTTCTCCGCTTTCACACCTTCTAGAGCCCCTCATGACACTGCTAGATAGGAATCCAGCGAGGCTTTTACTCTGCAGCCATAATAGTCCAATGGGCTGCAGTCACATTTAGACAGTAACTTTATTACAACCAAAACCCGTTAACTTTAAAAACGTTGTAATAAACTCAAGATAGTTCGTCAATTACTCCGCCCCCAGACTCAATCTTCCCCTCTCCCACACCCTTCTACAGCCGATCATGACACCCACTCACGCAAACACACAAGTACACACACATGCATACACACACACACCACAACCACACACACACACCACACCACACCACACCACACACAACACACCACATATATAAACACACACACTCACTCACTCACATCCACACCAAAATTTTTTTTTAAATTTTAAATGCTTTGCAATCTTGTCGACCAAACCCTTTTATGCAACCAACATGCTGGTTGGATTGGATTGAATTGAATTGTTGGATTGTAATGCATTAGACTGGATTGTAATGGACTAGATTGGATTGTAATGGATTGGATTGGTGTACAAACTAAAAAACCGAGGATCTATATCCCCTGAAAGTGTTTTACTGAACATAAATAAATAAAAACTGGTTAATCGGAAACTGGTTCAGAACAACAATCGGTGTGCTTCAGGGATGCCTACACTCTCCAACACTCTTGAACATCTTCCTAGAGCGCATCATGTCAGATGCCCTTGCAGATCACGAAGGCACAGTCAGCTTAGGGGGAAGAGCAATCTCCAACCTTCGTTTTGCAGATGACATTGATGGATTGGCTGGAGAGGAACCAGAACTTGAACAGCTGGTACAGAGGCTTGACACCACCTCCAGAGCCCATGGAATGGAAATAAGTGCAGAGAAGACCAAAATGATGACCAACAACACCTATGGCGTCAACACGGACATCAAAGTCCAAAGCCAATCCCTCAACACAGTGCATAGCTTCAAATATTTAGGAGCCATTGTATCAGACAATGGGTCCAGACAGGAAGTCCTCTCCAGGATAGCACAAACAACTGCTGCCCTGGCGAGGTTGAAGCCAATTTGGAAAGACAGAACCATCAGTCTACATTCCAAGATAAGACTGCTGTGCTCCCTTGTCATCTCCATCTTTCTATACGCTTGCGAAACATGGACCCTCACAGCAGATCTACAACGAAAAATACAAAGCATGGAGATGAGGTGCTACAGAAGACTTCTGGGCATTTCCTATACCCAGCACATCACCAACGACGAAGTCCTACAGACCATCATACGATGACCTGCTCACAGTGGTGAAAAAACGGAAACTCCGATGGTATGGCCACGTCATCAGATCTTGCAAAGACGATCTTGCAAGGCACAGTGCAAGGAGGTAGAAGAAGAAGGAGACCGAAAAAGAGGTGGGAGGACAACATTCGAGAATGGACTGGTTTGACACTGAGCGAACAATCAGGGTTACTGAGGAGAGGGAAAGATGGAGTACGCTGGTTAAACGATCATCTGTGGTGCCCCTACGACCTTCGAGTTACGGGATAGGATAGGATAGGATAGGATAGGATAGGATAGGATAGGATAGGATAGGAAATAAATAAATATTCCAAAGCATTATCTTCTTCCCTGTCCCGTCCCTGCCCCACCAGTAAATAATCTGTTGTATTAATATGATGAATCCGAGTGAGAAAAAAAAGTTATTGTGTGGGTTTGAAAAAAAATGTTATTGTGTGGGTTAATAGTGGAGGTAGTAGTAGTGGTAGTGGTAGTAATAGTAGTAGTAGTCGTCGTCGTAGTAGTAGTAATGGTAATAGTAGTAGTAGTCGTCGTCGTCGTAGTAGTAGTAATGGTAATAGTAGTAGTAGTCGTCGTCGTAGTAGTTGTAGTAGTAGTAGTAGCAGTATATACAGCAGACCATGAGGTCTTTCTTACTGTCATATCACTGTCATGTTTTCTTGGGTCTGATTGGCATGCAATTATCCCTAAGTATTTTTATAAACTTATTATAGGCATACAAAAAATATTTGACATTTTGGAATCTCGTCCGACTAATTATGAAAAAAATTAATGATAGGTGCATTTTAAAAAACAACAACAGGAAACAAGAAGCCGTTTTGCGGATGACATTGATGCATTAGCTGGAGAGGAACAAGAACTTTAACAGCTGGTACAGAGGCTTGACACCAACTGGAATGAAAATAAGTGCAAAGAAGACCAAAATGATGACCAACACCAATGGCATCAACTCGGACATCAAAGTCCAAACACAATCCCTCAACACTGCGCAAAGCTTGAAATATTTAGGAGCCAATGTATCAGACAATGGGTCCAGACAGGAAGTCCTTCCCAGGATCGACAAATAACTGCTGCCCTGACAAGGTTGAAGCTACATCTTCCTATTCGCTTGCGAAACATGAACCTAACAGTAGATCTACAACGAGAAATACAAAGCATGGAGATGAGGTGATACAGAAGACTGTGACGGTGGATCTATTGTTACAGGGCTCTGCACAATGGAATGCTATTACCCACTCGTCTTTGTCTGCAGGGATCGGCAGGTATAATCACCCTATGACTAATCTTAATACATTTATATGTTTATCCCGGTTTGTGTGCGGATAGGGTCATAGAGATATGGAAAAAATGGTAAAAGCTTCACTGACACACTAGCTCTCGCACGGCTATGAAACACAGATAGTCCAGCCACTTGTTAACAGTAAATTTCACACATTTATTTCCTCTACTCTATACATAATTCTCTAAGCACTCTATTAACTTAAATGTGGCCTCGTGGCGCAGTAGATAAGTCGCCGGTTTCCTATGCCGAAGGTCGCGGGTTCGATTCCCGCAAGGGGCGAACGTATGTGACTTAGGTACGAGACCGTTGAGGTCACCGAGGGTTTTCTCCGGGCACTCCGGTTTCCTCCCTCCCTTCAATAATGGTACAGGACGCTGTCAATATGCAAATTTCAAAAATAAAAATTCGAGTTTCTTTCCGTCTTCCAATAGCGATCTCCCTGCCTTTACACCACCTGTTTGAGTGATTGATGTGTATTTGGTGTGTGTGAGGGTGGATGAGACAGGTGAGCGTGTATGTTGGTATAGATCGCCGCGCTTTGAGTCTGATTGATTTGGGGAAAGGCGCGTATATAGCATCCTGTATTATTATTATTATTATTATTATTATTATTATTATTATTATTATTATTATTATTATTATTATTATTATTAAATGTCCAAATTCACTTCAAAGAGTTCGTTCCTTGATGGGTCTAAGCTGCTTCTGTTCTTGATATTTGCTACTGTCTCATCATTAAGTTATTCGTTCTGGTTGGCCTAAAGTTCTTTTTCAGGAGAGTGGACTACCGCACAGTCCTTTTAGATCAGTGTTAGTGCGTTTCTTCTTGCACTTAGCTGATTCCTTGAGGTGTGGTGATGGTATCTCCTCCTTTGTTGTTGACTATTGGGCGATCGGAGCTCAGTGCTCGATGTTCCCCCTGCAGGCCGAATGTCAGGGTTGACTCTTGGTGGTCTATTTCCTGCATCGGACCAACCGTCTGCTAAACATAAGACGAGTTTCTGCAACGCCATGTATACTAAGGATGTGCAGAGCGTCTCACTGATGGCAGAAATAGCCCTCAGTGATCGCTCCACATATACAAACAAGGGATGAACATTCTTCTAAGTCCATGGTCAACTGGAATCCTCAATATAATTCCTATACATATACATACATCATGGCTAAACTAAACATGTGGAGAAGTAATTAACAACATACACATTCTCGGGTACAGCCACTGATCTGCAATAATACACATAGGAGAAACAACAGTTGGACAGTAGAAGCGACCCCGTGGTTTCGCAAACCGATCGCGGGTCAGCCACATGGTCAAGCTAAGTTTTACAAACATTCACAATCATAAAACATGGCCAGACTTCACATGCATAATACAACAATATTATCAATAAACGCGATGACACAAAAGATTGATCATTTACGTTTTTGACAATGTCAGGCTGTGGTTATACTGCGATAAATTGAATTTCACCGGTCACGTGCTTAGTCTTCTGTTATAGAGATCTTTTAGAGCGTTGCTCCTTCTCGTTAGAGAGTTAGACAAAGAATGACTACCTAAACCCTGTGGTCAAGCTAAAGCCCGCGAAAGTCTCGTGAGACCTGAGCGCCTCCTAGCGGGGGTGGGGGGGGGTGGGGGTGGCTATACGTCAGTAGGATGAGGTCACTGCCTACCCTAGCGAACAGGTAGCTTACACATGCTGATCACAGTCCTGACTTGTGTCGTCTGATAGGCAGCGACTTTAATTTACAAAGGCTACAGCAGGCTAAACTATTTAAAGCGTGAAGCCGTTGTGCAGGGTCTAAATAGCCTATTGTGACAAAGACTTCTGGGCATTTCCTATACTCAGCAGTCACCAAAGACGAAGTCCGACAGACCATCACACAAGCCATTGGCCAACACGATGATATGCTCACAATAGTGAAGAAACGAAAACTCCGATGGTATGGCCACGTCACCAGAGCATCAGGCCTTGCAAAGATCATCCTGGAAGGCACGGTGCAAGGAGACAGAAGAAGGGGGAGACAGGAAAGAGGTGGGAGGACAACATTCGAGAATGGACTGGCTTGACACTGAGCGAAGCCATGAGGGTTGCTAAAGGACAGAGAAATATGGATTACGCTGGTTAAACGATCATTTGTGGTGCCCCAACGACCTTCGAGTTACGGGATAGGATAGGATAGGAAACAAGGTCGTTTCAAAAAGTAGCGACCGGGTTAGAAAAAGACAACTTTCTAATGTTACAAATTTGAATAAAAATCTTTCCTTCCGTATTACGAGTTCTGTCACAGTGTGGTGAAACAAAGAAGTCTGACCAGCGCAAATCATAAAGGCTATTATAGATTTTGAACACGTGAATCAAGTCACCTCTTACTCTAAAGACTGTTAGTCAGGGTACTAAGGCATGTCAGAGAAAGTCATATTACGGCATTCCTTCACCAGTTTAGTCGCTCGCCTCCTCTGGGATGACTGATTGCCTCTTTCAATTTGGGTAGCCTATTAAACTGTCCTCTCCTCATCCGTCTGGGTAAAACTACAAAATAAAAGGCATGATTGAAGACGTTCTACCGACTGAGACCTAACCCTCTTCCACTACCACCAGTAAAGCTGTTGTGTTTGTGGTGGGGAATCCGAGTGGGATTAGCGAGCCCGACGGCAAACAGAGACGGCGGGCTGGCAGAAGCAGCAGAGGCAGGAACGAAGAGGCAGAGTGAGGAAGACGAAGAACAAGACTATCAGGAGACTGCTGGAGGCAAACCCCGCCATACTGTTCTGTAAACCTACTAATACTACTACCACAAGTCTGCATAGTAGATGAGGAGACATGATATGTCTGAAGGAGTCTGTTGCTTGCACAGCGGTGGTACGGCAGCCGTGCCAGAAACTCTGGACTGTGTGTGAAGGCTGTGACGAAGGAAGTGAGGCTAGAATCGGATCAGGAAGACGGCCAGGCTAAACAGAACGGTGACGGCCAATCAATGAACGCTCCGGATTGATTGCCGCTGATCGTTTCAGCTCAGACAATGCCACATTACTACACAGGCCTGCGACCATTGGCACTCACCGTCTCTGTTACCTGTGCCTTTAACACAAGTGCCGCCAGACAAGGGGGTAGCCGCGTTGAGACCGAGGCCGTCTTCTATTGCTTTAAGAGAATTGCGGAGCAATACCACACTATACTGCCTTTTACACGCGCGCACACACACAGCGTGCCTGAACTTTCCTGTCCACACTTAAACATAAAGTGATGGGGCCTATCCTAAAAATAGTGTAGGTTTGTTTGACCTTTTCAATCCCGTGGTCTGCCCCTTTTCTTTTTGGCATTGGCAGTCGGCGATTGGTCTGACATCCCCCTTGCATCATTACTACTACTACTACTACTACTACTACTACTACTACTACTACTACTACTACTACTACTACTACTACTACTACTACTACTACTACTACTACTACTAAAAACAGGGTGGAGAATTGTCCGCGAATCCGCGGATTTCCGCGGAAGGCATTTGCATTGCCGAGAAAAAAATATTGAGTTCCGAGTGTGAGAAACTGAGGGCTACCCTTTACTGGGCATAGCGGCCAAAACAATCTGAACAAGAACAACAGCAAGAAGGCCTACCAGACTGTGAAGCGGCTGACAAGTGTTAAACAGCCCAAAGTCTCCACTATCCAAAGCAAGTCTGGCATTTGCCTTACAGAAGAACAAGAAGTCTTGGACAGATGGACAGAGTACTGCTCTGACCTTTACAACCATACACCAAATGGAGACCCATCAGCTCTAGCATGTCCCGAGAGCAGAGAAGAAGAAGAAATCCTCCCAATTCTCCGGGAAGAAGTTGAGGCAGCAGTGCAATCGCTGAAGAAAGGGAAGTCAGCGGGAGTGGACAACATACCAGCGGAACTGCTACAAGCAGGAGGAGAAGCGATGACTGATGCTCTCACCATTATCTGTAACAAGATCTGGCAGAGTGGGGAATGGCCTACACCATGGACCCAGTCGCTTGTCATCACTCTTCCCAAAAAAGGTAACCTTCAGGAGTGTGAAAATTACCGCACCATCAGCCTCATCAGCCATCCCAGCAAGGTCCTCCTGAAAATAATACTCAACAGGTTGAAACCACAAGCTGAACAAATCATAGCTGAAGAACAAGCAGGATTCATGGCAGGGCGAAGTACCACTGAACAGATTTTCAACCTCAGAATAATCTGTGAGAAATACCTACAGCACCAACAACATCTATATCATGTGTTCATAGACTTCAAGAAGGCATTTGACCGAGTCTGGCATGCAGCTCTATGGGCAACCATGAAAGTGTACAACATCAGCCCTAAAATTATAGAAGTCATCAAAAGCCTGTATGACAAGGCTACCAGTGCAGTCCTCCATAACAGCGTCATCGGGAACTGGTTCAGAACAACAATCGGTGTGCGTCAAGGATGCCTACTCTCTCCAACACTCTTCAACATCTTCCTAGAGCGCATCATGTCAGATGCTCTTGCAGATCACGAAGGCACAGTCAGCATAGGGGGCAGAGCAATCTCCAATCTTCGTTTTGCGGATGATATTGATGGATTGGCTGGAGAGGAACAAGAACTTGAACAGCTTGTACAGAGGCTTGACACCACCTCCAGAGCTTATGGAATGGAAATAAGTGCAGAGAAGACCAAAATGATGACCAACAACACCAATGGCATCAACACGGACATCAAAGTCCAAGGCCAATCCCTCAACACAGTGCACAGCTTCAAATATTTAGGAGCCATTGTGTCAGACAATGGGTCTCGACAGGAAGTCCTCTCCAGGATCGCACAAACAACTGCTGCCCTGACAAGGTTGAAGCCCATTTGGAAAGACAGAACCATCAGTCTACATTCCAAAGTAAGACTGCTGCGCTCTCTGGTCATCTCCATCTTCCTATATGCTTGCGAAGCATGGACCCTCACAGCAGATCTCCAACGAAGAATACAAAGCATGGAGATGAGGTGCTACAGAAGACTTCTGTGCATTTCCTATACCCAACACATCACCAACGTTGAAGTCCGACAGACCATCACACAAGCCATTGGACAACACGATGACCTGCTCACAGTGGTGAAGAAACGGAAACTCCGATGGTATGGCCACGTCACCAGATCATCAGGCCTTGCAAAGACCATTCTGCAAGGCACAGTGCAAGGAGGTAGAAGAAGGGGGAGACCGAAAAAGAGGTGGGAGGACAACATTCGAGAATGGACTGGTTTGACACTGAGCGAAGCCATGAGGGCTGCTGAGGACAGAGAAAGATGGAGTATGCTGGTTAAGCGATCATCTGTGGTGCCCCTACGACCTTCGGGTTATGGGACAGGATAGGATAGGATAGGATAGCGGCCAAAAGCGGCCGAAGGTTTAAACAGGCAAAACGTCCAAAAGCGTCCGTATCAACCATGTGGTTATATTCTCGCGTTGTTTGAAAGATTGCGAGACTTCCGGCAATTGACTTCCGGTTTATTCTGTTGTGAAAACATTCGACTGCATTTCCACAAGTTTTCTCTGTGATGCGTTCGTTTTTTCGATTTTGTTTTCAAATTTTCTCATGTGTGTGTCTAAAATGGATGGTTTGGATTCTTCCACTGATGAAGGGGAGTTTACAGGCTTCCATTTATCAGACATTAAAGTGAGAGAAATGGACTTGGAGTTGGAGTCGGAGGAAGAGATCGGTACTGACGTTAGACAATTAGTGTCAGTAGTGACTAGTGTGCATGCATACGATCTTTCAGACTGGCATGAAAGTGAAGAAGAGGAGGGAGCTTGTTTGGACTTTTTAAAACTTTTTTTTTGTATACACATGGAGTAATAAAAAACAAGACACGACAAGAGAAGTATAAAAAGGTAGATAATCAAAAGAGATTTATTTCTGTTCATTTAGCATTTTATTTCATTTAAATCTATACACTAGTCACTAATACCTAAGATGTAGTGTTTTTATTAACGTACCCCTAAATATCTCTAAAATTATAAAAATTCTTGCCTGTTTACAGCTAAAAAATAGACAAAAGTGTGCCCAGTAAAATTTGAAATGTGGAGTTTGTGTGTAACAGTGGTGGACCTCAAACTTTGTTAGGCCTACAAATCAAGATTCTTAACTTTTTTGAAAGACATGTGCATAAAACATTCTTTTGTTGTTGTTGTTGTTTCTATTCATGTTTACTTTGTGCTTTTTGCTTTCAGGAGAGGCCCTAAATTACTTTCAAAATTGCATAAATTCATTTTCTTCCAGGGGGCGAATACCGGGGCTTGGCCCCTAAGCCCCGGCCGGATTTCAGAGATTTCTTGATTCAGTTGTTCTCCACCCTGTAAAAAAATTAAAAAATAATAATACAGGATGCTGTCACCCGCTTTTTCTTCAGTGGAACTCAAAGCGCAGCGATCTAAAGAGATCGCTATTACAGAAGTCGGAAGAAAAAATCCATTTTTATTTTTTAAATTTTAGACTGACTGCATCCAAAACCGTTATTGAAGGGAGTGAGAAAACCGGAGCACTCGGAGAAAACCTTCGGTGTCCTGAAAAGCAACACCATGACCTGCTCACAGTGGTGAAAAAACGTAAACTCCGATGGTATGGCCACGTCACCAGATCCTCAGCTCTTGCAAAGACCATCCTGCAAGGCACAGTGCAAGGAGGTAGAAGAAGAGGGAGACCGAAAAAGAGTACATGGGAGGACAACATTCGAGAATGGACTGGTTTGACACTGAGCGAAACAATCAGGGTTGCTGATGACAGGGAAAGATGGAGTACGCTGGTTAAACGATCATCTGTGGTGCCCCTACGACCTCCGAGTTTCGGGATAGGATAGAATAGGATAGGTCCTGAAAAGTCACGTACCGAAGTCACTTAAGTTCGTCCCACGCATGGTTCGACCCCGCGACCTTCGGCCTAGGAAACCAAGCTCCCTATCCACTGTGCTAACAGTTCACCTATCCACCACCCTCCTCACTATCTGTATTGCTGGGTGTATGTCTATCTGTGTGTCTGTCTGTCTCTGTCTCTGTCTCTCTCTCGGTTCCAGTTCGGCGAGACCTAATAACAGAGAACAAGAATGTAATGTAAGGGGGTTGCTCTTCCTGGTTCATCTCTTCTCTTCCTGGTTCATGTCTTTCTTTATGTAATGTCCACACCGCGTGGTCAAAGGGTAGGGTAGGAACGAGCGAACATTGAGGTTTAACGTCTACACCCACCATTGGCGATATGGCAGACGGGTATAACCATCCCAGGGAAAGAAGGATAAGGAACCTGAGTCAACACTGACCCACCAAAGCAATCATACTGCTAAAATGGACAGTGAAAATGGCCACATTTTATGTTGCCCACCACGGGATTCGAACCTGGGTCATCGGTGTGCCAGGCGAACGCTCTACCAATTGAGCTACGGCGGTGGGACAGGGTAGGGTAGGGTAGGTTAGGCTTTATTATAGTCGGCTGTAGTCTGTCTTGGGCGCATTTTGCAGTTCTCAGCTAAGAGGTATTCTTCTCTCGTTTCCTTGCCTTGCCTTCACCGCCTCGACTTCCAGTTTTTCCATTTCTTCCATACATTGCCTTTGTTTAGAAAGAATTAAGAGGAGATAGATTCTTCTTATCATTCCCTCCCCGAGGGCTTTAGCCGCTAACAAGGATTATATTCTAGACGTTATCAATAGACTCCAGTCCCTTGTCTTTACGCGATACTCCTACTATACCTGTCCAAAAAGATAGGCTTCCTTTTCTGGATTCAAAACGTCTTATTCTTTATATATTAACTCACAAACAAAATAACTGAACAAAAGGTGCAAAAAGCTTTCGACAGGATCTCTGTCTTCTTCAGTGCAAATGAGGCTAGATAATAATAATAATAATAATAATAATAATAATAATAATAATAATAATAATAATAATAATAATAATAATAATAATACAGAGTCCGTCCACCTTCCTTTTCACTGAAGAAGACAGGGAGATCCTATTATTATTATCACTGAGGTCTGCTATTTTTCCTATAGATAGATATACATAGGTCTGCTACCGCTATAGAGATACTGAGGTCTGCTACCTTTGTGCTATCGAAGATCCACTGCCGATGTGCTATCGAGGATCCATTCTATATGTAATGCCCCACTCTCCTCTCATCCCATCCTTCACCCTCCCCTCCCTGAGCTTTCGATCGAAGGCAGTCACACATGGTGGCTTCGGTGTTAAAGACAAAGTCAATGGAAGGAGACGCAACCACTGACGCAAAAATTCCTTATACGTACAAAAGGTGCAAAAGCCTTTCAATGTATTACAGATTTCATTTCACATAAAATATCTGTTCTTGTTTTACAAGACCAGTGTTGCAGAAGAGCGTACAAAACAGATTTTGAATCAACACATATAAAGATGTTAAAGAAAGCAATTGGAGAGTTATAAACGATATTAAAATCCATAAAGATCGCGTACAATTCTGCTGTAAATACTAAGATATTCTTACCAACATATGCTTTTTGAATTTTTAAGTCAGGAATTGATATCTTTACGTGTAGAAGAGTTTCAGTTTCTATATAACTTGGGGCTAAAACGGTGCCCTGCCTGTGTAAGGTCTGTATGTGCGTGCGACTTGCTCTCACTGCAGGAGCTTGTGCACAGTGTCATGTTCACTCATAATGTTTATATGAAATACCCCTTTGACAAACAAGTACCGCGCTGTTGAGTTATAAATGTCTTCTTCGTGAATTGTTGTGTATGAAGAGCATATTGTGTACGTTGCAGCTTATATGTTTTCCAGACTATCAACTCTGTCACATGCATGCACTTTTGAAAATGAAGTGAAGAAGAAGAAGAAGAAGAAGAGAGAGAGAGACAGACAGAGACACAGACAGAGACACAGACAGAGAGAGACAGAGAGTAAATAAAGCTGAATGGTCTGTTCTGAATGTACTGTGTTTACCATAGTGTTTTAAACACGCGCTCTCGACAGTAGGGTCGCGATAAAGTAAACTCATTACATGTGAAGTTCATCTTTATGGAGTGCATCAAGTGTGGGGCCCTAACAACACTGAATATTCACAATTTCTTCTTCAAATATTAATTGTTCCTACTCAAAATTGCCAAGCAACAACGGCTGGCACGCCAACAACCGCTTGCTAGCGTAACGTTACGGCCAGCGCTTTGAGCAGCTCTTGAGCTGGTAAAGCGCTATATAAAAGCGATTAAATAAAATAATTAAATACGTAACCAGAAACTGGCTGCGTCCAATTATCGCTACAGCTCTTGTGCTGTGGCATAAAGCTTGACCCTGGGGCCAAGTTCAAGGTCTTTTTAAAGGAAACCGGCATATTCAAACGTGCAAAGAAGAGGGAGGCGAAAGTAACAATTGCGTGGACTTGGAGGCGCGTTCGATTCGCTTCGGATTCTCCCCATTTTCTTCTGATTCTCCAATTTTCTGAAGGGAAATGCTGGATAAGAACAAAAATCCCTAATTGAACAGGCCTCTACCGCGCAAATACAGAAATAAAACATGGAAGAAGTTGACAGTTCCACTGTATGAACTCCCGCCGGACCAGCCATTGGGCGCGCCTGCATTGCCCAAGCAGTTGCCGTCAAGTTCGACATTCTACAAATCTAGATCTAGATAGGAAACTTTTATTACCGGTGGTTAAAAAGTTAATCCTTATTGAAATTGAGTAAAAACTTTTAAAAATAGAACTGGATTTTCATGGGGGGAGGTTGGGGGTTAGGAGGTTGGGCGAAACGTATCGCTATCCATGCATCGTTACTAAATTTAAATTATTTAATTATTTATTGAAATGTATGTCATTGCGTGAGGATGAATGAATGTTGAGCTTTGAGCTGACTCCTTGTTTGGTATTGCGCGTTATAAATTAAATTATTATTAATATTGTTATTTTATTAATCAAAAGTATTATCATACTTTATAATTTATAGTAATGGGAATTAATGGCTGACCTCTTGATTTCATCTCACAGTGACATGGACACTACGTGAGGGTGAGAATTCCATTGCCGCTCTCCGATTTCATCCCACAGTGACATTGAACAACTACATAAGGAATGGTCCCTCGCCTGACACTGCGTGAACGAGCTCACCTAAGGTAAAACAATATAAGAGGAGGCACGGTGGCCCAATGGTAGAGCTTTGGCTTGCGGATCTGAAGGTCCCGGGTTCGAGCCCAGGTCGGTGCATTGTGTTGTGTCCTTGGGAAAGACACTTTACTCCCATTTCCTACTCCTTCGGATGAGAGTATAAACCGAGGTCTAGTCTGTGTCGCATACATTCCATCATAACGGACTTTAAAGATCCTGACGCTCATGTCCTAGACGGGTGAGTGCCGGTGACAAGAACACACCCAGCATGCACCTAGGTCCTTCTCCCCCATCCCTGGCTGCCCAGGATTGTGCTCAGTTGTCCGGGCGTCAGACCATGCGCCCAAAGGCTGCGGGTGGGCGTCTCGGGCGGCTTGAGTTAGATCCTGTATAGGCCAGCGCCTTGAGCAGCTCTTGAGCTGGAAAAGCGCTATATAAGAACGATTAAATAAATAAATAAATAAATAATATACCAAGAACCCACCCGACCGAGCGATAAGATTGATCCGCAAAGGCTAGAAAAGGCGCGCGCGTTGGTTGCCTCCAGCCTCAGAACAAAATCAAAACCTGAATAGAAATTTTAAACGACACAGGAGTTGCTTTTGGCGCTCTTCATTGTAAAAAGGACAAAACAATTGGACTCCATACTGAGACACAAAGGCAAGGCAAAGAGGGAAAAACATTTATTAGAAAGGAAAGAAGAGTTCTTGAAGGGGGGGAAAGGATGAAAACGGAGATGAACTTGCCGCTGGCTTTGATTTGGATCTAGTTACTTCTTCTCGTTCCTCCTCCTCTTCGTTTTTGTTCTCGATTAAATAAATACATTATCAGGAATTTAGAAGCAGCAGAACTGCTACTACTACTACTACTACTACTGCTACTACTACTACTACTACTACTACTACTACTACTACTACTTGTAGTAGTATATTCATTATGATGTTTTAAAGTAAAAACGAAAACAAAAGTTATTTAATTGATTAAGAAAAAAGAAGAAGAAGAAGAAGAAGAAGAAGAAGAAGAAGAAGAAGAAGAAGAAGAAGAAGAAGAAGAACAACAACAACAACAACAACAACAACAACAACAACAACAACAACATCAACAACAGCAACAAAAAAAACAAAAAAAGAACAAGATGGAAGGAAGGAACATACAGAGAGACAGAAAGAAAGACAGACAGAAAAAAAAGAGAAGGAAAAGAAAAAGGAAGAAAAGACAGAAAGAAAAAAAAACGAATTTTAAAAAAGGAAAGAAAAAATGATAGAAGGTGAAATAAAAACAGAACGAAAGAAAAAAATTAAAGATTCTAAAGCCACAGAAAATGAAAACCTTGTACCCTATGGCTGCGCAGAGTGACGTTTCCTTTGGTCTGTAAATACATCTTAGGAGGAAACAGGAAACAGGTAAAGGGAGGAAAAAAGTGTATGAGGTCAACATCCAATTTGCGCCAAATCGTATAGTATGTGTAATTCCAGCTACTCCCTTCCCCTCCCCACCCCCCTCGTGAAGGTGCCGGGGGTTTCAGTATAAATAGTATCCCCACTTTCTGGAAATGTAGTGCTTTAAATTTCCACTGTCGCTGTCTTTCTCCTTTGTTCTTTCTCATTCCTACTCTGTTCTATTAATCTACTATACTATCTTCTTCTTCGCTAGACCAGTCACCTACCTTTTTTCTTGAAAACTCTTCCGGGACAAAACTCCCTTATTTGTGTGTGAGGTCTGTTGGTTCAGCTTGGAAATATTGGACGCTTTCTGCCAGGTGGTCACTGGCGTTTTTATTTGGCAATGTAGGCATTTTATATGTGTGTGTTTTGTTGATATTTTATAATGATGTTTATATTCTATTTTGTTTTTGTAAACGGGGGTTCCATAAATTAGAGTGTAGCCTCAGCGTCCCTTGTGTGGGATGTCTTTATTGTAAAGTGACTGGCTGGTGAAGTGCCTTCAATGTTACCACTAGGGTTGTTTCGGTAAATCTTTTATGCGGATCAGGGGCGAGTCCTCTGTCAGCGAAGTTGTGGTCTTGATTTTGTGATCCTGATTCGGCAATACTGGTCCTGATTTGGCTCGGAAGAGTCCGCAGGACCTAAAGCAATAATCATGTAATGTAATGTAATTCCAGCTAAGATATTAAGCCAAATCGTATAGTATGTGTAATTCCAACTACGATATTAAGCCAACTCGTTTAGTATGTTTAATTCCAGCTAAGATATTAATCCAAATCATATAGCATGTGTAATTCCAGCTAAAATATTAAGCAATCGATACATCTTTAATTTAATGCCTGTTCACACATTTAGGTGATATCAGACAATGAAAATTGAACTTTTAAAACACTTAACTATTTAAAAACATAATTTCAAACCGTATATAGAAGTCTACCACCAAGAAATTTAGCAATAACTTTCACAACGTCTGTAACATTTGGATGATACAGAACCATGTCTACAGAATGTACTGTCCCTATTCAATTATTGTCACGAGAGGTTAGTTTGGACCCAGCACTAAGGCTTCACGCCTCAAATAGTTCATCCTTCTTTGGCCTTTGTAACTTAAAATCGAGGTCTAGCAGACGATAAAAGTAAGGTTTGTTCTAAGCATAGGTAGGGCAATCTTCACAAGGTAGGCAGTGGCATAAGCCAGCTGACCTATATTCAGCAACACCCGCGTGAGGGCGCAAAGGATCACGGGAGATCATGTGCTTAGCTGACCACAGCGCTAATATACGTTAGTCGTTGTTAAAACCTCACCTGAGACGCACACGCTGAAAGATCTCTCTCAGAAGACTATGCAAATGAGGGGTGAAATCCAATTCATCACAGTATAGCCATAGCCTGACATTGTCAAAAAGGTCAATGATCGATCTTTTGTTTCACTGCAATTTATTGATATTATTGTCGGATTATGCTTGTGAAGTCTTGCCTGTTTTATAATTGTGAATGTTAGTAAAACTTTGCTTGACCACGTGGCTAATCCACGCGACCGGTTTTTGAGACCATGAGATAGCCCCAGCTGACCAACTGTTGTCTCTCCTATTTGTATTATTGCAGACCAGTGGCTGTACTGGAGAAAGTGTATATTATTAATTCCTTCTCCCTGTGTTTAATTTAGCCATGATGTATATGTATAGGAATTATGTTGAAGATTCCAGTGGACCACGGACGTAGAAGATTGTTCGTCTCTTATCTGTATAAGTGGACGCGATCACTGCCATAAGTGAGACGCTCTGAACACCCTTTGTAACAAGGCGTTGCAGAAACTCATCTTATGTTTTGTAGACGAGCAGGCTTGGTCCGCGGCAGGAGATAGACCCCATTGAGAGTCATCCCAGACACGTGGCCTGCAAAAACGGAACATCGAGCACTGAGCTCCGATAGCTCAGTAGTCAACAAACAAGACGAAAAGACAACAGCACCGCACCTCAACGATACAGCTAAGTGCTCTATAAGAAGTGCACGAACACGTATCTCTAGGGGCTGTGCGGTAGTCCACTCTTCCTGAAAACGAACATTAGGCAAAAGCAGAACAAATCCCAAGGATGACTCAGTAGCAAATATCGAGAACAGTAGCAGAATAGATCCATCAAAGATCTACTCATTCTCCGAACCACTCGAAGTGAATTTTGGACTGTTAAGTTAATCCTATTTATATTGCGTTTTCGTCATTTAAGTTAGTATAGTGATTAGATAAGTAGGTATAGAGTAGGGGAAATAAATGTGTGATATTTACTGTTAACAAGTGGCTGGACTACCTATGTTTCATAGCCGTGCGAGAGCTAGTGTAGCAGTGAATCTTTACACTTTTCTCCCTATTTCTGTAACCCTATCCGCACATAGACCGGACAAAAATATAAATTTATTAAGATTAGTCATAGGGCGATTTAAATAGCCGATCTCCGCAGACGAAAGGAGAGTGGGTAATAGTATCCCATTATGCAGAGCCCAGCAACAATAGAACCCCTCCGTCAGAGTTTTGTTATGTCCAGTTAATTTAAATGTCTTTTAAAACTGAGCATTCAAATTGAAGGCGATGTACTAAATTGTAAGACATACACATTGAATCTCTGCAGAGTATTTAATATTCCACACATTCATTCTTAATTTATATCTTAATTTAGATTGTGGTCTTCAACAATTTAGTATAGATTTCTTTTTAATGCTTTTATCATAATACATTGCCTTTTCTAGTAAATAAAACATTTCATGATTACACATATTCAAATTTGTTATAGAATCTGACCACCTCTGTGCTCCCTTCTTGGCTAGTCTTTCACAAACCTCATTCCAATGAATTAGCCAATGTGATAGAACCCAACAAAAATTAATATTTATTTCTCAAAAAATCACACAATATATATACTTGCTTCTAACTTTACAGTTCCACTGTTTTAATGCATACAGAACCGCTTTTGAATCAACACATACTAGTATACTAATTAATTATAAAGGTAAAGTCATTATAAATTTAAAGGCATTAAAACAAAATAAAGCTCTGCTGTAAATATAGAAAATCATTTTCCTATTTATTGCTGGAATCGTATATCTTCATTCACTATCCGAACAATGGAAAACTGACCCATCAGAAAAAATCTGCATACGGTTTTTGTAATTACTTTTGATATGCTCTTTTACCTTAGTAACTAATAAATTAGGATTATCACCCTTTTTTGTTTGGATATAGCCAATATGAAAATATGCACATCTATGCTCCCATGGTGGAATCAATGGTGTTCATGGAAGAACTGAAACTGATGTGATATCAAAGTCACACTTATCAAAAAGATCTTTTGTATAGTTTCTAATTGGCTGCAAGTACTTCAAATTTTTTGTTCGTTTTTGGATACTCTTGTTGAGCATCAATATATATTTCAGCATGCGCCGAATTTGGAACAATAAAACATCGTACCACAAATTTTTAAGTACCCGGTTGACATTGTTGATTTAATGGTAATATTCCAGCTTCTTGGTATATTCGCAGTGTGTTAGCACGAACTGGAACTCCTAATGCAATTTTAATAGCTCTACTTTCAATATTTTGTAATTTATTTAATACTGAATTATTTGCTGGAAAATATACTTCCTGACCATAGATAGGCTTTGATCGAACTAGTGATACGGCAAAATGTACTAGGGATTCAGTGTTTGACCCCATATTTGAATATTAATAATGTTGGCTAAATTCAAAGTTTTCTTGTTTTTTGTTAATAAATGCTCAATATGTTACTTCCAGTTCAGTTTAGGTGTTAGTTGAAGTCCGAACAAGCAAGAACTTCATAATTTAATTTCGAAACGGGTAATAATTTAGGTTTATTTCTATTATTGAAAAATATCAAATAAGTATTTTAGTTCCAGACCGTTATTTTTAAAAAAATACAGAAAGTTTATTCAAAACAATTCTTGATTCTTGAAAACGTTTATGTACATACAATACTATTCTTTGTTTAGTATGCTTTCTGAGAAATATATAAATCCACATAGCAATGTCATCAGCATACTGAAATACATTTGCTAATTTAGAAATAACTGTGGCAAGATCATGAATGGGGATTGAAAACAATAAAGGGGCAATAAAAAAACAACTGAGGTATTCCCATATCGATGTTATAACAAATTGAATAAGCATTCCCCACTCTTGTCCATATAGATGTGCCACTTAAATAATTTTGAATGTAATGATGCATATGACTGCTTATTCCAATATGTTTTAATTTATAAAGTAGTCTAGCATGCCAAACACCGCCAGAAGCCTTTTTGATATAAAAGAAAGCGGCAAGAGTACTTTTCTGTGAGCAAACTGTTTCTTAACATGAATAGTTCATTTCACTAGATGGTCAGTTGTACATCGACCCTTTCTAAACCCTGCTTGATGTTTAGGAATCATTTTATTTCTTTCACAAAACTGAGTTAACCTGTTTAAAATTATTTTTTTCTAATAATTTTCCAATTTGAAATGTCAATGCAATTGGTCTATAATTATTTACTGATGCACGAGACTAACCTTGCTGATGGACTGGATTAACTACAGACTTCTTCAAGATATTAGGGAGAATCGCACTTAGCCAACGTCTTTGGCATAATGAATGTAGCAATTTTTCCCCAAGTAGCTGGCAAGTGAGTCAGTAATTGATAAGAGATACCATCTAGACCAATAGCAGATTTGTTTGTCGAAAAAGATTGTAAATTTTCTAAGAATTCTTAATATGAACATTTAAATAATGCGAATTATCTGGTATAGGACCTTCGTATTCTGCTTTGATTTCTTCTTCTTTTCTAAACATTTGTGTATGTAAATCCCGACTACTGGACAATGAATTTACAAGGAGAAATGTTTTGCAAATGCTTCTACCATCTGGTGGACGAAAAATATTGTCTCGCAATTTAACAAGATAAGACTGTAGATTAAATCCATTCTTAATCTGTTTAACTTTTTCTCCAAACCTCATAC
>CM072518.1:61544728-61567228 GCA_036898135.1 Oncomelania hupensis
CCTTCTGGAAATTTAGTGCTTTAAATTCCCACTGTCGCTGTCTTTCTCATTTGCTCTTTCTCATTCCTGCTCTTTTTTATCAATCTGCTATACTATCGTCTTCTTCGCTAGACCAGTTTCCTACCTTTTTTCTTGAAAACTCTTCCAGGACAAGACTCCTTGTTTGTGTATGAGGTCTGTTGGATCAGCTTGGGAATATTGGACGCTTTCTGCCAGGTGGTCACTAGGGCTTCCTATGAAGTTATTATTTAGCAATGTAGGCATTTTATATGTATGTGTTTTGTTGATAATTTATAATGATGTTTGTATTCTATTTTGGTTTTGTAAACGGGGGTTCGATAAGTTGGGGTGAAGCCTCAGCCGTCCCCTGCGTGGGATGTCTTTATTGTAAAGTGACTGGCTGGTGGAGAGCTTTCGGTTTTACCACTAAGGTTGTTTCAGCAGGTCTTTTATGCGGATCGGGGGTTGTCCGGTCCTGATTTGGCTCGGAAGAGTCCGCTGGACCTAAAGCAATAATAATGTAATGTAATGACACTGAGTGAAGCCTAGAGGACTGCTGAGGACAGAGAAAGATGGAATATACGCTGTTTCAACGATCATCTGTGGTGACCCAACGACTTTCGACTTACAGGATAGAATATGAAAGGGGAGGATTGTTGTTTTACCTCATATAGTTTCAATCTACATCACTAGAACGTAAAACTGCCGACACATTACTGATATTTTAATTGTCAACCGTCAGACACTTATTTTTACATGTCCATATAATAATAATACAATAATGGACATTTATATAGCGCTATTACTTGTCTTTTTATAGACAAAAGCATAGCGCTTTACATGAAAAGAAAGAAACAAACATGAAACAACTTACAATATTGCATTAGAAATTATACAATGAGAAAAAAAATAAAAAAAATAAAATAAAACCCCACACACAAAATCAAACAAAATACATAAAGTTAACTTTCTGCAAACAAGTCATCACAATCACAGCAAATCCACAAGCATAGCCAAAAGCAGAACAAATATGAGCTGCGGCTAGGGTCTATAGAATGAAGGATTTAGTCAGGATAGTAGAGTTTGAAGAGGTGAGATTTTAGAGTTTGCTTGAATGAGGGTGTGGTCTGCTTGTGTCTGATGTTGGCTGGAAGAGTGTTCCATTGTCTGGGTGCACAATGGGTGAATGCCCGTTCTCCGTACATTTTGGTGTTGGTTTTTTGAATGCAGAGTGTGCGAGAGTCAGAAGAAGAGCGAAGAGTGCGAGAAGGGACATAGAAGACAGCAGATCTGACAGGTATGAAGGGCAGGTTCCAGAGAAGAAATTGTGGCACAGTACCGACAGTTTGTATTTAATGCGGGCCTCTATGGGTAGCCAATGAAGCTTACGGAGTAGTGGAGTGATGTGATCACGCTTTTTTGCCCTAAAGACTAGCCTAGCAGCACAATTCTGGACTTTTTGAAGTTTGTCTATGAGATGACTCGGGCAGGAAGCCAGTAGGGAATTACAATAATCTAGCCTAGACAAGACTAAAGCACAGACTAAGGTGATGGTTGCTTGAAGGGTTAAGTAGCAGCGATTGGAGCTGATCTGACGCAAGGCAGCATAATAATTTGCTGATTTACAAACTTATGCGTTTAAGTTGTTTTTTTCCCAGTTCATATAGAGTTCAAGATCACGTGTCTGAAGGAACAAAAGGTAGGGGTAGACATTTGGAAAAGGGATGTTGGCAAATGCGGACGGGATGTTGACAATTGCGGACAGGATGTCGGCAACTGCGGACGTGGTGTCATGTTTCATCATTTAAGGGAATAATTAAGTCTTAAACTATATACGAAATAACATTGTTGGACCACAATCCTCTAACCGGTGACGACGAGTATACAAAATTGATAGCTAAAATATATTGCAGATGATATACTCTGAGTAGTACGTGGTGTACTTTACATAGTAAGCCTGCTTGCTGAAAGAACGTCCTCTTGAAAAAGTACACCAAAAAAGGTAGTGATCGCTTTGACGCTGGTAGAAAAAGTTTCGTCATTGATTGGTGGTCAGTTATTCACATATTGTGTACTGAAGGAAATATGAATAACAATTGCCTATCCTATCCTATCCTATCCCGTAACTCGGAGGTCGTTGGGGCCACCACAGATGATCGTTTAACCAGCGTACTCCATCTTTCTCTGTCCTCAGCAATCCTGATGACTTGGTCTCAAGGAGAGGAGACCAAGTATACAAAACCTGTATTGCCATTTAACGCTCGGGGAATGCACGTCCGTCAATTCGGCAGCACACTAACAACATGACACTGATGAACAAACTGACAATATACTCGCATGCGTGAGAACACCTCAACTCTCACCCCGCCCTTCACCCCCTCCCCCCCCCTTTCACTCCACTTCGCCTATCCCTACACACACCTCTCACTCAATTACAAGAAAGATTGTTCTTATATAGCAGTGCTGGACACTACTGATATCCAGCGACAAGCAATTGCATTATGATTAGTTTGTTGAAAGTCAGGATCCGACTGTGGGCGCACTTGACAAGTCTCAGCTACATTGTGTTTACAGTGACCCATAGGTTATGGTCCTATTTCTCTGATTGCACAAGCACCTCCAGTACCGTTTGAAATCACCACCGGGACATTACATGTTGGACGGATCCCCGATGGCGCAGCAGTAAATATCACACGACATTGGTATTATAAATAACAGGGGACCAAATGAGTCCTCTCCAAGTCTCGAAGTAGCAATTTCAGTTGAATTGGCATGCTTTCACAAGAAACTTATCCAAACAAATGTGACAACAAATGAATAAAAAGAATTCGTGGCACAAAATTACACTCTTTGCACCACTAGAGTGGCAAAAGACGTTTTAAACGGCGAAATTACTAAGCCGTAATAACTCTACTTGCCCTTGAAACATCCTTACACCTATCGAAATACAGACCAATAAAGTTACCCTTCAAATCAAGTTATGAGTTAATTTCCTTGTTTGCTATTATATTTGTTTGTAATATAGTTTTTAGCACTACGCATGTGAATTATTATATGTAAATAATTCTTAAATAAAATAATACCAGACCTAATATAACAGTTACGCAGCAAGAAAGGAAATAGAGTACCGTTAGCTTTTGAACTTCCCATCCTATCTTATTCTATCCCGTAACTCCAAGTTCGTAGGGGCACCACAGATGATTGTTTAACTAGCGTACTCCAACTTTCTCTGTCCTCAGCAACCCTAATGGCTTCGCTCAGTGTCAAACCAGTCCCATTCTCGAATGTTGTCCTCCCACCTCTTTTTAGGTCGCCGTCTTCTTCTGCCTCCTTGCACCGTGCCTTGCAGGATTATCTTTGCAAGGCCTAATGATCAGGTGATGTGGCCATACCATCGGATTTTCCGTTTCTTCACCACTGTGAGCATGTCATCGTGTTGTCCAATGGCTTGTGTGATGATCTGTTGGATTTCGTCGTTGGTGATGTGCCGGGTATAGGAAATGCCCAGAAGTCTTCTGTAGCACCTCATCTCCATGCTTTGTATTCTTCGTTGTAGATCCGCTGTGAGGGTCCATGTTTCGAAAGCGTATAGGAAGAACTTCCAAGATGAAAAACATTAACTGGTACGACATACGGATTGTTACGTAATACTGTCAACCGTGTATCAACAAAGCTGTGAATGCAGCTTGCTGCTATGACAAGGATTGAATTTAAGAATGTTATTATATTATTATTATTAGTCCCGCAGTGTGGCTCATTCGTTTCGCCAAAGCGATAGCCTCGCGTGGGATGTCTTTATTGTAAAGTGACCGGCAGGTGGAGTGCCTTCAGTGTTACCACTAAGGTTGTTTCGGCAGATCTTTTATGCGGATCAGGGGCGAGTCCTCTTTCAGCGAAGTTGTGGTCTTGATTTTGGGGTCCTGATTCGGTTATACTGGTCCTGTTTTGGCTCGGAAGAAACCGCTGGACTTAAAGCAATAATCATGTAAAGTAATGTTGTTGGTCCTCTTCTATTTATAATACAAAGGCTAGCAGTGTGTTTATGTGCCGCTGCGCCATCCGGGATCCGCCCAGCGTGTAATGCTCCTGCGGTCATCACGCATGAGTCTCCATGCCATCTCGACTGTCTTAGTCAACAACTTCAAGGCCGTACAAAGGGAAGTGGTTTTATGACCTGAAGTTTTAATTTTTTTTTTACCCTAAAGCACAAGCACGTAGCGCCCCTCAACTCCTTCGGATGAGAATATACCTCGAGTCTGTGCACGCACGCCTCGCCTTGCACGGACTTTAAAGATCCTGACGCTAGTGTCCTAAACTACAGCCAGCAAGCAACAAATAGGTCCTATCTCCCCCTGTCCCTGATCGCCTATAATTGTGCCCAGTTGTCTGGGCGTCTAATAATGCGCCTAACTAAGCCTGCAAGTGGGCGCGTCGAGCAGCTTTAGAGAGATCGTGAGCTGGAGAGGGTTATAGAAGAACGTTTAAATGATAAATAAATAAATAAATAAATAAATAAATAAATAAATAAATAAATAAGGTTAAACACGCATATTATTCAACATTTATTCGCTTTGAGAATCATATATCGTAATGTGCTTATGAGAGACCCGGCAGTTGTCTGATGCTGTAGACTCCTTGCAGAGGTAACACCGTAGTATTGCAGTATATCTGAACAGAATATTGTAGCGAGGGTTCTGGATTTTTCAGCTCAGCTCTGGGACGGTCTGCGAAGTCAAAGCCCGAAGGCTTGCTCCCGTGGAAAGAAGGGGATTACCACAATCTACCTCACCACGCCCGGCCCCGAAGCTACAGGACTCGCCCGATCATATTAAGAGTGACCAGACTCCCTCAGAATGACCGCCAGACTCAAGCACTCACGAAACCGAGAGCTAAGTCTCCTCCCAACTGCAACTGGTGTCAGCACCTTTCGGAACAACACTATTAGACCAACAGAAACTATATACTGTAGCACATGATGAAGACGTCTTGCTAAAGAACTTCCCCAGCACACTGGACAGCTTATAATTAATAATTACTTTTAATTACAGTTACTTTGGCAACGTTGAAATCACATAAATACGATTGTTGTCATTCTATCTATATTGTTGTGTGACCACTAAATCGTCTATTGAGACAAATTAAGCTAGTCGACTGTCTAATAACACCAGTGATGTCCCGAGGTCATCGGTCATGGTCCGATTCGTTTGGAAAATGACCGAATGCAAACACCTGTGTCCCGTCAAATGTCCGATTCTATTGCGAAATTAGCGGTCATTGTCCGATAGTATTATGACTAGAGCGGTCACTGCAAGAAACATCTGTACAAACTGGAGTGTCAAAGCCGTTAAAACGAGTTTGAATAGTGGACAATGCTAGACTATTATCACTCTTTAGTACATTCCGTCGAACAACAAAAGGGCCGCAACTCTCGACACTTTTGAAAGGGAAATAACCGACACCATACTTCCTCTGCAACGATCTTAAAGAAGCACCATTAATCAGTTCGCTTCACAATCTGAATGTCCTATTGTTTTTATGTAGTCAGGACATGATGTCCGATTAGTTTTATGATTTAGGACATTTTGTCCTATTGCCCTCTAATCCTAGGAACACCACTGTAACACTCAATTTTTATTTGAGCCATTGATACTTTGAAAACCGAGATCAAATATAAATTATTATGTGATCCAAGCACCGTGAATTAGTTTCTCAAATAGCTTAGGAACGAACGACTGATATAGATAGCTAAACCCCTCACCTATCTATAAATCTTAGTCTCCTTTTAAGGTAATCGTATCTTCTCCAGGATATTATGACAATAAGTCACAATAAAATAGGAAAACAAAAGGTTTAACTTTATCCCTTTCTGACTTCCCATGAGTCACATTATGATTCCAAAGTTGAACTTCACTCCTCCTTGACTTTCCATAAGTCACGTTAAAATACCCCAAAAATTGATCTTCACCCTTCATCAAAGGTTTTAAAGGTTTACTCAGGCCATGGGGGCTTTTTAGCCGCCAAAAGGAATGGGGGGAATGGGAAGACACAACACACGCAAAATAATTTGAACAGCAATACACAATAAAAAAAATTATGCAACCCCGTATCAAACATTAAAGGCAAGACATTTAGTAAACGTATAGCACACAAACAAAGCATGTGTTGTTGAATATGTGACAAATAATGTCCAAAGAGAAAGAGTGTCACAAGAAACAATCAAATTGGATTTTGTATGCATACATAATTCTGACAGGCATACAGAATTCTTTGAAGAAATTATGTACATGGATAATCACAAGGCGTGATCACACACGTACTAGCATGACAGCAGTGTGACACAGACCCGGCAGGACAGTAATAGAAGGAAAAATAAATAAATAAATAAATAGCAGAACCACTCAAGGTTACTTAAATAGTTACATAAGTTAACAATTGTAATATAACGGCTTAAGCTCATCAGTATTTTCTTTGACTTCGAATTCACTAGATGAGTGAATTTAAAAACATTAGAGTGATATGTAAGGCATCGTGGCAAAAGAGAAATCCTGCTGTCTTTTAGTCTTCGACTTTCCATAAGTCACATTATAATTCCAAGATCAAACTTCATCCTTCTTTGGCTTTCCATAAGTCAGATTAAAATACCAAAGCTGAACTTCACACGTCTTCGAATTTCCATAAGTCAGATTTAAAATACCAAAGCTGAACTTCACACGTCTTCGAATTTCCATAAGTCAGATTAAAATACCAAAGCTGAACTTCCCACGTCTTCAAATTTCCATAAGTCAGATTAAAATACCAAAGCTGAACTTCACACGTCTTCGAATTTCCATAAGTCAGATTAAAATTCCAAAGCTAAACTTCACACGTCTTCGAATTTCCATTAGTCAGATTAAAATACCAAAGCTGAACTTCCCACGTCTTCGAATTTCCATAAGTCAGATTAAAATACCAAAGCTGAACTTCACCCCTTTATGACTTTTCATAAGTCACATTAAAATGGCAAGGCCGAACCTCATTCCACTTTGACTTTTCATAAGTCACATTACAATTCCGAGACCAAACTTCATCACCCAACAACTCCACCCACACGTTCACCATTAAAACTGCTCTTTTTCAAATTTAAAGCAAATAAGTAAATCCCAATGCCGCGTGCTGTCTGGAAGTCCTTTAATTTAGGTAGCGGGTCGACACAAATTTAGACGTTAAGACTATCTATCGTCTTTGATTCTTTTCTTTCACAGCTGGTCTGCTTCCAATCAGTAGCCATCTTTTTTCCACTCAACAAAGCACAAAATACCGTTGGCGGAAACCGGGACGGGGCAAAGACCAGCATGGGGCAATCAGGATAGGTGGAAGACGCGGTTAAGGTTGGGTCCATTGGGGAAGAGTGTGTGTAATGCAGCGCGTCTGAGACTATTAGATACACACCCTATACGACTACTATTACAACAACAACAACAACAACAACAACTACTACTACTACTACTACTACTACTACTACTACTACTACTACTACTACTACTACTACTACTGCTGCTGCTGCTGCTGCTACTTCTACTCATCATCATCATCATCATCTTCTTCATCCCCTTCATATTGATGTATATGATTTGGTCTCATGTTAATGATAAAGATACTACTACTACTACTACTACTACTACTACTACTACTACTACTACTACTACTATTATTATTATTATTATTATTATTATTATTATTATTATTATTATTATTCATCACCAGCAGCAGCCTGTGGATGCATTATCATTTTTAGAGCGCATCATGTCAGATGCCCTTGCAGATCACGAAAGCACAGTCAGCATAGAGGATAGAGCAATCTCCAACCCCCGTTTTGCAGATGAAATTGATGGATTGGCTGGAGAGGAACAAGAACTTGAACATCTGGTACAGAGGCTTGACGCCACCTCCAAAGCCTATGAAATAGAAGTAAGTGCAGAGAAGACCAAAATGATGACCAACAACACCAATGGCGTCAACATGGACATCCAAGTCCAAGGCCAGTTCCTCAACACAATGCATAGCTTCAAATATTTAGGAGCCATTGTATCAGACAATGGGTCCCCACAGGAAGTCCTCTTAAGAATCGCACAAACAACTGCTGCCATGACAAGATTGAAGCCCATTTGAAAAGAAAGGACCATCAGTCTACATTCCTGCGCTCCCCTGTCATCTCCATCTTCCTATACGCTTGCAAAACATGGATCCTCACAGTATATCTACAACGAAGAACACAAAGCATGGAGATGAGGTGCTACAGAAGACTCCTGGGCATTTCCTCTACCCAGCATATCACCAACAACGAAGTCCGGCAGACCATCACACAAGCCATTGGACAACACGATGGCATGCTCACAGTGGTGAAGAAACGGAAACTCCGATGGTATGGCCACGTCACGAGAGCATCAGGTCTTGCAAAGACCATCCTGCAAGGCACGGTACCAAGAGGCAGAAGACGCGGGAGACAGAAAAAGAGGTGGGAGGACAACATTCGAGAATGGACTGGCTTGACACTGAGCGAAGCCATGAGGGTTGCTGAGGACAGAGAAAGATGGAGTACGCTGGTTAAACGATCATCTGTGGTGCCCCTACGACCTTCGAATTACGGGATAAGATAGGATAGGATCATTTTATTATGATATTACTCGTTCGGATGAGAGTATAAACCGAGGTCTAGTCTGTGCACGCACACATTCCATCGCACGGCCATTAAAGATCCTGACGCTCATGTCCTAGGCGAGGGAGTGGCGGCTACACACAAACACCCAGCAGGCACTAGGTCCCTTCTCCCCATCCCCGGTCGCTCAGGATAGTGCTCAGTCGTTTGAGCGTCAGGCTGCGGACTATGCCCCCAAAGACTGCAAGTGGGCGCCTCGGCCGGCTTGAGTTAGATCCTGTATCGGCCAGCGCCTTGAGCAGCTCTTGAGCTGAAAAAGCGCTATATAAAGGTGATTAAATACATAAATAAATACATATCATATTAATGATAAAAATACGATTACATCTATTAGTACGACTACTACTACTACTACTACTACTACTACTACTACTACTACTACTACTACTACTACTACTACTACTACTACTACTACAATTCATAATAATAATAATAATAATAATAATAATAATAATAATAATAATAATAATAATAATAATAATAATAATAATAATAAGTCGTAGCTCAAAAGGCTCAGCTAAGCTGTATGCAGACATGCATGTGAATTAATGAATGTGTGTGTGTGTGTGTGTGTGTGTGTACATGGTGGAACTACCAATAACACTACCTCGAGCCCTCTTTAATCTTCCCCTACAGCCTAAACACACAGGGACTGCCTGCTACAAGTCACCTCGTCTGAACTAGTAGGCTATTATAGTAGGAATAGTTGGGTCTGCGAGACTACATCCCTGTAATGTTTTCTCTCGCTCACCATGGAAACGATTTGCCTAAGCCCAGACTGACAACACCCTGCCCTCGCTGATTTAACAGCCACATCCATCGCTGCTACATTCTTGTTAATCATCATCATCATCATCATCATCATCATCATCATCATCATCATCATCATCATCATCATCACAAATTCACTCAATACTAACACCTTACCACCTCTCTCTCTCTCTCTCTCTCTATCTCTCTCTCTCTCTCTCTCTCTCTCTTCCTCTTCCTCAAGCACGCAGTTAAACAAGCGGACTATCATTATATAGTGCACCTACCCGCCTAAAAGATGTTCAGGGTGCTAACCATTGAACCCTGCATGCACGCCGAAGGTAGAATCAAACCCTGGTTGTCCACATTTGCGTGGAAGGCCACTGAGCTAGGCCAGCAGGCCACAATAGCGGACAAGAAATGATCCCAGCAAACATCATGAGACAGCTGACAGCGAATGTTGAACGATTCTAATCACAAACTTGACGCGAAGTAGACTGCATCGCCGTCGCGGATGCTTGGTAGACACGTCTATTGCACAAAACCATTTTATTTGGAATGCCAAGTAGAGTACGGCAAGAATTTTCAAGTAAAATCAAGTCCCATCAAGTCAAGTAAAACTGTGTCAAACGTCATTTCCGGTTTTTCCATTGTCTGGTTTCTATATTAGTGTAGCCGAGCGGAGCATTTGATTCCCGTCTCTCGGCCACCACCTTGAGAACACGACCCGACCCGAGCTGTTATTTGTTATTTACCCCTCGTAAGAAGTACATCAAAACAATTGCCCTGCAAGGCGGTGAAGCGTGTTGATAGTAAACCGGTTTGCCGGCTACTAGTGCCACGACACTCTCTGCAAAGTCTCTGCCACTGACTTGCATAAAATGCCTGCCGACAATGTAGTCCTGTTCACCGCCAAAAGCAGAAGACGAATGGTTAGCCGGGGAGAACGTACGTCGTGTCGCCATGTCCTGCATAACCCAATGGCCACTCCAAAGGATTCTGCACAGCAGGAGCCACCAAAGGCTAGTTTAACCAACAAATGGAAGGTAGACAACCTCTCTCCCAAGCGTGAACAGTCGCCTCCCATTCCGCCACATTAGTAGATAGTGAAGTTTGGATTATTTTCAACTCTTTGATTTGATTTGATTTGATTGCATCGCTATGGTTTCATTAGGGTGCTGTTGTTGCGTTTTGGTTACTACTTTTCTGCAACACGTGTGAAACAGTTTGTACTCACTCAATAACCCCCCCTCCCCCCCCCACTCCTTACGACACACACACACCACCACTCCTCTCCTCTCTCTCTCTCTCTCACTTTAAGGGATAAAGACCGCTACGAAATGTTTCGCACCTTTAAAACTGACTTTGCCCAAGAATCCTACATTGTAGACATTGATGTGTATTGCTTCCGTGTAGCATTGTCTTTACTTAGATTTGGAGTTCTGCCCATCAACAACAATGCCCATAGATACAATGAAGACGTGTTAGCTAGAAATTGCATTGTTTGTAAAAACATTGTCGAGAATGAATATCACTTTTTGTATATCTGCCCCATGTATAATGATCTAAGAACTCGTTTTTTGTCCAATCGACCTGCATGTATAACAAACCTAATTCAAAGAAAAGACATTGTCCACGTACGATCCTTAAGTAAATTTGTATACCACGCATTCTCAAGGCGTAAAATGTTGGTAGAATCGTTGAAGTAGTATATATAATTGTCCCTCTTCTGCATGACAATCGCTACACTTCCATTTGAAGCATATGTGTATTCGCAGTGTTTCATTACAATATTTTCACACTTCGGTGGCCGACGCTCGGATTACGTGCGTATGAGTGTGTGTGTGTCCGCGCATGTGGCGCGTGCGTGTGGGCATATGGGCCTATGGCCAAAATGCTAATAAATTGTCAAAGTCTCTCTCTCTCTCTCTCTCTCTCTCTCTCTCTCTCTCTCTCTCTCTCTCTCTTTCTCTCTCTAAGTTCTTATACTTGTTTTTTAGTTTGTTTATTTTGTTTTTGAAGTACTGTCCTGAAATTTTATTATTCAAAGTATGTTTTTGCCCTTTTCGAGTGACACTTTGTCATTAATTTTGTTCCATGTTTTTCATTAATTTTGTTCCATGTTTTTCTTTGTTCCGTTTGCTCCCCTCCCCCCTTTTCACCTTCCCCTTCCCCTTCCCCCGAAGGGTCTGGAATTAAACTTTTGCCTTGCCTTGTCACATTATGTAAAAAGCCATTAAATAACCAATTGAACTGCATTGGACTGAACTGAAAATTCCAATAAATCAAATATTATACTGAGGTGACTGATGATGGGGGCAGATGGGTGTAGCATTACGAAACATCAATTGTTACGAAGACTTCACTTACTGCAAGTCAAATAAAGGCACGGCTAGGTCACCAAGCTGAGAATTTGACTCATAACTCTTTGACCACTTCCCTTGAGTACACAGCCCGATCTCAACGGTCGTTTTTATTTATCCATACTAAGAGCGATAGACATAAAAAAACAAAAGAAGTGCTTTGCTAGGCTGGAAACGTGCACAGAGCACACGAAACTGTCGGGTTTAATTCCCACTACACTTTTTTGCACGCCACTGCCACGAAAGTACAGAGAATGTGCTAACCGACAATATGGCCCTCCTCCCCTCCCCTCCCCTCCCCTCCTCTCCCCTCCCTCCAATTTCCTACCCCACTCCCCAAACAAGTACAAGGCGAAGTGCTATGCTGAGAGAACACGTGCCATAATTATCGCCGTTTCCTGCATAATCGAAGTTCTGAAGCACTCGCCCAAGGATTTTCCACAGCAGGAACCACCTCATTTAGGCACTGACAACAAGGAACAAACTTACACTGGTAACCCACCTCAAGGCGGACGATTGACCACCTTTAAAATGGCATGTGATCCATTATGAATGCTGCTATTTTTTCCTTCTTTTTTGAAACGAACATAGCAAGTCCAAGGAAGTAATTTAGAGCAAAATACAGCGGAAAACAGATAGGCTGGAAGGCAGAATGATGACAATGAGTATCCTATACTATCCTATACCGTAACTGGAAGGTCGTTGGGGCACCACAGATGATCGTTTAACTAGCGTTCTCCATCTTTCTCTGTCCTCCGCAACCTTCCTGGCTTCGCTCAGTGTCAAACCAGTCCATTCTCGAATATTGTCCTCCCACCCCTTTTCGGTCTCCCTCTTCTTCTGCCTCCTTGCACCGTACCTTGCAGGACGGTCTTTGCAAGGCCTAATGCTCTGGTGACGTGGCCATTTCATCGGAGTTTCTGTTTCTTCACCACTGTGAGCATGTCATCATGTTGTTCAAGGGCTTGTGTGATGGTCTGTCGGACATCGTCATTGGTGATGTGCGGAGTATAGGAAATGCCCGGAAGTCTTCTGTAGCACTTCATCTCCATGCTTTGTATTCTTCGTTGTAGATCTTCTGTGAGGGTCCATGTTTCGCAAGCGTATAAGAAGATGGCGATGACAAGGGAGCGCAGCAGCCTTACCTTGGGATGTAGACTGATGGTCTTTCCAAATGGGCTTCAACCTTGTAAGGACAGCAGTTGTTTGTGCGATCCTAGAGAGGACGTCCTGTCGGGACCCATTGTCTGATACAATGGCTCCTAAATATGTGAAGCTATGCACTGTGTTGAGGGATTGAACTTGGACTTTGATGTCCGCGTTGATGCCATTGATGTTGTTGGTCATCCTTGTGGTCCTCTCTGCACTTATTTTTATTTTATAGGATTTGGAGGTGGTATCAAACCTCTGTACCAGCTGCTCAAGTTCTTGTTCCTCTCCAGCCAATCCATCAATGTCTCTGTACAAGCTGTTCAAGTTCTTGTTCCTTCCAGCCAATCCATCAAGTCATCCGCAAAACGGAGGTTGGAGATAGCTCTACTTCCTATCCTGACTGTGCCTTCGTGATCTGCAAGGATATCTGACATGATGCGCTCTAGGAAGATGTTGAATAGTGTTGGAGAGAGTAGCCATTCTTGATGCACACCGATTGTTGTTTTGAATCAGTTTCCGATGGCGCTGTTGTGGAGGACTGTTCCGGTAGTCTTTTCATACAGACTTTTGATGACTTAAATACTTTTAGGGCTGATGTACATGTGCGTTCTCACAGTTGCCCACAGACCTGTATGCCAGACTCGGTCAAACGCTTTCTTGAAGTCTACAAACACATGATATAAATCTTGTTCGGGAATTGGTGCTGTAGGTACTTGTCGCAGATTATTTTGAGGTTGAAAATATGTTCAGTGGTACTTCGTCCTGCCATGAATCCTCCTTGTTCTTCAGCTAAGATTTGTTCAGCTTGGGTGTTTCAACTTTTTGAGTATTATTTTCAGGAGGACCTTGCTGGGATGGCCGATGAGGATGAAAGTGCGGTAATTTTAACACTCCTGGAGGTTACCTTTTTTGGGAAGGGTGATGACAAGCGACTGGGTCCAGCTTTACCAATCAATAATTCATGTAGTGCCAGTTTTATAAATAAATATTCCGCAAGCACTAGATCTATTCTCTTCTATCCGCAGTCGCCCAGGAGTGTGCTCATGCGTCTTAGCCTGCAAGTGGGCGCGTCGGACGGCTTGAGTTAGATCGTGTTTCGGCCAGCGCCTTGAGCAGCTTGTGTGTTCGTTTCTTTCTTTAATGTCTTTATTACCCAAATGATAACACACACACACACACACACACACACACCTACACCCACACCCACACCCACACACATACACACACTAAATTATAAAAATAAACTGAAAATTATTTTTTTTTAAAGGTATAATAATAGTAAATGAATAAAGAAATAAAAATACCTAAATAAATTACCAAAAGCTAAATTTTAAAATAATAATAATACATGTAATCAATTATTCAATAATTTAAACAAGGAATAAATTATACAATTTTTAAAAAAAATAAAATAAAACAACTACTAATCTACACCTCAAACATACTTACGCCGTACATTCCCGCATACCCCCTCCCCCCTCCCCACACACACACCATCACAAACCAACGCCATCACACACAAACACCAACCTCAGGCGTACCAACACACACAACCCATGCACAGACATCATCATCACATGCTAAGCCCAATCACAAAACAGGGCTGTTTGAAAAATTAACATGCACGCACACTCACACACACATAGACACACGCATGCGCGCGCCCGTACGTACACACACACGCACAAACACACACACATCTCCAGACACATAAGGACCCAAAATGCAGTTTTCACAACAAAAAGAAAATACGGTATTAGACACTGTATATTGTGTATGCTCACACACCCACACACACACACACACACACACACACACACACACACACGCACACACACAACCGTGTAGAAACGCCGTTGTGATGACTTTCATGAAACTCCACATTCGTTACTTTGACATTTTTACAAATTTGTCCATTTTTTGAAGCTAACCCTAACCCTAACTCTATCCCTAACCCTTCCTTTAACTCTAACACAGCCCTAACCCGAACGGAACACTGTTTTGACGTGAAAATAACGGGGTCCGCCAAAAGAAAGTACGTAGAGGTTCAAGTGTATGTCAGAATAAAGGCGTTTCTTCCTAGCCACACACACACACACACACACCGGCACGCCATTTTGCACTCACAAATATCACGCACTCACACACACACAAACACACACACACACACACACACACTCTCTCTCGGTCCCTCTTACACACACGGGCACGCAGGCAGGCACAACTTTCAGGCTGACTAGCAGCTAAATTTAGACTGACTGACTAACTGGTCAGATTTCATACAGTCAGGGAATAGCGTTTGTGAGTTGAATGGCGCTCGGAAGAAAACAAACGGGTATAGTATGAAATTACTCGCTGGAAGCAATACAAGTGCTCTAATTACTCGCTGAAAGCAAACAAGTACAGTAATTACTCGCTGAAAGCAACAAAAAGCAAACACAGTCATGTCTCGCTAAGAGCAAAATAAATACAGGCATTACTCGCTGAAAGTAATACAAGCATAGTAAATACTCGCTGAAAACAAACGAGTACAGTAGACATGAAACCTTCAAAAGACTGCCTGCTGGCTGGAAAGTGGCATAAGCTTTCCTTCATCGGCCATTCACAGATGTGTTCAAACATCTCACGCAGACGGTCACCTTTCAGGGTTGACAAGGCAATCATTGCTTGGACATGCATACAATCTGAAGGAAAGCAAGAGTCAGGAACCAGGGAGCGATGGATGGATCGACGGGAGAGTGGAGAAGGAAGATGGGGGAGAGGGTCTAGGAGAGAAGGGAGAGTAATCTGGATCTGGATTCCCGTCTTGATGTTGGTCGACGGGTTAGCTGGATGAGCCATTGGCCATTATGTTGCGAATTTCGGACGAAGTTGTTGTTAGTTCCCAGTGGCGACTACTGGACTATTGTTGTTCTTGTTTTGTCCTTCTTGTTGTTGTTATTGTTTTAACGTGCCGCTGAGGCCTACACATGAGAGGTGTGATAGACGGTATAAACCATCATTACCGATATTCGACTTCTGTGGGAATAATAATAATAACCCTAACCCTTACCCCAAAAATATCCCTATCAATCGCCGAGATGCGAACTTGTAGAGTCGCCAGGCAAGCCAACCCTGCCTATCCCGTCTGTGGCCAAAAGAGCTCTCAGCCTCCTTACCCCCAGCAAACCTCATTGTCTCCAAACGTGTTTCCTGCCCGTTCTCCTCATTGCTCTCCGCCGGGTTTCTTCCAGATAAACGCAAGTGACTTGGCTCCGTGGTGGTAGAACGCTCGCACTGAGAGTATATGCTGAGCCGATGTAATAATAATAATAATAATAATAATAATAATAATAATAATAATAATAATAATAATAATAATAATAATAATAATAATAATAATAATAATAATAATATCACACTAACAACAACATCAATTACTACTACTGCTATTACTACTACTACTACTACTACTACTACTACTACTACTACTACTACTACTACTACTACTACTACGAAGAAGAAGAAGAAGAAGAAGAAGAAGAAGAAGAAGAAGAAGAAGCAGAAGAAGAAGAAGAAGAAGTAGAAGAAGAAATAATAATAATAATAATAATAATAATAATAATAATAATAATAATAATAATAATAATAATAATAATAATAATAATAATAATAATAATAATAATAATAATGGATGCTTTATACGCGCTTTTCCCCAAATCAATCAGGCTCAAAACGCGGCGATCTGTACCAGCATACACGCTCACCTGACTTATCCACCATCACACACACACACAAACAAATACACATCCATTACTCTAACAGGTGATCGCTATTGGAAGACGGAAAGAAAATCGAATTTCTATTTTTTGAAATGTTTATACTGACTGCGTCCAGGACCATTATTGAAGGGAGGGAGGAAACCGGAGTGCCCGGAGAAAACTCTCGGTGACCTCAATAGTCTCGTACCTAAGAACCTGAGTACCTAAGATGAAAAAGGAGAAGAAGAAGGAGGAGGAGGAGGAGGAGGAGGAGGAGGAGGAGGAGGAGGACAAGAAGAAGAAGAAGAAGAAGAAGAAGAAGAAGAAGAAGAAGAAGAAGAAGAAGAAGAACTAGAAGAAGATTGGAGGCCAAATACGCGCTTTTCCGACATCACCGAACGGGATCAAAACGCGGCGATCTATACCGACATACACGCTCACATGTTTCACACATTCACACCCACACAAAAGACTACACATCTATGACTTAAGCACGTTGTGTTAAAGGCATGGAGATCTGGATTATAGAGCGCGGAATGGAAATCGAATTTTAGTATCGACACCTTTAGATCGACTGCATTCAACACCATTTATGAATGGGGGGGGGGGAGGAATCCGGAGTAGCCGGGGGAAAAAAAACTCGTCGACCTGAACTTGCACCTAAGTGTGACATAAGGTCGCTCCTCCGCGGGGAATCGAACCCGCAACCTTCGGCATACAAAACCGGCGACTTACCAAGTGCGCTACCATGTACCATATAGCTGGAGGAGGGGAGGGAGGGGGTGGGTGGGGAACGAAAGTTCTGGAATGGTGAGGGTGAGGAGGCAGTGGGAGAGGTGAAGACTCGCTGGAGACCAGAAATAGCAGAATACATAGAGGAAGAAGGCTGTCACAAAATGTCAAGCGGGTTTTGTCGCCCAGGGTCTGGCAGTCTGGAGTTGACGCATGCAACTCGAGCCGTCGCTCATTTACAGTATTGCTTGCTGCCATCCCTCGTTCTGCGTGTTTAGCTCCCGGCGCTTCTCGACCGTGCCGAGACATGCCTAGCCTAGCTTGCATGCTGTTTCCTCACACAGTCCACACCATCATGCACATACCAAACGCGACGAAGAAGAAGAAGAAGAAGAAGAAGAAGAAGAAGAAGAAGAAGAAGAAGAAGAAGAAGAAGGAGGAGGAGGAGGAGGAGGAGGAGGAGAAGAAGAAGAAAACAGGAGAAGGAGGAGGAAGAGGAAAAGAAATAAAGAAAAAGAAGGGGGAGAAGGAGGAGTCGGAGGAACAAAAAAATATAAAGAAGAAGAGGGAGAAGGAGAAGGAGGAGAAGGAGAAGAAGAAGAAGAAGAAGAAGAAGAAGAAGAAGAAGAAGAAGAAGAAGAAGAAGAAGAAGAAGAAGAAGAAGAAGAAGAAGAAGAAAGGGTGTAGGAGGAGAATAAAGAGGAGGAAGAAGGGAAAGAAGGAATGGAGAAAAAAAATAGAAAGTGATTTCTCTTATATAGCGCACTTACAAGCTCAGAGAGCTTCTCAAGGCGCTGGCCCGTAATATCCAGCAATCACACAATAGTTTGCTGAAGTCAGGATTCGAACCCACGTCGCCCAAGACGCACTTACACAAGTCGTGCGCTCTGACCACTGAGTTATCCCTGCCGCCAAAGAAGAAGAAGAAGGAGGAGAAGGAGGAAGATTGGAGGGAAAAGAAGGAAGAGGAGTAGGAGGAGGAAAAAAACCAGAAGTAACCACTCTCCGAGGCTTCTACAGGGCGGTTAAAAAGTTACTCCCTATTGAATAGCGCAGATACCTGTTGTAACTAGGACTGCATTTGCATGAAACAAAACAAGTACTGCGACCCATAACGTGGTGGAATTGTTGACGTCTGCTACTGGCCTTTGATTTTGTCTCACTGTGACTAAGGCAGCCCTTATAATGTCCCCTAGAACAGTTGAGCAAGCTCATGCAGTGTCAAGCGACGAGCCAGTAGAAGGTTAGAGTGAGATCCCAATTTTCTGATTTTAGCGCTGAAATTCGGATAGCTTTCTCAGTAACAGTCTCAATGCCGGGCCATCCAATAGTCTGCCTTCTCTTCTTTCTTTCTTTTTTTTTTTGAGTGGGGGGGAGCGGGGGGGGGGGGGAGAAGGGGTAATAGACGTTTACGTCAGTGAAGATTCTCTATGTTTTAAGCTGTAGAAAGTGTACATGGCAAGCTTCCTTTGAAATTCAGCAGAAGGATTTTGAAGAACAAAAACAGTTTAAACATCAATAGCAGTGATGTATTTCTGCCTAATAGAATCGTACTTTGGGCAGTCGAACAGGAAATGAACTTCGTCTTCAATGCAGCCTGGACAAAAGGGACAATTACGGTTGACTACATTTCCAGTCTGATACCTTTTGTTTATTCCCAAATCATTTATGCCTAGACGTAATCTGATCAAAGAATCACGAAAGCGTTTAATTGTGATGTCGTCTAGGTCCAATTCGAATCTGTGTTCTGGTTTAAATATTCTGTAGATAAAGTACCTATCACTTGAGTTCAGTTTCATCTTCCAATCTTCATTAAAATTCTCGATCATTTTATTTTTTTTAGAGAACCCAAGAATGTATGTTCATTTCGTGTCCCACCTTCTATCCAGACGTCAAGGAAGCCATTTTGCACTAGACATGTCTTAATTTTACAAAGCCAATTTCTAACCGAGTTATCTCTGTTCAAAGAATTTCGTAGCATTGTTTCCACTTGTGTGGGGATTCTGGCCGGTGACATTTTAGACAATTTTAACCAGTAGCGCACACATGAAATAGCGGAGAGAGAGAGAGAGAGAGAGAGAGAGAGAGAGAGAGAGAGAGAGAGAGAGAGAGAGAGAGAGAGAGAGAGAGAGAGATCCACGCTGCTAGTGTGGTACTGTAGCATGTTCAGTGCGTGGGGTTTGTGTAAACTCCTGTGGGTGTGATTTCACTTCAAACGACCCTCGTGGCAACCTTGTTTCACTTCAAGCGACCCTCGTGGCAACCGTGGACGCAAAAAGCTTTTCTTCAGGGAGCATCTGCAATGGATTTTAAGTGTTTATAGTGAGTTGCGTCCAAAAACGCGGAGACCCACGAAGCCCAGTAATTTGCCGCATGACAGCTTCAATTTAGCAGCAAGCTACTGGTAAATAAGCCGCTCAGTCAGGTAAAAAGCCTAAAGCCTGACCCCAAAACTTCTCCGAAATGAAATAAATTGGCTGTAGGGCTTTGATTTAACACAGGTCGTCGTCCCTCCATCCAGAAAGTTTTGCAAGGCGATTGTGGACATTTAGATCTCTCTTTCTGCTTCTTTGGACACTGTCGTCCCAACGGCGAGAGAGCACCTGGTGTACTGATGATCTGGTTGAGGATGTGATCAGGGGACTACCACCCGCCTTCCACGCAAAGATACAAACAGGTTTTAGTTGATCGATCTAATTTAAAGTCTTCGGCTCCGTCCCGCGGTTTACACTGGACCTGTTTTCTTACCAAGCACGTTAGACTCGGCTTTCCACTCGATAAATCTAAAGCCGTTTGTCACACATACACACACACACGCGCGCGCGCACACACAAGCGCACACACACACACACAAGCGCATTCACACACACACACATCCCTCACAGACAAGCACAAGCACACACATTCAGGCTATCATCCTGACCGTCATTCACTCACTTTCTCTCTCACTCTCTCTCTCTCTCCCACACACACGCGCGCGTGTTTACAAACATACTTACTTGCCTACCTACTCTTCTCTCTCTCTCTCTCTCTCTCTCTCTCTCAGTTTCTTTCACGCACGCACACAAACACACACGTAACACGCACACACTTACACACACACATACAACCGTGTAGAAACGACGTTGTGGTGAATTTCATGAAACTCTACATACGTTACTTTTGACATTTTTACAAATTTGTCAATTTTTTGAAGCTATCCCTAACCCTAACTCTAACCCTAACCCAAACCATAACCCTTTTCCTTAACCTAACCCTAAGCTTAACACAGCCCTAACCCTAACGGAACACTGTTTTGACGTCAAAATAACAGGGTCCGTCAAAAGAAAGTACGTAGAGTTTGAAGTGTATGTCAGAGTAACGGCGTTTCTACATAGCCACCCAAACACACACACATAAACACACACACACACACACCCACACACACACACACTCACACTGTCTTACAATTAAATGAACAATAAGAGCCGCGCGCATAGCCACCCATCAACACAAACACACACGCATTCCTCACAGACAGGCATAGACCCGGACAAAAAAAAAAAAAAGAAGAACTACTCACTCGCGCGCTCAAGTACACGCTCTCAAACACATTTGACACGTCGAGTACAGTTAAGCACCATTGCATTATTAAGGCTGTTATTCACCGAAGCACTTTAACGATGTTTTCAAACTGAAGCGCAATCTCCCAAGACTAAGTGCATTAGAGAGCCTTCCAAAGCTTCGCTGCCTAACACCACACTCCCACCCACCCTTCCCCCTCCCTCCTGCCCTTCATCACCCCCCCTTCCCTCCCCCGCGACCCACGCCTTCCCCACTCCCTCTCCCGCACCAGCCGTCAACGGTTAGCGAAATACCAGCGCTGTTCTTCTTACTAAAAATGTTGTCGTTGTCATCATCATCATCATCATCATCATCATCATCATCATCATCATCATCATCATCATCATCATCATCGTCATCATCATTCATTAATTTATTCATTCATTCATTGTCGTCGTCGTCATCATCATCATCATCCCACCCATTGCACCAAGGTACCAGCGCACTCAAGATACACCTCTAATCTTCGCTGCGTAGCGTGAACAGGATATATCGTAATATCGCCAAGATAATAACTTGAGCCCGCTATGAGCGGACGAGGCTACCTGCGAAATCACGGAAAAAGCGCAATTTCACTGTAAATATATACAGAATGTTGCTCTACAACATTCCGCTCATTCCGTCTCAAAAACCCAATTGCCTTGTTGGATTCTTAAATTGCATGAAACCAAGTGAGGACACTATCCGGCGTCAACAAACGGTTCAAAAACATTCTCAAACGGTTCGTAAAAGACAGTTGACCTAGAAACTAATACAGTTTGACCTAATTCGTCCCCTAGAGGAGACGAAACTTACATTTTTCTATTTTCATGAGTTCACTGCAGTCAAATTGCGCTTTTTCCGTGATTTCGCAAGTAGCCTCGTCCGCTCATAGCGGACTCAAGTTATTATCTTGGCGATATTACGATATATCCTGTTCACGCTACTCAGCGGTACTTTCAACTGTATCTTGAAAGCGCTGGTAGCCGTGCGCATTACCTCCATCATCATCATCATCATCATCATCATCATCATCTGGTAAACTTCCTTACTACCGTTGTTTCAATCAGTCTCTTCGGCAAAATAATCTCCAAATAACAGTGAATGGTCCTACTAGCTGTTTTCACACGATCTCACAAGTGACTGATTTTAGGTTCATTTTATTTACTGGCACACACAGTTAACTACGATAAACATAATATGTTTACCTAGAGTGTTGTGTGTGTGTGCGTGTTTGCGTGTGTGTGAGCGTGTGTGTGTGTGTGTGTGCGTGTGTTTGTGAGTGTGTATGCGTGTGTGCCTGTGTGTGTATGTATGTAAGAATAAGGGTGTGTTTGTGTGTGTATGTTTGTGTGTGGGTGTGGGTGTGTGCGTGTGCGGCCACAATGACTTTACTTTTGGATGCCTGCCAGTTCAGTTTATAGGGAGATGGTTTCCTATGGCGAAGGTGGCGGGTTCGATTTCCGCAAGGGGCAAACTTATGTGA
>CM072518.1:61572228-61587228 GCA_036898135.1 Oncomelania hupensis
CCGCGCCTGTATTACCTGTCTTTAAAACAGAACCATCAGTATATATTTTTAAAGAAGATGAATATTTGTCTTGTTCTTCTTGTTCTTCTTGTTCTTGTTCTTGTTCTTCTTCTTCTTCTTCTTCTCCTCCTCCTTCTACTTCTTCTTCTTCTTGTTCTTCTTGTTCTTCTTGTTCTTCTTGTTCTTGTTCTTGTTCTTCTTCTTCTTCTTCTTCTCCTCCTTCTTCTGCTGCTTCGTCTTCTTCTTCTTTTCCGTCTTCTTCTTCTCCTCCTCTTCCTCAATCTTCTTCTTCTTCTTCTTCTGCTTCTCCTTCTTCTTTTTTCTTTCTTTCCTTCTTTCCTTCTTGTTTTCTTTCTTTCCTTCTTTCTTTCTTTTTTTCTTTCTTTCGTTCTCCTCATCCTTCTCCTCCTACTTCCCACTCCTCTAAAACATTGAATGTACAGGAAGCAGAAGCAGCCAAAGCTGAAACTGAAGTCATTGGATGTACCTGAAACTAAAGCAGGCAAAGATGACACTGAAGTCATTGGATATGTACCTGAAACTAAAGCATGCAAAGATGACACTGAAGCCATTGGATGTACCTGAAACTGAAGCAGGCAAAGATGACACTGAAGTAACTGGATGTACAGAAAACAGAAACAGGCAAAGATGACACTGAAGCCACTGGATACACAGGAAGCAGAAGCGGACAAAGATGACACTGAAGTCACCGGATGTACAGGAAGCAGAAACAGGCAAAAGAAAACACTTAACACAACGGACTTGAAGTAGGAATGCAAGAGATATAAACGACGGACATAGACAAAAAAGCAGGAAACAGACAGACGGGCATAGACGGATAGACCGAAAGTACAAACACAGACAGAGGCACGCTGGATGGGACTGAAAGTAGTAGAAAAACAAAGAGACAAACAGACAGGAACAGAAAGGAGCTCAGCAGGCAGCAACACGTCGATACAAGCGACGGCAAACGGACAAGGAACAGGAACCTCGAGACACCGGACATCCTGGACGGAGATACTGGACGGAGATACTGGACACAAGCACTGAAAGGTAAAGAATCTATATATACGATATATGAGCACAGACACAGGGTTTCTATTGCCTATTTGTGTGTGTATGTGTGTGTGAGGGTGTGTGGGTGTGCGAGAGAGAGAGAGAGAAGCCAGAGGAAGTATACAGTATTATGTGTGTTTTTAGTTGCCGCTAGTGTACATGTATACTAGCCACGACATCCCGGTAGCACCAAAGCCTTTGTCAGTCCGCACGTGCTCTCCGTCACTGGCAAGAGGTCTGGAACCAAATTACTGAAGTTTATGGCGCTACTACCGCAAAGGGAACCCTTTGATATAGGTTGACGTCAGCGCTGTATATAACTTATATATATATCAAGTGTAAGGCACAGTGTCTCGTTTCTCGTTCATCGTCGTAAACGCATTCTTTGTTATGTTGTGTTTGTTTGGTTTGGTGTGTGTGGGTGTGTGTGCGTGTGTGTGTGTTTTGTTGTTGTTGTTTATTATGATGATTGGAAGATAAGTATAAATGGAAATGCAACTCATTGATTGCAGCACAAACACATACTCACACACACACCCACACACACACACACCTACACACACACACACACGCTCACACCCACACGCACGTACACACACACACACCCACACACACCCACACTCACACATACACACTCACACACACGACCTCCGTTGCGAAGATAGGGTTTAACAGTCTCACAATTGTTTTCTCTGTTGAAACTGCAAACAGCGTAGTTAAAGGGACCCCGCCTCCTCCACATAGCCTTTTAACATTCACAATGAGTGTTGCCCCACTTTAAAAATAAGCTGACAACACAAACATAACACTTTTTAAAGTATATGTTTATAAAAAAAATCAATCAATTCCGCAGTGTGTGTGCCTATAAATAGCATCAGCCGTTGCCTAGCCAGCCAACATTCTGGAGCTAAAAATAGCAACCACCAAAGACGGTTAAGATATAGAACCCGTAAAAATAATTGCTCGTAAGGTTTTTCGTTTTAGGTTGATAAAACAGACCCTGCCCTACCCCAAAGACGCACTCTTCAAGCCTCGTGGTTCACTCACAAATAGACTCAAAGGTCACACGGCTACGGCATCAATGTACCGTCAACAACAAAGGAAACCACTCCTTAGGAAACCACTCCTTATCAGAACCGAAATGGAACATTCCAACTGTAGCGGTTGGTCTGAGCAACGAAAGCCCCACTTTATCATCGTTTAATGTGATAACAAAGCCCACTGTATCATCGTTTAATGTGATAACAAAGCCCACTGTATCATCGTTTAATGTGATAACAAAGCCCACTGTATCATCGTTTAATGTGATAACAAAGTCCACTTTATCATCGTTTAATGTGATAACAAAGCCCACTGTATCATCGTTTAATGTGATAACAAAGTCCACTTTATCATCGTTTAATGTAATTACAAAGCACACTTTATCATCGTTTAATGTGATAACAAAGCCCACTTTATCATCGTTTAATGTAATAACAAAGCACACTGTATCATCGTTTAATGTGATAACAAAGCCCACTTTACCATCGTTTAATGTGATAACAAAGCCCTTTTTTAACATCGTTTAATGTGATAACAAAGCCCTTTTTATCATCGTTTAATGTGATAACAAAGCCCTTTTTATCATCGTTTAATGTGATAACAAAGCCCACTTTATCATCGTTTAATGTGATAACAAAGCCCACTTTATCATCGTTTAATGTGATAACAAAGCCCACTTTATCATCTTTTAATGTGATAACAAAGCCCACTTTATCATCGTTTAATGTAATAACAAAGCCCACTTTATCATCGTTTAATGTGATAACAAAGCCCACTTTATCATCGTTTAATGTGATAACAAAGCCCACTTTATCATCGTTTAATGCGATAACAAAGCCCACTGTATCGTCGTTTAATGTGATAACAAAACCCACTTTATCATCGTTTAATGTGATAACAAAGCCCGCTTTATCATCGTTTAATGTGATAACAAAGCCCACGTTAGGATCGTTTAATGTGATAACAAAGCCCACTTTATCATCGTTTAATGTGATAACAAAGCCCACGTTATGATCGTTTAATGTGATAATAAAGCCCACTGTATCATCGTTTAATGTGATAATAAAGCCCACTTTATCATCGTTTAATGTAATAACAAAGCCCACTTTATCATCGTTTAATGTATTAACAAAGCCCATTTTATCATCGTTTAATGTAATAACAAAGCCCACTTTATCATCGTTTAATGTAATAACAAAGCCCACTTTATCATCGTTTAATGTGATTAAAAAAACGCTAAGTAAAAGGTAAACTCTTTTTGGCAAAATGTAAACAAAACCTTCGAAGTGGGGTCTTTTTATAGAACGAATTCATATTGTCTTCTTAAACGTTTATGTCAATGCAGAACACTTCTGCTGAGCTCCTGGAACACGTGAAGTTCTTTGTGCGCTCGTATGAGCTCAAGCGTAAAAGGATTCCATTATTAATTGAGTAACAACTACTTCACCGCGGCGAAAGGGTTGAATTCGTGCAATTTTCTTCTTAAAATGCAAACGGTCTGGCACGCAGCAGTGCTGGATATCAACATTTTATTGAATTTAAAGCTGGTGATAATTAAAAAAAAAAAGCAGTAAAAAGGTTAAATTAAGTCAGGAAGAATCATTACAGGGACAATAAATAGCGACAACAACAACAACACCACAACCACCACCACCACCAACACACACACTCTCTCTCTCTCTCTCTCTCTCTCTCTAGCTGCAGTAGATGAGAACGGATTGCATGGTATCCAGTTGTTACCCGGCCTGGTAGAATTATTTTTACTTTTATTTGCCGATGATATCGTCCTTCTGTCCGATACTGCCATGGGGCTACAAAATCAGATTAATATTTTAAATACTGCTTGTAAACGGCTATTCTTAAAAATTAACTCTGATAAAACAAAGGTAATGGTGTTTCGAAAAGGGGGATTTTTAGGTAAGAACGAAAAATGGACCCTGGATGGGAGCGTACTTGAAGTGGTAAACGAATACATTTATCTTGGATTTATGTTCACAACGAAAATGAGCTTAAACAGAAGTGTTAGCGCTCTGGCAGGTAAGGGCAGAAGGGCATGTGTAGAATGCATAAAATTTATAGGTAAATTAAATGACATTACCAAAATTTGCTTTTTCAAAATTTTTGACTCACAGGTGCAGCCAGTTTTGATGTACGCCTCTGAAATGTGGGGCCTGAATAGACTGGACAGTATTGAAAAAGTCCATACATTAGCTTGCAAGCGTTTTCTTAGAGTACCTCTGAAAGTGCCAAACAGATTTGCATATGGGGAACTGGGGAGATACCCCTTGTATATCAATAGTGCAGTTCGATGCATCAAATACTGGTTAAAGTTGCTGCAAATGGATGGATCAAGACTACCAAAACAGGCTTATTACATGCTGCGAAGTATGGACGATAGAGGCAAAGCATGCTGGGCAACACTAGTAAAACAGACTTTGTTTAAATTAGGGTTTGGATATGCGTGGATTAACCAGGGCGTAGGATGTGAATCTGCTTTTGTTTCAATGTTTAAACAGAGAATGATGGACCAGTATGTACAAGAATGGAACTGCTCAGTGAGAGAGAAAGATATGTATAGAGTATATAATTTATTCAAGTCAGATTTTATATGTGAAGAATATTTTGATTTTTTGGACATCAGATGCTTTAGAGACGGTCTTGTTAAACTTCGCATCGGTGTATTACCTATTAATGGGTCATCTTTTAAGAGATCTATTTATAACAATGTTAATATTTTGTGCATCACATGTAATGAAACTGAAGATGAAACTCATTTTATTCATCACTGTCGTTTGTACAAAGATATTAGGATGAAATACTTACTCGGCATTAGCGAACATTACACGGCGGTATTACGTAATGGATCCACGGAGCAGATTCGCAAATTGGCCTTTTATGTTTTCTACGCATTGCGTCAAAGGCAAACGTATATCGATCATATTTTATAGAGCATTGCATGTAAATATTAAGTTGTCGTAATTGTGACACTCATTTTCAGAACAGAAGACGCGGATGGGTGTCATCGTCGCCATGACCTTGGACGTTTGATAATTGTTCTATTTTGCATTTGGGTTTGCTTGTATTGTTTTTCATGTATTGTATTGTGACCCTTTTCTAAGACCCAGGCGCGCAGGGCAGCAAATGGGCGCCTCGGGCCGCGTGAGTTAGGTCCTGCATCGGACTAGCGCCTGTAGGAGCCCTTGGACTTAAAACCCCTCGTCCTGGGTGGCGCAGCTTCGTGGCTGTTAGAGTAACATCCGCATGGGTGAACACACCCCCAAAAATTCCTCCCTGCCTGTGACGTTTGAGACGCGCACGATAGATCCGATCGATTTGTTTTGCAAAGCATGCAATATCGGAGTGTATTTACCTTTGATTTGATTTTGTGTTGTTGTTAGAAGAAGCTTTGTATAATGTTGATAATTTTCGTTGGTCGATATTATTGGAGAATTTTCCAGAATTACTTGTTTACTATCGATCGAAGCATCTTGATAAATCTACTACTCTAATAGCTAAGAGATTCTTCAAACCTAAATAAGGTTATATGACGTAAGACAGTACATAGTTCCGGTGACGAGTTTTATTTTGATTGGGTGTTATTGCGTCATGCTGGAATGTTCGAACTTTCTATCGATTATAGAGAGACTATGTAAGTGGTGCACCGTGTCTGAGTGAAAAAGTGATTGATAGAGATTTGTGATGATTGTATGCAGTTGTTGATGTATGCTGAATAAAGTTGGAAAACTTCATACGACGACTCCTGCCTTGTTGCTGCGAGAACAGGCTGCATGGATAAACGAATCGGAGTTACACTTATCGGGATTCAAGCATCGGGGTTGAATCAACCATTGATAAAAATAACACACCGTGTAACATTTTGGGAGTCAATCCGCGATCTACGCCATAGCCAAGGGTTCAACTGCTACAACAAGCGAGCCAACTTTACGAGAGGTAAACGAGTTGCGTCGGGAGGGACCAACATACTGGGACTACATTCCCTATATATTCGGGTTGACTGCAAGGACGTGTGGTCGCCGAAGAGTTGCTTCGTGAGCGAACAACAGACCGGAACTACGTGGCTGCTGCAAGACTACGTCGAGGGGACAGTCTCGGAGCTACATCGCCAGTGTTACAGAGAGCGACGAGCGGACGTCGCGTCTACTTCAGCACAGGAGCGTATACATCAACACCAGCGTGGTGCAGCGCCGCATACGACGAGGACAGCGGGGCCTGCGTCAGCGAAGGCAACAAGTGATAAGCATCAACGTTACTGCAGAAAGCGTGCTGTTCTAGAACAGTCTAGAAAGGAGCAGCATAATCAAGAACTTTCCAGAAATATCAAGATGGCCGACTTCTGGCAGACAGGACTTGAACTGAATCTAAAAGGCAAGAAGCTGACGGAGCATAACACACCGTGTAACACTACCCCTTCCCCCCCCCCCTCTCTCCACTCCCCAATACCAACAACCAGAAGTCCAAAATATGCAAAAGTCGTTGTCCTTTAAAGAACCCAGCGTTTCTCCACAAAAATAAAACATCAGTTATCCGTTTAAAATGCAAGTGTTTCAATTATCGTCACAAAACGCCCCCTCCCCCCACCCCCATCCTCCTCATTGTTAAAAAAACAACAAAAAAATAACAAAGACAAACAAACAAAACAACGATAACGTACAATCAATCACCGCCTCTGAAGGATTCAATTCTCCACGATGCTGGAAATAACACGAGGCCCCAAAAGAAACGTGCTTGAAAACTGTCTCCACCATCAATACCATCGTTTGGCCGAGTTCATCGCTCAGGAGTCCGAGCCCTATGATAGGTGTTGAAGAGGCTAGTCTCCGCTACGTGGTGAAGGTGTCCTTTATCCTCTTCCACCCTTAGTCACTTCACTCAATCCGCTCCCCTCTCCCCCCCTACACTCTTCCCTACCCCTCCCTCCACCCTCTCTGTCCCCTTCTCCACATCCTTCTTGACTTCCTACTCACTCCGACTTGCCTCTCATGATCCTATCTATTGCCTCTCATGATCCTATCTATTGCCTCTCATGATGCTATCTATTGCCTCTCATGATCCTATCTATTGCCTCTCATGATCCCAACCCCATTCCCTCTTGTCTATCTGTCTTTCTCTGTCTCTGTCTCTTCTCTCTCTCTTTCTTTCTCTCCCCTCTCTCTTCTCTTCCATTTTCTTCCTCTCTCTCTCACACACTCACTCGTTCACTCTCTCTGGCTCTCCCCCTCCTCCCCCTCATCTCTCCCTCTCTCTTTCCTTTCCACCCACCCCCGCCCCCTCTCTCTCCCTTTGCTTTCCACCCCCCTCTCTGTCTCTCTTGGCTTTCCACCCCCCTCTCTCTCCTTTCCACAACTCCCCTCTCTCTCTCTCTTGCGCTTCCTCTCCCACCCAAATCCACACTCTCTCTCTCTACACCCCTCTTCTTTTTCTCAGCCCACCCCCACTCCCATCAGTCTCGCAATTCTCCCTTCTCACTCTAATCCATCCCCATACACACCTACACACCTACACACACACCTACACACACACCTACACACACCCACATATCTACACACAGACACACCTACACACACCTACACACACCCAAACTCACAAGCCACCAACTGTGATCGAGACGAGAATGCCTCTTGGCCGCTGTTGCTAATTGATAATATTACCTATTCCGTTTTTAAATGTCAATATCAGGAAACAATCGCTTCCTGGGTTCCGCCTGTTTTCTTCCAGTTTTTATATGTAGTAAAGAAACAAATAACTCAGATTACCCATAAAAGATGTCCCATCCTGTTTCGTCAATTTTGTGTTACGTTTCTATTTGTTTTTATTCCATAGTTTTGTTTTTATGTTAATTGCGCACTGAGCATTCCGCGGTGGATGGAAACACGCGCGCTACAAATGGACATTATCGTCATAAGTTGTTTGAGCATTTCTTGTGCATTTTGTTCTACGTGTGTATGAGTGCGGAAATATGTTCACACTTAAAATTTGAATGATCTTTTAGGTTCATTCTCTAAGAAAATTCAAATGCAAACGGCATAGGCTGTAATGTTGTTTTCCTCTTAAAACATGAAACGGCCTTCAAATAATTTACATAACATTTCTTCGTTGTGCGTGCGTTGCTTTCCAGCCACTCAAGTTTGGCAACGAAATTACAATTTCGCATGCATTTAACCCATATTTATGATCATATTAACCTTCAAAATTTATTTTATAATCTCTCTATGCTCGCTCCCTTCTCTTCATGTAAATTCGATGAAAATATGTAACCTAGCTCTGTGGGCAACATCAGCCCTAACATTATTTAAGTGGGATTTTTGGGGTGAGGTTGGTGGGAGGAGGGGGTATCGTTTTATTGTCCCTATAAGAGATATTGTCCCTTATCAAACGCCTATATGACAAGGCTACCAGTGCACTTCTCCCCAACAGCGACATCGGGAACTGGTTCAGAACAATAATCGGCATGCGTCAAGGATGCCGACTCTCTCCAACACTCTTCAACTTCTTGCTGCGGCGCATCATATCGGAGCCTTTGCAGATCACGAAGGCACCGTCATCGTAAGGGGGCAGAGCAACCTCAACCTCCGTTTTGCGGATGACATTTATGGATTAGCTGGAGAGAAACTAGAACTTGAACAGCTGGTACAGAGACTTGACACCACCTCCAGAGCCTATGGAATGGAAATAAGTGCAGAGAAGACCAAAATGATGATCAACAACACCATTGGCATCAACACGGACATCAAAGTCCAAGGCCAATCCCTCAACACGGTGCATAGCTTCAAATATTTTTAGGAGCCATTGTATCAAACAATGGGTCCTGACAGGAAGTCCTGTCCAGAACCGCACAAACAACTGCTACCCTGACAAAGTTGAAGTGCATTTGGAAAGACAGGACCATCAGTCTACAATCCAAAGTAAGACTGCTGCGCTCCTTTGTCATCTCAATCTTCCTATATGCTTGCAAAACATGGACCCTCACAACAGACCTACAACGAGGAATACAAAGCAAGTGCTACATAAGGTGCTACAGAAGACTTCTGGGCATTTCCTATACCCAGCACATCACCGACGACGAAGCCATTGGACAACACGATGACATGCTTACAGTTGTGAAGAAACGCAAACTCCGATGGTATGGCCACGTCACCAGAGCATCAGGCCTTGCAAAGACCATCCTGCGAGGAACGGTGCAAGTAGGCTGAAGAAGAGGGAGACCGAAAAAGAGGTGGGAGGACAACAATCGAGAATGGACTGGCTTGACACTGAGAGCCACGAGGGTTACTGAGGAAAAAGAAAGCTGGAGTACACTGGTTAAACGATCATTCGTGGTGCCCCAACGACTTTCCAGTTACGGGATAGGAAAGGATAGGATGGGATGTAACCCAAAATATTGCGCCATATGATAATACTCGCACATTTAAGTTCTCTCTCTCTCTCTCTCTCTCTCTCTCTCTCTCTCTCTCTCTCTCTCTCTCTCTCTCTCTCTCTCTCTCTCTCTCTCTCTTCCTACGTTGATTCTCACCCACCCACGTGTATAAAACATTAAATAGACTAGTGCGCCGAAAGATACAGATAAGTATGTATGCGAGAGAACTGCACTTTGAACTGATGTAATTAGGAAAAAGCGCTAGGCCTATAAAAGTACCCCTATTATTATTATTTTTATTATTATTATTATTATTATTATTATTATTATTATTATTATTATTATTATTATTATTATTATTATTATTATTATTATTATTATTATTGTCATTATCATACTAATCATCATCATCATCATCATCATCACCATCATCAATCATCATCTTAGTGCCTGCACAGACGCAGACTGACTGTATTGAAAAGAACGATAAAAGAAAATTAGAGATCCAGACTACATGTACATGTAATAAAGAATGAAAAAAATAGGGGGGTAAAGCCCATATGACTCACATGCTCCTAATGGAACGTGCAATATTTAACATAAAAATGACTCCCCAGAAAAAGAAAAAAAATTAAACAGTGGCATTAAAATGCAAAGTAATGCCGACTTTGATCTTTCTATGCTCTCCACCTTCAGAAGATCTTGACCCCCGGCTCCAAATACACTCATGTACTATCAAATAAACTATAGCAAAGGTTGTTTTATGCAACAATAAAAACAGTGACCTTGAGATGATCTTGACCTTCAGTGACCTTGAACCTGGGATAGCCCTGACCTTCCGGTGACTGCCCACGCTCGTGTATGATCAAATAACCCAATGTTGTTGCATACTATGGGTTAAATAGACCAATTCCACTGCACCCTTACCTATTTTTCTGTATGTTTTTGCAAGGCCCCAAAATGACCTTGACCTTTAAGATTAAGGCAAAAAAGGAACATGGAATGATCAATCTATTATCTCTAAAACCAACAAGTTTTAACTGTATTTCTCTCATAGTTTACGGTCAAGGTCACTTCAAAATACGTATACTAACAGACAGCTCCAGTGATCTTGACCTTGGAGTGAGGTTGCCCTAATGCGCACAAGATGTGCGTCTCACTGATACCTATCATGCCTCAAAGAATCATAAGTTCAATATCAATAACTTAAGGAAAAAAGTGAACATTTTTTCCATGGACATACATCATCTTACCAGGTTTGGTTGTGATAGTTGAAATACATTCTGAGATATTAATCCACTTGCAAGTTTTGCACGTCCAGACGGCGGACAAACTGACGGATGGACGGAGAAAAAATGTAATGTTATTGTTTTGACTATTTAAGGCTCATCTCGCACAGATTTGCAAAAATCTGGAACAACAAAAAACAAATTGGGGGGGGGGGGGCGTGGGGATGGGTGTGTTTGGGGGGTGGGGGGGATGAATACATAGACTCACAGATCTATGCATGCATGTGAGTCAAAAACTAAAAGAAAACCAGAAAGAACTGACAGGCGCAGGATAATTACGAACATTTTGTTTTGCGAAGCGTGCATCCATAACATTTATTTACCTTTGATTGTTGGTTCTACATAGTTGCTGGAAAAGCTTGGCAATGTGTCTGTTTGTTTCTGTTGGTCAATATTGTTGTAGCAGTATCGAGATTTTTTAAAGAATGGCTTGTTTACCACCGACGGAATGTTCCAGATCTATTTCTCAGCAAGTAGTCAAATCTCAGGACATTGTAGAACATTCTAGGGCGTAACACAGTGCGTCTTCCCTGTGACGATCTTTGTTCTGATTGGTTAGTGACTACGTCATCCCGGAATGCTCTAAAGCTTTCTGCACTGTAGAATGGGTATAAATGGATCTGCAAGTTTAAGATTCAGTTGTATTCATTAAGATCCGTTGGATCTCATTTTTGATATGATGATGATGTCATTGTTGTCAGGGTGGCGACGTGGTGATCGTCCTTAACGCTCATGCAATAGGACGTTAAGCATCGATTTCCGATTCAGTTGTTTGGGTGTTTTTTTTTTTAAATGCAGTTGTTGATGTTGTTTACATGCTTTGCTGAATAAAGTTTTCCAGCTTTATATCCACGACTCTCGCCTTGTTATCGAGTGCACGGGCTACGTGGATAAGAACATGAGGTACATAGATTCAAACATCGGACTGAATCGAAATTTGGCGTGTAACAGAAATTAATAAGTAAATAAGTGAATGACTTCAAGAAAGAAAGAAAGAAAGAAAGAATTAATTTGTTAATTTAAAAAAGATAGAAAAAAGAAAGAAAGAAAGAATGAATCAATGATTGAAAGAAAGAAAGTAATAAGAAAGAAAGACCATTCCAATAACATAATCATCACCACTATACTACCAAATAACACCATCCACATTAACATCACTAACACCAAGAACACAAATAATGACACACCTAAATACAATGTCAACAGACGTACCTTGGAATCGTTGAAGATGAGCTGCAGCTTGTAGCCGGGGACCACGCCTTTCTCGTTGACGTGCTGAATGGCCAGAAGAGCAGCGTCCAGCTCAGACCTGGCGCTCTCCTCAAACCCTTTGCCGGACAGCTCGAAAATGCCGCCGATATACAGTATGTCCGTGTCCTTCTCCGCTGCCGGAGACTTGCGCCATGTTGACCGGTAAGTTGAGGGAGATGAGGAGGAGATGGAAGATGTTAAAGAAGAGGAGGCGGCAGAGGACGAAGAGGAGGAGGAGGAGGAAGGAGAATATAAGGGCGAGTCCTCGCCCAGCACATGATTTCCCGTTTTCCACATATCCCAATCTGTCGGATGAGGTTCGCGTCGACCGCTGCCCATTGACGACGATACTAATAACGATGACGAAGACGACGAAGACGAGGGATGTGGCGGTGAAAGCGATGGATATATTCGATCATGTTGGACAAGGTCCGGCTCAGTAGGTAGAACGATCGACGACGGCAACGACAATGACGACGACGACGATGATGATGATGATGATGATGATGATGATGATGATGATGATGATGATGATGATGATGATGATGATGATGATGATGATGATGATGAAAACGACGTAGACGATGGTGACAAGGAAACCTCAGAGGAGGGCACGTGCTGGATCTCGGGTTTTCTCTTTCTCCACAGTGTTGACGCCATCGGAGCTAAATGCGCGTGCGGTTGGATACTCGCCGATGCAAGGGACGGATGGGGTTTGTGGATATTCGATGACGAGGGTGAAGGAGGTGGCTTTGCGATGCTTTGTCTGGATGGAACAAGCCCGCTCCTGGGCAGAGTGAATAGAAAATGTTCTGCCTGAATCGTGCGCGGTTTTGAGGAGGTAACGTTCGTGGTGCCTTTTTCTTGACCTTCACCTTGGTCCTCTGATTGACCTCGACCTGGAGTGTCGTATGTCCTGGATGGGTCTTGCCTGATGTCAAGATCACGACTGCGAACTTTACCTCCGAACTCTTGCCCTTCAAGTTTGTTTCGTCCTTCAAATGTATGTTCTTTGTTTTGGTCAAGGCCTTGGGTGGAATCACCCTGACCTCGAATTACATGACCTTTGTCGTTGGAGACTTGGCTTAGACTGTCGGAGGCAGAGAGAGCTGTGACAGAGAAGGTGTACGACGTTTTGGAAGCGGCGGTGGGTGACCATTTGTACGCAGAAGGACGGTAGTCAGTAGATCCTTTCCTGCCTATGTGGCTGGACACAAGAGCGTCGTTGACACCGTCACTATCATCGTAAGAACCAGCGTGTTCTTCTCCTATTGCAGTAGAATATGCACCAGCAGTTTCGCTCAACTTGAGCTCTCTCGCTGTATCTTCAGATAACGCATCATCACTCGTTGTTTTTACATCGTCGCTGTCGTCGTCGTTGTGCTCAATCCATGCCAGCGCTAGATCGTCCATGGTAGGGTCTACAAACACGTGGCTTAATCGCCCGGGCACGGTGGAACGAGGCGCTCGTGGTTTGATCGTCCCAGTTACCTTGACATTCACGTCCGGCCCAAACAGAAACTCCCTTTCTTGACCTTGGCTTGTTTCAACTACAGCTTGTCCAGGTAATGTTGGTTTAGGGTCAAACGCATGCGCCCTGCCAGTCGAATACATGTTTTCTAGAGAATTGGTTGCAATACTTTCAGAATTTTCCATCGCTGATCGCTCCGGCATAACTCTAGGCGGTCGTGGTTTTCTTGTTTGAAACAAGCCTCCTGGACCGGCTGCTATGTTCTCTTTATTTTCGGTCACGTTTCGAAGAACCCCCGAGACTAACACACCGCTACTGACATCAGACGCGACCTGCGAAAGTTCCGATAGTATCATTGGTTTCTGTTCATCGAAACCGGAGAGGTCAGCGCTATGAGTTGTGCTCAGTGAGTCCGACTCCGTGTCACCTTTTGGACTGGCCCTAGACGAGGATTTGACCGTAGTGACTTGGTTCTGGGGGCCCCAGGATGTCTGGCGAGTCTGAACAACCTTATTAGTTGACACTAGCTTGGTTTCTGCATTAATCGACACCACAGCGACGTTAGTTTCCGATTGTGAGGTGGTCGCAGGTCCACTGGCGCTGCGCAGCGCTGCCGTATGACAGAGACATAGCATGAGGGGATACAGATACAGCAAAAAGTTGACAGAAAGTCTCACAAGCTTCCCCGCTTCCTTAGGCTTCATTGTCAAAGCGAACGTGACGATTTCATCAGTGCTGCAACGCCAATATCCGTGTTACCCGACTCGGGGCTTTTCATGCACTGAGCTTCAGTGTCTTCGACACGTAGCGGGGCAAAACCAGAATGGAAGTGAGGTCAATCTCCTCGGCACGAAGCGGGCTGAATGCGAGGCAAGAAAAGGGAAGAGAAATATAGACTGGGCGCGTGACCAGACACTAAAGATGGCGTGACAGCGGACACCAGGCCTATGGAGAAAGTCGTAATAGACATCTGGAACTGCACATGCCTCTGAAACAAAGGGGGAAAAAAACCGAAACAATGATTCAATTCATCCTACATAGCCTTCAGTAAGTTATGTTACAAACTGACTTCACAGATTTTATATAGGAGAGAGTGAGAGAGATAGAGAGAGATAGAGAGAGAGACAAACACACAAGCGCGCGCACGCACACGCACATACAAAACACACAGAGACAGAGAGAAACACAGAGAAGAAGAAGAACAAGAACAAGAAGAACAAGAACAAGAACAAGAAGGTGATGACGATGATGATGATGATGATGATGATGATGATGATGATGATGATGATGATGATGATGATGATAATGAAGAAGAAGAAGAAGAAGAAGAAGAAGAAGAAGAAGAAGAAGAAGAAGAAGAAGAAGATCCACAATAACAACAACGACGACGACGACAACGACAACAATCAGATGAACAAGAAGACGAAGAGAGAAATCGGTAGAAAAAGAAGAAGAAAAGGAGGAGGAAGAGCAGGTTCAAGAAAAGAAGAAGAAGAAGAAGAAGAACAACAACAACA
>CM072518.1:61592228-61594728 GCA_036898135.1 Oncomelania hupensis
CAAATGGCCTATGCTGAAAATTTCTAGCAACATCGCTGATCTAGGGCAGAAATCCACAAAGGCAAGCCATTGGTAGCAGAGAAGATGAGACAGATCTTTCCCATCATTCCCTCAGCCCACGGAGAACAGCGTCTACTAAGGATTTTATCCAAGACGCTATCAATAAAATTCAGTCCCATCGCATTAGGCGAGACAACTTTATCACTTGTGTTCTGTGCAAACCCCTTGCCTCGCTAACTCCGTACATTCGTCCCCGGCGGCCGGTGTAACAGGCCGGAATATACCCCTGGCTACTTTATACCCTGGGTATAATGTAGCCTAGGCGGGTTCAACCCCCTGGGTATAGATCAGCCTAGGCCAGGTCATACCCCTCGCGCCCGGAATATACCCCCACCTAAAGAGATTTCACTCATGGGTTTGTTGTACATGACCGTTTGCGTGACCAACTCTCAGGTAACAGCCGTTTGCTTGCGTGTTAAAAAAAAACAAAAACAAAAACAAAACTGAGTGAACTCAGCTAACAGCCTTTATCTTGCGTGTAAAAAAAAACAACTAAAGAAAATATAAAAAAACTATTCCTAACTCTAACCCTATCTATCTATCTATCTATCTATCTATCTATCTATCTATCTATCTATCTATCTATCTATCTATCTATCTATCTATCTATCTATCTATCTATCTATCTATCTATCTATCTATCTATCTATCTATCTATCTATCTATCTATCTATCTATCTGAGTCAGAGTGCATCAGAACAATTACAACACATAAATTAAAGAGTAACGTGAAGGATAAGGTCTTCCGTAGTAAGGGGTTATAATGGGCAGGAGAGGGTTAAACGAGCCTAGGCCAGATAATACCCAAGGGTATAGTCTGGGCTAGGCCAGTTTATACGGGGGCATAGTCTGGGCTATGCCAGTTTATACCCTGGGTATACTTGAGGCGGGGTATAATCTGGCCTGCTACACCGGGAATTCGAACGTGCCCGCGACTTTCTGCCTAGGAAAGCGGCGCCTCTCCGACTGCGACACGACGCCATTTAATTCCAATAGCTGGGGTGCATGAGTTATCGAACGTTGTTTAGTTCCTTGGTTCATAAACCAAACCTCATAATTATGGACGTACCGCTAGACTGCAGTCATCGTTGCTATAGCCGAAGTCGAAATCCTCTTTGGGAATTACCCAGCTATAAAGTCGAATTGCGCGAGGGTCACACGGTGTGAAACTTACTTGATTAATCAGGAATAATAAAACCTGATGTAAAAGACTCAGTACAAAAAACAGCAACGAAACCTGGGTAAAACGGACCACTGAGAGTAGCCAAATTGGCATTTACCAGCTTGGTATTAAACAGATTTGTAATACTAAAAGTGCTGTGCTAAACTTTGGTTTTTAATTACCAGCCTGGTGTAAACTTGTACACTTACTACAAGAGTGAAACATCAGTCTTAGTGATACAGTGAAAAGGGATGCATTGACCCACTTACCGCTGCTATCTCTTGTTTGTCCCTGCGATGGCTGAAAACTATACGTCCACGAAAGTTGTGTATAATTTCATGCTCTCGCAGTATTAACGCATTGCACCGTTCCATACTATCTGCAGCCCTTTGTTACTAGTACAACACCATTAAAATACTCCAGCAATCTCAGTCACAACAGCAATCTGAGGGCCATGTGCTGTACCTCCTTCGATGACATCAAGCAATGGCCTTGACTCTGGCAGTGGCGGTGGCCTTGAACCCCAGAAGCCATTGTAGTAGTACAGGCGCCCACTTGAATCCTATCCTATCCTATCCTGTCCCGTAACCCGAAGGTCGTAGGGGCACCACAGATGATCGTTTAACCAGCATACTCCATCTTTCTCTGTCCTCAGCAGCCCTGATGGCTTCGCTCAGTGTCAAACCAGTCCATTCTCGAATGTTGTCCTCCCCCCTCTTTTTCGGTCTCCCTCTTCTTCTACCTCCTTGCACTGTGCCTTGCAGAATAGTCTTTGCAAGGCCTGATGATCTGGTGACGTGGCCATACCATCGGAGTTTCCGTTTCTTCACCACTGTTAGCAGGTCATCGTGTTGTCCAATGGCTTGTGTGATGGTCTGTCGGATTTCGTCGTTGGTGATGTGTTGGGTATAGGAAGTGCCCAGAAGTCTTCTGTAGCACCTCATCTCCATGCTTTGTATTCTTCGTTGGAGATCTGCTGTGAGGGTCCATGCTTCGCAAGCATATAGGAAGATGGAGATGACAAGGGAGCGCAGCAGTCTTACTTTGGAATGTAGACTGATGGTCCTGTCTTTCCAAATGGGCTTCAACCTTGTCAGGGCAGCAGTTGTTTGTGCGATCCTGGAGAGGACTTCCTGTCGGGACCCATTGTCTGATACAATGGCTCCTAAATATTTGAAGCTATGCACTGTGTTGAGGGATTGGCCTTGGACTTTGATGTCCGTATTGATGCCATTGGTGTTGTTGGTCATCATTTTGGTCTTCTCTGCACTTATTTCC
>CM072518.1:61599728-61709728 GCA_036898135.1 Oncomelania hupensis
CCTACTCTCTTAAGGGTGGGGAAGGTAAAGCAGCGAGGGAGAGAGATGGGCATCACTCTCATTACGCTGGCCCAAGATAAGTGTGATCTCCAACATCACGCTCCGGCCACAAGGCTATGGGACCACCTTTACCTTTACCTTTACCTAGACTCACGAAGTCTACATCTGCGCTATCGAGGATCAATATTCATGCTGTCTTCCTCTGAACTATCGAGGATCTACAAACCACTGCGCTGTTCGAGATCCCCAAGTTGTGCAATAAATAACCCCTCTGTGGTATAAATCTGATCATTAAAAAAAAAAAAGAAGAAGAAGACGAAAGTATTACGATTACCATAAAACGAGAGCACGAGCGAATGGGAACCGTATAAATACCATGCATAAAACATAGATTTAACCAAATTGGCCGCTGATGGTTGTTTCCGTTCAATGACCTCCACTATATTAGGTGACTGTACTCTATAGTTGATCGAGTTGGGACCTTAATTTGTTATCCGTGGTGGCCTGGTGGATTATTTAGTTGGTTAGCCGCCGGTTTCCTGTGCCGAAGGTCGTGGGTTCGAATCCCATATTGGGACCAATTTAGGCGGCTTATTTTCGAGATTTTTCTGGTCACCGAGGGGTTCCTGTCACGTTGGAAATGAAGTCTCCTAAACACGGGAATGACCCAGTCTTGAGGATCATCCCACCACTTCAAAACAATTGTTTAAACCTTTAACCTCTTAAGTAGACTTGCTTTGGAAGTTACGGCACCTCTCTTTCTTTCTCTCCCTCTCTCTCTCTCTCTCTCTCTCTCTCTCTCTCTCTCTCTCTCTTTCTATTTATCTCTTTAATATCTCTTTCTCAAACACATACGCACACACACACACACAAACGCACACACCTACACGCACACACACACACACACACACCTATTTTTGTAGAACTCACGTTGTGATGACTGTTGTGGAAAAAAAACCAGACATAATTTTGACACACTTTCCATTTTTTTGACATTATTTTGACATTTTCAATTGTTTGAAGCTATCCCTAACCTTAACCTTAAACCCTAACCCAAACCCTAACCCTTAACCTAACTCTAATCTAAAACAGCTGTAACTCTACGGAGCACTATTTTGACGTCAAAATAACGGGGCCGTCAAAAAAAAAGTCAAAAGAAACCATGTAGCGTTTCATGTGTGTATCAGAGTAACGTCGTTTCTACATGCCCACACACAAACGCACACCTTAAATTTGAGAGTATGTGCAGAATACAAACTAGATGGCCTACAGGAAACAAACAAAAAATCTAACTTCACTCACACCCATCCAACGCACGCAAACACCTCCCTCTCCCCATCCCCCAAACAGTTGCCAGTGACAAGCATCTGACACGCAGGATGTTAAAGTCGTTTCTCCGTTTCTAGCCAGGAGTTTGTCGGGAGTTCATTTCATTCAAAGTTTTTTTTTGGAAATTGTAATATAATCCACACAGTCCTCTGTGACCGAGTGAACCTAGGGTCAAACTATACATGACGTAGCTGTGTCGTATGTCTGCCCTCTCCGCTAGTTTCCACCGCAAGTCAGTTTAAAGTGGATTTCACCTATATTTTTTAAGCGAATTTAATAATAATAATAATAATAATAATAATAATAATAATAATAATAATAATAATAATTTTAAACGAATAATAATTATAATTATAATGATAATAATAATGGTAATAATGCTAATAATGCTAATAATGCTAATAATAATAATAATAATAATAATAATAATAATAATAATAATAATAATAATAATAATCAAAGCGCGGCGATCTGTAACCAACATACAAGCTCACATGTTACAGACACTCCTACATACACAACAACAAAAACCACACACATTCATCACTCAAAAATGTGGTGTAAGTTCAAGTCGCTATTAGAAAGACAGCAAGGAAATCAAATTTTTATTTTATTTTTTTTATTTTTTTGACAGACTGCATCCAATCCCATCACTGAAGGGATGGAGGAAACCGGAGTACCCGGAGAAAACCCTCCGTGACCTCAAAGTCTCGCAAGCCACACAAAATCGTCCGTTCGAACCCGCGATTTTTGGCCTAGGGAAACCAGCTCACTGTCCACTGAGCTAAAAGACCTCCCCACCCCTGCAACGCTTGTCGAGCTCAAGAGTTGCTCAAGGTCCTGGCCGATACTAGATAAAAACCCAGACCGCCCGAGAAGGCGCCCACTTCCTATTACTGCCTTAGACGCATGGTCAGACAACTCTGACAACTGGGCACAATCCTGGGCGAACGGGGATGGGGGTGGGTGGGAGGTTTTTATTGATTGATTGATTGTTGCTTTAGGTCCAGCGGACTCTTCCGAGCCAAATCAGGACCGGAAAACCCCCGATCCGCATAAAAGATCTGCTGAAACAACCCTAGTGGGAAAATTGAATGCCCTCCACCGGCCAGTCACTTTACAATAAAGACATCCCACGCAGGGGACGGCTGAGGCTTTACCCCAACTACTCGAACCCCCGGTTACAAAAACAAAATAGAATACAAACATCATTATAATTATCAACAAAACATATACATATAAAATGCCTATATTGCTAAATAATAACATCATAGGAAGCCCTAGTGACCACCCGGCAGAAAGCGTCCAACACTCCCAAGCTGATCCAACAGACCTCATACACAAACAAGGAATCTTGTCCAGGAAGAGTTTTCAAGAAAAAATGTGGGTCATTGATATAGCGAAGAAGAAGATAGTATAGCAGAGTGATAGGACAGAGCAGGAATGGGAAAGAGTAAATGAGGAAGACAGCGACAGTGGGGATTTAAAGCACTAAATTTCCAGAAAGTGGGGATACTATTTATACTGAAACCCCCGGCACCCCAACGGGGGTTGGAGAATAGATATGAAATGACAGACTGTGCCTTCTTCCGTCCATCTCAAGACCCCACCACCACCACCACCCCACTACCACCCACTCAGCCACCTCCCACCCTCCCCCGTTAGGGTGCCGGGGGTTTCAGTATAAATAGTATCCCCACTTTCTGGAAATTTAGTGCTTTAAATTCCCACTGTCGCTGTCTTTCTCATTTGTTCTTTCTCATTCCTGCTCTGTTTTATCAATCTGCTATACTATCTTCTTCTTCGCTAGACCAGTCACCTACCTTTTTTCTTGAAAACTCTTCCGGGACAAAAACTCCTTATTTGTGTGTGAAGTCTGTTAGATCAGCTTGGGAATATTGGACGCTTTCTGCCAAGTGGTCACTAGGGCTTCCTATGATGTTATTATTTAGCGATGTGGGCATTTTATAGTTGTGTGTTTTGTTGATATTTTATAATGATGTTTGTATTCTGTTTTGTTTTTGTAAGCGGGTGTTCGATAAATTGGAGTATAGCCTCGGCGTCCCCTGCGTGGGATGTCTTTATTGTAAAGTGACTGGCTGGTGGAGTGCCATCAGTTTTACCACTAGGGTTGTCTCAGCAGATCTTTTATGCGGATTGGGGGTTGTCTGGTCCTGATTTGGCTCGGAAGAGTCCGCTGAACCTAAAGCAATAATCATGTAATGTAATGTAATTTAGGTGAGGTTAGACAATACAAATTAAACTTTTTTTTTAAAACTTTATAACTAAAAGCAAACTTGCACTCAATCTGAAAGTCTATCAACAGGAGATTTAGCAATGACACACCGTGGGGGGGAGGGGGGGGGGCAGGCCGACACTATAACTTCGAGCATGTTAAAAAAGACTGTGATGACGCCAGTGAGTATAGATGTTGACAACCCCCTCATCCATTAGTCATTACTTCACGCTTGACGCTCCGCCAAACACGAAATTGATATGCACGTTGAGAGCTGAATGGTTACAAGCATTGCTCTCAATTGAAAAGTAGCTTCGGGGCAACTATTTAAAGGTGACGGCCATGGCAAGCCGTAATTTACATTGTAGCCATGATTTTTGCATCCCCGGAACTCCTTCCACGTCCGCGAGTATTTTTCCCCTCAGAATTATTTATTGCCTTGGGAATGGTCGACGCAGCCTCCAGTTATCCCGCACCGTGGCGCTGGCTACATTAGTGGGGAACCTGTCCACAGGATTATCTCCCGTCCAACTGTCGTTCATTGTTATTTGTTTTTTTTTTCAGAGGAACAACTCGTTTTGCGTGAAAGGTATTGAGGTGGTGCGAAACACGTCTACAGTACCAAAAAAGTGGCTTTCCATGACGTAAATGGTCGCTGTTCGTAAGTATTCGCTCTGTAGCTGCTTCTGTGGTGCGAATAGCGCGGTGGTCTAAGCACACTGTAGGTAATGTTTTTTTGGTGAAGCAACGTCGGGTCGGGACCGGTTAGTACCTGGGATGGGTGATCATGCTTGGAAAACCACCCTCGAACGACACTCACACGCACACACACAAAAATTGGAACAAGCACACACTACACACTCCAATCCACCCATCTGTGAGTGGATGGGGGTACCTGGCTCCGTTTAGCAGCGAAGGAGAGGAGAGAGGGCCATTGCCCTCATTAAGCTGGCCCACAGAAAAGAGGTCTCCAACGCCTCTCTCTCTCCCCAACAGCTGAAAGGTTACGGGAAATCATTTACCTTAGCTGCTTCTATACGACCCCGTTTTGTTCAGCTCAACGATCTTTGCAAGGTAAGCTTATAAATGCAGTTAACTGCACAGTTTTGACCCACTGCCGTAGCTCAATGGATGAGCGTTCGCCAGGGTCACTGATAACCCAAGTTCCAATCCCAAGATAAAAGTAGTCAATTTTCACTTGTCCGTCTTACTTAGCAGTAGGATAGCTCCAGTAGTTCAGAGTGGCTTTAGGTCCCTGTTCCTCAATCTGTGGGATGGGTAAGTTATTCCCGGCTGCTACTACTACTACTACTACTATCTATCTATCTATCCTATCCTATCCTGTCCCGTAACCCGGAGGTCGTAGGGGCACCACAGATGATCGTTTAACCAGCATACTCCATCTTTCTCTGTCCTCAGCACCCTGATGGCTTCGTTCAGTGTCAAACCAGTCCATTCTCGAATGTTGTCCTCCCACCTCTTTTTCGGTCTCCCTCTTCTTCTACCTCCTTGCACTGTGCCTTGCAGAATGGTCTTTGCAAGGCCTGATGGTCTGGTGACGTGGCCGTACCATCGGAGTTTCCGTTTCTTCACCACTGTGAGCAGGTCATCGTGTTGTCCAATGGCTTGTGTGATGGTCTGTCGGACTTCGTCGTTGGTGATGTGCTGGGTATAGGAAATGCCCAGAAGTCTTCTGTAGCACCTCATCTCCATGCTTTGTATTCTTCTTTGTAGATCTGCTGCGAGGGTCCATGCTTCGCAAGCATATAGGAAGATGGAGATGACAAGGGAGCGCAGCAGTCTTACTTTGGAATGTAGACTGATGGTCCTGTCTTTCCAAATGGGCTTCAACCTTGTCAGAGCAGCAGTTGTTTGTACGATCCTGGAGAGGACTTCCTGTCGGGACCCATTGTCTGACACAATGGCTCCCAAAATATTTGAAGCTATGCACTGTGTTGAGGGATTGGCCTTGGACTTTGATGTCCGTGTTGATGCCATTGGTGTTGTTGGTCATCATTTTGGTCTTCTCTGCACTTATTTCCATTCCATAAGCTCTGGAGGTGGTGTCGTTATCTGCTACTACTACTACTATTTAGAATGCACTTTTTTTAAAGTGAGAAACAGTCCAACGCGCTCCCTCACGTATTCACATTCATTAAACATTGGTACAATGAACATATAGAGAGTGGTTGGGGAAAGGGAGAGCAGTAAGCTTACAAATCAAAGCGGGTTGGGGGAGGGGCAGTAATAAACAAAGAAACTCCCCACACGTACTCACAAACACCGACACACATACACAAATACATACACACACAATTTTGTTGTTTCTTGCCAGTGAAAGTATTTTTTTACGGACATGACGGCCGACAACCGTCTGTTTAATGCCGTTAGCGAGACTACTCTTATACCACCTCCATACGTCTCAACGAAAGTCATTTGTAGTCCTTTCAATGGGTGTCAACGATGAAGAATGATGAATGGCGCCTGCAACGCTGTGGAAATGTGCTGAACGGACGTAGACAGCTCTTTGTATCTATGGACAGCTTACATATACATGGGTCTACTATAATTGTTAGGTTTGGGACGCGCACGATAGTTCATGTGAGACGCGCACGATAGATCCGGTCGTTTTGTTTCGCAAAGCATTCAATAACAGAGTGTATTTACCTTTGATTTGATTTTGCGTTGCGGTTAGAAGAAGCTTTGTATAATGTTGATAATTTTCGTTGGTCGATATTACTGGAGAATTCTCTAGAGTTGCTTGTTTACTATCGATCGAATCTTCACGATAAATGTAGATAGCTGAGAAAATTCTTGGACTGTAAAGAAAGCTGTATGACGTAAGACAGTGATGACGAAGTCTATTTTGATTGGTTGTAATGTGTCACGCTGAAACATTCTGACGTTATCTGGAGTCTAGAAAAAAACTATATAATTGCATAGAGAAGAAAAAAGTGAAAAGCGATTCAGCGATTGTATGCACTTGTTGATGTACGCTGAATAAAGTTGGAAAACTTCATACGACTCCTACCTTGTTGCTGAGTGAACAGGTTGCGTGGATAAACGAATCCGAGTTACACTTATCAGGAGGATTCAAGCATTGGGGCTGAATCAACTACTGATAAAGATAAAACCTACAACCACTGAAACAATAAGTTACACAGTTACGGATGATGATGATAATAATAATAATAATAATAATAATAATAATAATAATAATAATACAGATGCTATGAGGTATTTTTTTATTCAATCGAACTCAAAGAGCGGCTATCTGAACAAATTGCTAGTGCAGGAGTCGGAATAGAAATAAATTATTATTATTTTGTTTTTAAATTGAATTAATTCAATACCATTATTATTCTACCTCCTCTCTCTCTCTCCTCTAAGATGGGTAAAGATAGGAGGAACACCCTCCCTACCTCCCCTACCCCTCCCCACGCACACTTTTATCCTTTATAACTAATCAATTAATCAATTAATTTAATCAATACATCAATTAATCAATCAATCCATTAGTTAATCAACTAGTTCATTATTCAATCCATCGACAAAGCATTCCATCAGATGTGAAATGTTTGACCAGATACCCAAGCCGTTGGGCCGGTGTGCAATCCTCTTGTACATGTACAATCTGGCAACGAATCCAGAATTATCGCCTCACCGCAGCCTTCGTGTTAATGGGGAGCAGGTCTATGTTCCTTCAGGTCTTTGTTCACTTAGGTCTTTCTTCCCTCGGGCCTTTTTCTTCCCAACCTTTTATTCTGCGTTCTGCATCACAGTCTCGCATGCGAATCCCACGTACATCTGAATACACACACACACACACACCTACACACACACACGCGCACACACACACACACCCACACACACACACACACACACCCACACAAACAAAACCTTCCTCAAGAACTATAAGAGACTGAGCGTCTTCTGTCTTTTCGCCGTCGACTACAGACACGTAGGTTTCAAGCCATTAATTAGTTAATGTATCTGAGGAGCGACTATTATTTCAATTGTCCACCGTTCTCTCTCTCTCTCTCTCTCTCTCTCTCTCTCTCTCTCTCTCTCTCTCTCTCTCTCTCTTTAACTTACTCTGTCTATCTCTTTCTCTCTCTCTCTCTCTCTCTCTCTCTCTCTCTCTCTCTCTCTCTCTCTCTCTCTGTCTCACTCTCGCGGTCTCACTCTCTCTGTCTGTCTGTCTCTCTCTCTCTCATTGTATGTGTATAGCTGATATGCTTAGATTTTTTTCATCTGTGTGTTATTATTGTGGTTTTCGACAGTTATTTTAATTTTATTTTATTTATTTATTTTTTTGTTGGGGCGGGAGGGGGGGTGGAGGAGATGAAGAGTGGAAGGGAGGGGGATGGAAGTTTTGAGCATAATCTTCGTGGTTTAAACATTTTACATGTCTTCTTCACCACCACCACCACCCCCATTATCATCATCATCATCATCATCATCATCATCTCAGGTCTATATTTTCCCCAAGTTTTTCTTCCCCCAGGGTCTAAGTGGTTTCAGGAATTTTTTTAAAAATTTCCCAGGTTTATTCTATTCTCCCATGCACGTTTTGACATAACCTGAGGAAAAAAATAGAACTGAAAGAACATAGACTTCAGGTGGTACAGACCTAGGGGAATACAGCCCTGAGAGAACATAGCCCCGGACTGCAACATGTCGATATAAGCCTACACTACTAGTCAGTCATGTCGGTCTTATCAATTAGGAATTCACTGACATCCACACGGAGAAGCAGGTAATCGCCATCGTTCAACAGTAGTGCACCCTTCACTGTGTTTAGGCTGTGCCTCTTTGTACAAATACTGCTGTTCTGTGATAACAATGAGCTGGAGCTCCACAAACACTGCATAGACGTTGATTGGATGGCGGCAAACTCGTGATTGGATGGAAGAGTCAGATGTTGATTGGATGACACACATTATAAGCAAACTCGTGATTGGATGAACGAGGCAGTCGTTGATTGGAATAAATAAGCAAACTTCTGATTGGGTGTACAGAGCCAGACGTTTGTTTTGGATGAAAGAGATTGATAATTTTTTTGATGTGAGAAAGAAACTGAACGTTGATTAGATGAAACGTCGAAAGCAAACATTTGATTCACGCGCGCTGGAGCAGAGCAGTAATTTCTAACTTGTGACGGCAGGCAAGTCAGACCCGCTTTTAATGTTCGAAAACCAAACTCACCACCAACGTAAAAGGTGTTTAGCCGCAGTTACGTTTGTGACGCGCGCGATAGATCTGTTCGTTTTATTTTGCAAAGCATGCAATAATAGAGTGTATTTACCTTTGATTTGATTTTGCGTTGTTGTTAGAAGAAGCTTTGTATAACGTTGATAATTTTAGTTGGTCAATATTATTTGAGAATTTTTTAGAGTTGGTTGTTTACTATTGATCGAAGCGTGTGGATAATTCTAGTGGTAATTAGAGACGCTTCCATTCTAAATATGGTTGTATGACGTGAGACAGTGATGACGAAATTTGTTCTGATTGGTTATAATTGTCTCTTGCCCGAATGTTCTTCCTTTCTCTGGAGCATAGAGAGACTATATAAGTGCCGCACTGTTTCAAAAGGGGGTGGTGTTGAAAGTAAAGAGTTTAGAGTGGAATAAGCGATTGTATGCAGATGTTGATGTTCGCTGAATAAAGTTAGAAAACTACATACGACGACTCCTGCCTTGTTGCTGATTGAACGGGTTGCGTGGATAAACGAATCCGAGTTACACTTATCAGGAGGATTCAAGCATTGGGGCTGAATCAACTACTGATAAAAAACAAAACAACATCGAGTGTAACAGGCGCATTCTGAAGGTAAGATAACAAGAAACGTTTTGGTCTGTCGGAAAAATGATGTAAGCTTACAGACGCGCGGAACAGATGGCTTAGACCCTGCTGAAACGGGTTTGAAATTGAACGTCTTCACCCACCATATTGGCACACTCATTATCAGGATACCCAGTTACAAACTGTCTTTTGTTGGTTCCAGACCTTTTTCAGTGTTTGGACCATCTGCCTGGAATTCATTACCACTTCTTCTCCGCAGTATACCAAACAAATATTAACACCTTCAAAGCAGAACTCAAAGCTCGTTTATTCTCTAAGTCTTCTCCTCATCCGTTCTGTCTTCAAACTGCTTTCTCAATATTGCTTTCGCCATAGTGGGCGTGTACTGATGGAGTTATGGGGTGCCAAACTTGCCTTTGTATGCACACAATGGGGTTTTTAGGTAGCACCCCACTTTTTTCAGCGCCCCACTTTTTTCTAAGTACAAGGGAATGCTTTTTTAGTACATGGGAGCGCACTTGTAGTATACATGGGACTGTTTTAAATACATGGGAGTGCTGTATCCCGAGAGAGGCTGTTTCCTAGGCAAATTTGAAGTAAAAGGGTTAGGGTAACGGTTAGGGTTAGAAGACAAAATATGTCAAATTCTGACGAAAAGAGCCATCTTTTAAATTTAATTCTTAATTTTTTAGATGAATTTTGCCCTCTTTCAGTTTAAAAAAAAACGCTTTCTGATTAATACATTTCGTCCAAAACCCCAATTTGCCAAGAATACAGACTTTGTGTGTGTATGTGTGTGTGTTTGCGTGTGTGTGTGTGTGTGTGTGTGTGTGTGTGTGTGTGTGTGTGTGTGTGTGTGTGAGTACTTTAAAAAAAATACATATAGGTGAGATCCACTTTCAACGAACTCCTCGATTTATAAAAGAAGGAAAAATGTTTACACCTTTGGTTCAAACGAAATGCCTTTTTGAGAACTTGTTACTTTTCGTGAATAAAGACATTAGCCATGCTAGACGACATATCGTCCCATATGCGAAATCGGACGGGGTGATGGAGAGCGCAAAGCGAAACTGACAAGAAATGATCTCATGGGAATATTAAAGGTTAGAGCCACCAGCTCCAATAACTCCATCCTGTGTGCCCTTACAACACAACGGATAGCGTGATACCACCCCACCCCATCCCCCTGCCCACTCCACCCCACCCCCCTTCCATCCCCACCTACCCTAAAACGTACACACACGCAGACACACACACACACCCACACACACACACAGCCTCTCTCACCCACCCACCCCCTACGCGCTTCACTCCTTCACCAACCCTCTCCCATCTTTCTAACTAACCACATCTCTCTCTCTCTCTCTCTCTCTCTCTCTCTCTCTCTCTCTCTCTCTCTCTCTCTCAGTCAACCCCACTTTCCCACCCTGTTTCTTCTCCATAGTCTCTAGTCACCGACATCCTCAAGATAATAATTAGCGAGAAAAGCGTGCGATTTGTTTTCCCATGCCCACAGAACGTTCCGCTGGAACATGAAATGGCGCCGCCGATAATGACAAGTGTGGAGCAAACAGGAGGTACAAATAATCCATCAAGATGCGTTCTCTTCCTAACTCGTGACTGCCACTGTAGCTTTGGACGCTGTCCATGCTAAGTGCCCAGTGTGATTACAGCTTTTTTGCCCGCTACCGTCACGACGAGGGGAGCGTCCAGAGATGATTGCTCCGGCCCGTGTAGAGTTGGGGTTGGGGTAGGGTGGGGTGGCGTGGTTTTCGACGGGGAGCAAGTCAGAAGTCAGAATGGTTTATTGTATAGACCACCGGCCCGTTACAATGAGTGGGGAACATTGAAATCGTAGGCCAGAGACTGGGGGTCTAATGTAGGAGATGACGCCGGATGGGAAGCTGGTAAAGGGAGATTTTATTTATTTATTTATTTATGGGTTGTTATATAGCGCTTTTTTTTAGTTCAACAGCTGCTCAAGGCGCTGGCCGATACAAGATCTAACTCAAGCCGCTGGGCGCATAGTCTGGTGCCCAGATAACTGAGCACAACCCTGAGCGACCCAGTATGAGGGAGAAGGGATGAGCGCCCAAATGATGCAGGAAGAAAACCTTGGATAGGCTGGAACGGTTGAATTCGGGTGTTAAAAAGAGATTTGGGGTGGAGCGCCGAAGATGGCAAGGATGGGGGTTTGCAGGCAGGCAGAGAGGGAGGAAGCTCATGAGAAACGCCAGGGCTCAGTAGGATGAGAAGGCTATAAATAATACTTTAGGAACAATCACGCATACGACTTAGCACATGCCAGGGAGTGAAGTGGTTACAAATCAATAGCCTACGTAGATGTTGACCGAGTTGAACTTGACTGTCAGTGAACCTGCCCACTTACTCAATGATCGTATTATTTTGTCCAAAACAAAGACAATCTCTTTTATTTATCGAATACATCACATTACATTACATTACATAATTGTTGCTTTAGGTCCAGCGGACTCTTCCGAGCCAAATCAGGACCAGACAACCCCCAATCCGCATAAAAGATCTGCCGAAACAACCCTAGTGGGAAAACTGAATGCCCTCCACCAGCCAGTCACTTTACAATAAAGACATCCCACGCAGGGGACGGCTGAGGCTTCACCCGAACTTATCGAACCCCCGTTTACAAAAACAAAATAGAATACAAACATCATTATAAATTATCAACAAAACACATACATATAAAATGCCTACATTGCTAAATAATAACATCATAGGAAGCCCTAGTGACCACCTGGCAGAAAGCGTCCAATATTCCCAAGCTGATCCAGCAGACCTCAAACAAAAACAAGGAGTCTTGTCCCGGAAGAGTTTTCAAGAAAAAAAGGTAGGAGACTGGTCTAGCGAAGAATACGATAGTATAGCAGATTGATAGAAAAGAGCAGGAATGAGAAAGAGCAAATGAGAAAGACAGCGACAGTGGGAATTTAAAGCACTAAATTTCCAGGAAGTGGGGATACTATTTATACTGAAACCCCCGGCACCCCAACGGGGGAGAATACATCACAGACGTGAACAGAAATTATCATAAAATAAAGAAAGAAATACGCGATTGCACAATGATAATGCGGGGATGCATGTCGTCCAAGAGTGTATCAAGCGAAAGAGCCAGGCACTGCGTGAGAGGTCTCAATAGGTGCCATGGATCATGTCTCTTCGTGCAAACGGTTAGATTATAGGGCGCACACAAGGTAAATAGCAAATGACGTAATGGGGGCAAGGAGTAGGGGGAGAGAGAGAGAAAAAGGGTGTGAAGTGGGGTTACCCGTCTATGGTGCGATGGGACGGCTGTGCAATTCATCAAATTCCGCTACGTAATCGTAACGGCGGACTTGGCCTGAAACCTGAGCAACGGGCGGTCCCAACTGAACCAACAAAGCAGTTGGCGTGAAAAACGGACTGTGTCAACAGCCGTAGTACAAACCCCCAAAGATGCAATGTCAACAAGCGCAGGCGCACGCCACAACAAATTCGTTGTTGGCGAACTCGCTCTCATTTCGCCCCTGGGCTGGGGAAAAAGAAAAAAAAAAACCTGCCAAGTGTAATTATTAGGAATGCTGCTGCCGAGTCTGGATGACGTCACACGTCCACAATGCACCGCGCGTCCTTCCGCTCCCATGAGTAGGACAAAACAGAGCATGTGAGATTGTTGAAGTCTACTCCAACTCCAACAGTTTCGACGGATCGCTGACATTCAGCCTCAAAGGATCACTGACACTCCGTTTTGTTGCAGCAAGGGCTTTTAAAGTTGAGCTTCCTAGTTTTTTGTTTTTTGTTTTTAAAAAAGGAGGGGTGTGGGGGTAACAAAATGCTGTTAAAGAGAACTTTGTTTTTCGCCATGCTCATTTCCGACACCAGATGAAAGCTCAACAGCCTCGGCCGGCCTTGTACCAGTCTCCATTTCCTCTCAGCGCATCATGGAATACTGGGCACGAGTTTGGGATTAGGTCTGCTAATCGCTACGTATTAACACTGCCTCACGCCCTGAGTGTACAGTCATGTGCCGGCTTCCATGCACCCAGCTACTGCATGCAGCAACAGTAACAATAACTCCACTTCTACTACTTTGTGTTGTACGCCACATTTTTGCTCTCCCTTGTTCAACTCGCCCGCAGTCACTATTTCAATATAACTTTGCTATAAAACAAACAAACTGGACCCACCAAAACACTGCAACCCGAGATTTTAGAACTATTTTCGGCAATGAATTCTCTTCCCCCACTGTATCAGTACAACTTATGTTAATCTGATGAATAAAATTTGATACAACAACAACAACTCTTCCCCCCCATCCCCCCCCCCACCCACCCCCCCCAAAAAAAGAAGATATTTTCCTCTACATTTTTGTTGCCAACGAGCCAAATACTGTTTTTCGCATGAACATTTTTTTTTCTTCCAGAGGACCTCATTCATCCTTTTGATTTTTCAGGCATTGCAGCCAATACAGTGACGAGCTGGGAACACAGCGATATGGCCATCGGTATCTACGGCACAAATCCACAAAATAGTGCGAACTACTATTGCCAACAGAGAAGGGGAGATAATCCTTCCTATCGTTCCCTCCATCCAAGGAGGGCAGCGTGTTATAGGGATGGTGGTATCCAGGATGCTATCACTAAACTCCAATCCAAGGTTTTTAGGCGAGTGTTACGTTGAAACGCGAATGGTAGTACTTCGGACACGCGCACGATAGATCTAATCGTTTCGATTTGCAAAGTGTTCAATAATAGAGTTTATTTACCTTTGATTTGAGTTTGCATTGTTGTTAGGAGAGGCTTTGTATAACGTTGATAATTTGCGTTAGTCGATATTATTGGAGAATTTTCTGGATCTGCGTGTTTACTATCGATCGAAGTTTCTTGATGGACGTAGATAATAGAAAACATTCTTTTGACAGGAAGAGAGATGTATGACGTAAGTCAGTGATGACGATCTTTAATTCTGATTGGTTGGTTGTAATGCGTCATTTCTAGAACGCCCGGTCGTCATCTCGAAAGAGAAAAAAAATTATAAAATGGATGCCCTGTGTGTTGTTGAGGATAGTTATTGTTGGTGAGAAGTTGTTGATAGTGGATTGGAAAGTAAATTTGAGAGTGGAAAGGCGATTGAGCGATTGTATGCAGTTGATGATGTGTGCTGAATAAAAGTGGAAAACTTCATACGTCGACTTTGTGACTTGTATGCTGCTTGAGCAGGCTGCGTGGATAAACGAATCTGAGTTACACCCTATCAGGAATTCAGCATTGGGGCTGAATCAGATACTGATAGAAAACACCAACATCGAACCGAGTGTAACAGCGAGACACCTTCATCAGTTGAGTTCTACACAGAGAAAGAGACAGCGAGAGACAGACAGACAGAGACAGAGAGAGAGGGGGGGGGAGGGAGGGAGAGAAACTCTCCTGTACCCCCATAAAGTGAGTGCAGCGAAGCCACAAGTGTCATCCAATGCATATTGTCACAACAGTAATGAGGGCGATCTTAATTCAATCGATGGCTGCAGTGGTGCATGTTTATTCAACAGCGTCCCTGGGATTCCCCCCACGTATGATATTCCCCAAATATTATGGCAAAGCCGAGGAGGGTCCACCATCACCCCCTTTTGCATAAGGTCGGTATGCCTTCCTTCCAGGACGTGACATCGGGTTATCTACACCTTGTTGGGATGAAAGAATAAACCGACGTCTAATCTAGCTGTGCACGCATGCGTTCCGCCGTTAAAGATAAAGATCCTGACGCTCAGGCGAGTGAGTGCCAGCCACACAAATACACCCAAGCGAGGACTGTGTCTCTTCACCTCCATATCCTCTGTAGTTCGGGATTGTGCCGAGTTGTCTGGAGCGTCAGATTCGCCTACGGCAGCATGGTGGGCGCATATCGAGCGACTTGAGTTGAGATGTTGTATCGTGCAGCGCCTTGAGCAGCTCTTCAGCTGGAAAAGCACTATACAATAAGAACGAATAATATATATATATATCCTAACCTATCCAGGATGGTCTTTGCAAGACCTGATGATCTGGGGACGTGGCCATACCATCGGAGTTTCCGTTTTTTTCACCACTGTGAGCAAGTCATCGTGTTATCCAATGGCTGGTGTGATGGTCTGTCGGACTTCGTCGTTGGTGATGTGGTGGGTTATAAAAAATGCCCAGAAGTCTTCTGTAGCACCTCATCCCCATGCTTTGTATTCTTCGTTGTAGATCTGCTGTGAGGGTCCATGTTTCGCAGTCTTACCTTGGAATGTAGACTGATGGTTCTGTCTTTCCAAACTGGCTTCATCCTCGCCAGGGCGCAGTTGTTTGTTTCATATAAATAAATAAATATAAATGAAAACTAAAACACAGCCCTGCTCCTTAGAAAGAAGAAAGAGTTCGCTCAAGAACCAGTAAAAAAGCAAATACGATAAACTTTCTTTCATTCAGAATTACGACTCTCATCATGCTTTACTTTCCTTCTATTTTTACTCTTGAACCTGTAGATGAAAATAGAAGTTGGATGCTGCAAAGAAAAAGATCAGTGGATTTGTCAAAACTGTTGTTGAAAGCGTCCCAAGGATTGGATATCCCTGGGATAATATGTAAGGCAGTTGGTCACAGCACTGGTTTTCAAAGTCCAAGGCTGTGGGTTCGATTCCCTTTAGCTTTGTAGGACTAATTTTAGTATTTCCAGATAACGTCTGAAAACACTTTCAAATAGTGGGAAATAACAACGAGCCAAATGTCGGGCGGTTGGTCTGTTTAGTGGATTGGGCTGTCAATCCGTCGCTCGGCATCTCTCAATAACCATTGAACAGATTTTGACAAAACTCCACACGAACATCAAACTCCACACGGACATCAAAGTCCAAGGCCAATCCCTCAACACAGAGCATAGCTTCAAATATTTAGGAGTCATTGTATCAGACAATGGTCCCGACAGGAAGTCCTCTCCAGTATCGCACAAACAACTGCTGCCCTGGCGAGGTTGAAGCCAATTTGGAAAGACAGGACCATCAGTCTGCATTCCAAGGTAAGGCTGCTGCGCTCCCTTGTCATCTCCATCTTCCTATATGCTTGCGAAACATGGACCCTCACAGTAGATCTCCAACGAAGAATACAAAGCATGGAGATGAGGTGCTACAGAAGACTTCTGGGCATTTCCTATACCCAGCACATCACCAACGACGAAGTCCGACAGACCATCACACAAGCCATTGGACAACACGATGACCTGCTCACAGTGGTGAAAAAACGTAAACTCCGATGGTATGGCCACGTCACCAGATCATCAGGTCTTGCAAAGACCATCCTGCAAGGCACAGTGCAAGGAGGTAGAAGAAGAGGGAGACCGAAAAAGAAGTGGGAGGACAACATTCGAGAATGGACTGGTTTGACACTGAGCAAAACGATCAGGGTTGCTGAGGATAGGGAAAGATGGAGTACGCTGGTTAAGCGATCATCTGTGGTGCCCCTACGACCTCCGAGATATGGGATAGGATATGCTAGGATAGGATAGATAGGGTTTGGTGTGCGTGTGTGTGTATGTGTGTATACTTGTTTACACAGTGTTATCTGGACAAATCAGTGAACATCTACATAACTTGTTTTGACAGACCTACTTATTTTGACGTCAGAACAATGATCCGTTAGGGTTAGGGCTGGGTTAGGTTAGGGTTAGGGTTTGGGTTCGAACACTGAAAAGTACTTAAAAAGGGGGACGAAATATGACCCATTGTCAGCTCAACGTATGTGGCGTTTCAGGAAAGTCATGATAATACTGTGTAACCTCTGCCTGGGTGTGTGGGTTAGTGAGTGTTGTTGTTTTTTAATTGGATCTACGACTTTTCTCCGGGTACTTCGGTTCTCTACCTTCTTTCAAAATAATTTACAACATAAAGGTTGATGGCCTTTCCGTCTATAATGGAGACTTCTTTAGATCGCCGCTCTTTGAATCTGAGCTTGATTATGCGCGCATGTAGAATCCTGTATTATTATTATTATTATTATTATTATTATTATTATTATTATTATTATTATTATTATTATTATTATTATTATCATCATCATCTTCATCATCAACGTCGTCGTCGTCATCGTCACCATCGTCATCGGCTACAACGACCATTTGCATAAGAAGAGCACGCTGTGTATCTATCATCAGCACTACGATGCACAAGATGCGACGATCAAGAAGTCTGGCACAACACAGCTTTGAACCAAACCTACATCCGAAACACCTAACTAGTATCGTCTAGGGCAATATACGTTTAGGACTGCCATAGTGCATTAGAGCCCAGAACTCATATATGCCAAGTCACAATGCACAGGCGTGTAGCCTCACAGAGGGTTGGGAGACTCAAGTGTCATAATGGGGACTGGGTGCCCGGGTGCAGGTCACCGAGGCATAACAATATTCAATTCCATCAAGTTGTGAATGAGTACCTGGTTCTCTCTCTCTCCCCCCCTCTCTCTCTCCCTCTCTCTCTGAAAGTTCTGAGAAGGGAAATGGCAATCGCCCTCCTAAAGTTGCTTCAAGGGGAAAGTATTGCCAGTGATGTCCCCCGTACCCCCCCACCCCACCCCACTTCTTCTTTGTTCTCTGCCCTCGCCCCCTTCGTTTTTCTAGAATGATTGGCTGCTTAAAATCGTCATCATCATCATTATCACCATTGTCCTCAAACTCGTCCTCCTCCTCCTTCTTCTTCTTCTTCTTCTTCTTCTTCTTCTTCCTCCTCCTCCTCCTCCTCCTCCTCTTCTTCTTCCTTATTTCCGTCTTCTTCTAGTTCTTGTTCTTTCTTCTTGTTCTTCTTGCTCATCATCATTATCATTATCTCCTCCTCCTCCTTCTTCTTTTTCATCTTCTTCCTCCTCCTCCTCTTCTTCTTCCTTATTTCCGTCTTCTTCTAGTTCTTGTTCTTTCTTCTTGTTCTTCTTGCTCATTATCATTATCATTATCTTCTCTTCCTCCTTCTTCTTCTTCTTCCTCTTCTTCTTCTTCTTCTTCTTCTTCTTTTCTCTTCTTCTTCTTCTTCCTCTTCTTCTTCTCGTTCTTCTTCTTCTTCTCCTCCCCCTCTTTCTTCTTCTTCTTCCTCCTTCATCTTCTTCTTCTTCTTCTTCCTCTTCTTCTTCTTCTTCTTCTTCTTCTTCTTCTTCTTCTTCTTCTTCTTCTTCTTCTTCTCTTGTCACCTATTTCTTCCGTAATCTTTGTTGTAGTCTTCTCCTTTCCCTTCTTCTCCTGCTCCCTCATCATCACCACCACCACCACCATCATCATCATCATCATCATCATCATCATCATCATCATCATCATCATCATCTACTTCTTCTTCTTCTTCTTCTGCTTTCCAACCTTCTTCTTTCTTTCGTCCTTAGGAAGCTGGTTCGGGGAGCGGAGTGGTTATGGGAATTAACTGGGTGGGGGTTTTGGTGGGGAGGGGGGAGGGGTGGTGGTGGGATTAATTGTGGGTTAAAACGATAGGGGCGACAATCTTCGCTGACTTTATTACAACTCATCAGGTTTTGCGTAAAGGCTTTTTGCCAAATATTGTGGCAATATAGAATCGCTTGTGTTTAAAGTAAAAAAAGGGCGGCATTTCTACAAAAAAGCAAGTAAAAAACTGTTTGTCTATCGGATGTGAACTCCACAATGTGACATTTTAGAAAGATAGCACAGGCGATCGCATCGCTTCAAAACTAACGTTTTCCTTAGCGCACTCGGCGTGTCGTAAGAGGCGACTAACAGGGGTGATGTTAGCACGGCATCACTGGGCGAAAGTCTTCTACACAGAAGTCACCGGCCAGGGCAGAAGAACCTCACGTTACTACAGGTTCAACGTCCACGTGCTCCGGGCCAAGGCGAGCCACACTGTATTCGTGGATTTCGGCTTTGGCCAACAGCCTGGAGAGGACTGAGCACCGCCAGGTCTTTTTTTTTGCCCAAGACACACTACATGATGAAACTATCCACTAATTCCATACGTCGCCCGGTTCAAGGACCGCGCCTTCCGTTGGCCACCAGGACGGAGGTGATAAGTATGCTACTGATGGAAAATTTTGCAAGATCCGCACGAGAAACAACATCGTCATAGGAACCTGGAATGTCATAACCCTAACTGCGGAAGGAAAATTAGAAGAACTGGCCCACGAGCTGGACCACTATCGATGGAACCTTTTAGGTATCAGCGAACTGCGCTGGAAAGGCCTAGGTGAAACAACGACCGACAAAGGCCACAAGCTCTATTTCAGCGGTAGTCATGACAGGCACGAACATGGCGTTGGATTCTTGGTCCACAAGAACATTCTAGCCACTGTCATGGGTTGCCGCCCAGTCTCCAGTAGACTCATTACCATCCTTTCAACATCACCATCATCCAGGCCTATGCCCCAACATCAGAATATGACGACAGCGAAGTGGGGGATTTTTATGAAAATCTACAGGCTGTCCTTGACCAAGTGCCGAAAAAGGACATAGTCATAGTGCAAGGCGACTGGAATGCAAAGGGTGGCCAAGATGCGCACCACAGCTGGGGAGACACATGTGGACCCCACTGCAACAACGAGACAAATGACAGGGGTCTGAGACTCTTGGAGTTTGCCAGATACCACAATATGGTACTGGCAAACACGCTTTGTCTCCACAAAAACTCCAGACGATGGACATGGCACAGTCCCGGAGGGGAGCATTACAACCAGATCGACTACATCATGGTCAAGAAACGCTTCAGATCAAGCATCAACATTGGCAGGACACGCACTTTTCCAGGAGCAGAGTGGGGAGTGGCCTACACCATGGACCCAGTCGCTTGTCATCACTCTTACCAAAAAATGTAACCTTCAGGAGTTTGAAAATTACCGCACCATCAGCCTCATCAGCCATCCAGCAACGTCCTCATGAAAATAATACTGAACAGGTTGAAACCCCAAGCTGAACAAATCATAGCTGAAGAACAAATAGGATTCATGGCAAGGCGAAGTACCACTGAGCAGATTTTCAATCTCAGAATAATCTGTCTCCAACACTCTCCAACACTCTTCAACATCTTCCTAGAGCGCATCATGTTAGATGCCCTTGCACATCACGAAGGCACAGTCAGCATAGGGGGTAGAGAAGTCTCCAATCGTCGTTTTGCGGATGACATTGATGGATTGGCTGGAGAGGAACAAGAACTTGAACAGCTGGTGCAGAGGCTTGACACCACATCCAGAGCTTATGGAATGGAAATAAGTGCAGAGAAGACCAAAATGATGACCAACAACACCAACGGCATCAACACGGACATCAAATTCCAAGGCCAATCCCTCAAACCAGTGCAAGCTTCAAATAGTTAGGAGCCATTTTATCAGACAATGGGTCCAGACAGGAAGTCCTCTCCAGGATCGCACTGACAACTGCTGCCTTGACAAGGTTGAAGCCCATTTGGAAAGACAGGACCATCAGTCTACATTCCAAAGTAAGACTGCTGCGCTCCCTTGTCATCTCCATCTTCCTATATGCTTGCGAAGCATGGACCATCACAGCAGATCTACAACGAAGAATACAAAGCGTGGAGATGAGGTGCTACAGAAGACTTCTGGGCATTTCCTATACCCAACACATCACCAACGACGAAGTCCGACAGACCATCACACAAGCCATGGGACAACACGATTACCTGCTCACAGTGGTGAAGAAACGGAAACTCCGATGGTATGGCCACGTCACCAGATCATCAGGCCTTGCAAAGACCATCCTGCAAGGCACAGTGCAAGGAGGTAGAAGAAGAGGAAGACTGAAAAAGAGGTGGGAGGACAACATTCGAGAATTAACTGGTTTGACACTGAGCGAAGCCATCAGGGTTGCTGAGGACAGAGAAAGATGGAGTATGCTGGTTAAACGATCATCTGTGGTGCCCCTACGACCTCCGAGTTACTGGACAGGATAGGATAGGATAGGACTCAGAAAAAAAAACTCATCACTGAAGTCATCAAAATGCAATTCAAAACCAAACCGAAAAACATCAAAACACACACACACACGCACACGCACACACACACCCACACACACACGCACACATCCTTGAACGAGAAACCCCAGCCATTTATGACAGCTTGCCAATTCATCAACCGCACTGTTCTGCACACCGGGACAGTCATAATAATAATAATAATAATAATAATAATAATAATAATAATAATAATAATAATAATAATAATAATAATAATACTGGATGCTCTATGCGCGCTTTTCCTCCAAGCTACCAATCAGGCTCAAAGAGCTACGATCTCTACCAACACATACGTTCAAGTCAAGTCAATTCTTTATTTCTCAAAAAGACAAATGTGGATTGTTGCTTTGCGAGACAAGACGGGATTTCATAGTGGCAATAAACACAGTGACAGCAATGTAATAATGCATGACATAACATTGAGGAAAATAAATTCACACACCCACACACACACACGCCCAATTGCGTTATTACAATATAATGTTCAGCTCTTACCTTTATACATCACTGACACACTTTCTAGCACTCGACACTCACTATAAGCACTGAAAAGTGCACAAACATGACAGAGCACAATGCAAGCGACTTGTCGCCACAGAGTAGCGCCAAACGTTTTTGACATGTTTCACCTACGTCACTCTCACACACCAAATATGTCCACACGCCTCTCACTCGATCATCTGGTGTAAAAGCTTGGGAAATCGTTAATACAAAACGGAAAGGAACTTCAATTTTTCTGTTTGTGAAATTTTAAAAATTGACTGTCTCCAAAATACTTTTATTCATGGAAGGGAAGAACCCCGATTGCCCGTGAAAACCCTCGGTAAGCTGGAAAGTCTCGAACCTAAGTCACACATAAGTTCGCCCCTCGGCGGGAATCGAACCCGCGACCCTCGGCATAGGAAATCGGCGAGTAACCCACTGCGTCATGAGCAATCTTGCCACTGTAGATTGTTCTAACTTATAAAGGGAAAAGTGAAAGCCCCAGTTGATAACCTGTCTTTCCTTTATAGGCATGACAGATTCACTGCGGCAACAGTACCCCCGTTGGAGTGCCGGGGGTTTCAGTATAAATAGTATCCCCACTTTCTGGAAATGTAGTGCTTTAAATTCCCACTGTCGCTGTCTTCCTCATTTGCTCTTTCCCATTCCTGCTCTGTCCTATCACTCTGCTATACTATCTTCTTCTTCGCTAGATCAATGACCTACCTTTTTTCTTGAAAACTCTTCCTGGACAATACTCCTTGTTTGTGTATGAGGTCTGTTGGATCAGCTTGGGAGTGTTGGACGCTTTCTGCCGGGTGGTCACTAGGGCTTCCTATGATGTTATTATTTAGCAATATAGGCATTTTATATGTATGTGTTTTGTTGATAATTTATAATGATGTTTGTATTCTATTTTGTTTTTGTAACCGGGGGTTCGAGTAGTTGGGGTAAAGCCTCAGCCGTCCCCTGCGTGGGATGTCTTTATTGTAAAGTGACTGGCCGGTGGAGGGCATTCAGCTTTCCCACTAGGGTTGTTTCAGCAGATCTTTTATGCGGATCGGGGGTTGTCAGGTCCTGATTTGGCTCGGAAGAGTCCGCTGGACTTAAAGCAACAATTAATCAATTAATTAATCAACTGCGTCATGAGACCACCCATTACTGAAGTTTAGGCGACAGTTAGCGTATGGTATATTTCCATCAGACGTAAAGCGTGTGTTCCATCTATCTCTGTGCTAGCGGGGATCCGCCCGTCCAACTTCAGTAATGCCTCAATGTATCAAAGCAAACGGCTGAAGATACTATTGTGATACACCAATAGCTCTTGCTTCTAAATTAAGTAAGAGTTCTGGGTCAACCCTGAGTCCGGTAGATAATTCGCGCTATTCGATTCTCTGGATTCCATTCCTTGCAGTTCTATTTCTTCGACCATTAACCGAAGCTAGCGACAGGATAAGGTTACTCCAATCAATAAAGACACTCCAGAACGCGGATGATCAATGGGTTTTGTTGTTTGTTTGGTGTTTTTTAAGACCAATATGTATTGTTTAGAAATAATGGAACAGGTGACCGATTAACCCTTTCTGTACAAGGCTACATGTGACGTATTCATGTGAAGTCAATCCGTATGGCCCACAATTCATAGCGCACACTGCATCTCAACAGATAAAGAAAATGTTTGAAAGTTGGTTGGAAGAGGAGGAGGAGGAGGATGATGATGATGATGATGATTATGATGACGATGATGATGAGGAGGAAGAGGGGGATGATGATGATGATGATGATGATGATGATGATGATGATGATGATGATGATGATGATGATGATGATGATGATGATGATGATGATGATGATGATGATGATGATGATGATGATGATGATGATGATGAAAGATGTGACGCGTTCACTCTTAGAGGGACTTCGTACGAGAACTAGAGTAAATACTTAATTGTGGCAATATTATTGATAGATTCTAAAGTGACGAAGAAGTAAAAGTGCCGTTATAAAAAAAAAACTTTCAAACTTGATACAGACCAGTTTATTATAACTCTAGCAAAAATAACTCATATTTTCCTTATTTTTAGTCTTCTATTTATTTTTTTGGGGGGAGGGGGGGTGGAAGGGGAGTTTGGGGGAAGGGGGTTGAGGCCGAAGTAGTAGTAGTTGTAGTAGTAGTAGTAGTAGTAGTAGTAGTAGTAGTAGTAGTAGTTGTTGTTGTTGTTGTTGTTGTTGTTGTTGTTTTGTTGTTGTCATTGTTGTTGTTAAATAAAACTGGTATTTCATCATGATCATTACACTAAAATAAAATTTGCCTCCAGATTGCTTTCTTCCTGGATATAACCATTTCTTCTTGATTATAACCAGAGGTTTTTTTTTTCTTGAATTTTAAAGTGCAATATGCTGACTCTTTACTTTACAGTTTGTCTGATTTACGTGTTATTTGTCTTATTGTGTTGTATTGGTATGATGTGGAATTGGTATCGCCCTGTATATTTATTTTGTTGCCACATATATTTTTGTGATTGTAAATTCCTTAGTGTTTGTCAGTCCGGTTACTGAATATATTGTAAAAGTAGCTGTAGTGTTATACAATGCCGTGCATAGTACGAATGCTATGTGTATCCCAATCCCCCCCCCCCTCAACCCCACCTGTTTTTGGCTATACAGCCCCCAGGGCTATGAGTCTCTTATCATTTTGTATATTTAAATCATGTTAAGTGAAATAAAAGGACAAATTTCCAAAGTTCCAAAATTGTCGCCGTCATCGTCATACTAGTAGTAGTAGTGGATTGTACTATATACGCACCTTTGTGACCAATTCTCCAGATAGACTCAGAGCGCGGCCATCTGAACCAACATACACCCTCAAATGCCACGCACATACACAACAAACACAAACATGTAGTGTAAAGGCAGGGAGATCGCTATTAGGAGACGGAATGAAAATCGAATTTTATTTTTAAATGTTTGTTCGACATTGGACAACACGATGACCTGCTCACAGTGGTGAAGAAACGGAAACTCCGATGGTATGGCCACGTCACCAGATCATCAGGCCTTGCAAAGACCATTCTGCAAGGCACAGTGCAAGGAGGTAGAAGAAGAGGGAGACCGAAAAAGAGGTGGGAGGACAACATTCGAGAATGGACTGGTTTGACACTGAGCGAAGCCATCAGGGCTGCTGAGGACATAGAAAGATGGAGTATGCTGGTAAAACGATCATCTGTGGTGCCCCTACGACCTCCGAGTTACGGGACAGGAGGGGATAGGATAGGTTTGTTCGACCGCATTCCAGCACCATTATTGAAGCGAGGGAAGAAACTAGGGAAACCCCTTCGGGATCCTGAAAAGAAAGGTTACCTACCTAAAGTCACATAAGTTCTTCCACAGCGAGCTTCGAACCCGCAAACCCCGGCATTGGAAACTGACATTCATCCCAATGCATAAAAGGGAGGCCATCTCCAGTTTACTTATATTATGTCGTGCAAGGACTCGAACAGCCTCCAACATTTCAGATCCTTAGAATATATCCAATAATTGGCACAGCTCGTGTCAGTCATGATGGACTCCAGTTTTATTAGGCTACCGTCGAGTAATTCGGTAGACTCTCAGGATGGCCAATTTGTTGGTCCAATAATTGACCCATGTCACGTCGTGCAGGTTGCTGGTGATGGAGACCTTTTCCCGCCGTGCTCGTTCCTTCAGGCACAGTGGTCTCTGCACACTTATGCATGGTCACCTACACACTGTTTGTAGGCTAACGAGCTCAAGCCGAATTGAAATAATGTTTATGGCCAAACACTCAAGTTTGTGTGCCCTAATATTTGTGCATGATATCACACACACACACACACACACACACGCACACACACACGCGTACAATTTAGGACTAACAAGCTCAAACGGAATCAAAATCAATACAGAGTTATGGCCAAAAATCCAAGCGAGCGCTGTGGCCGCGTGGTCTAAGGCGGGACTAACTTGCCCTGTCCAAAGGCTAGAAACCAATGGCGCCTGACTGGTGTGGGATCGATCCAGCCTCTGGACGAATTTCATTTATTTTCGATTCGGGCGACACCTAGGGTTTTCTCCGGGTACTCCACAAGCAAAATATCAAAACCACACCTAATATTAATTGGGTTTGGGCTCGCCACAGGCTGCGAATACGCCTTCCCCAGAGGAGGCGGACTCGAATTTCCCGATGAAAAGGGATAATAAAGTGCTAATGTCAAAAATCCCACACACAAAATTGGTATGTTATATTTGTTGTGCATGGCTACGCACATAGTATCTGACACCTAATCGACGGAATTGCTATCTTTATGGCAAACGACTAATTGTGTGTTCACTAACATGACCATCGATCCAAACGTTTTCACATATTCTCCTAAACCTGCATGATAGATGACCATTAATTAAATCATTCATTTATACATTAAACTTACCTAGGTCCCATTTAAATTTACCCAAATTCCAAATTGTGACGGTCATTAAATAATTCGCCCAATCATTATTCATGGCTTCAACTGTCCAAATCTCGTTTCAACTTATTTATTTATTTTATTTTATCCGTCTTCCAAAGCGAGAGCCACTCAAAGGCGATGGACGATACAGTATCTAACTCTAGCCTGTTTGAACCGCCCACTTGATGCCGTTAGGCGAATCGTGCGCCTCCCCAGACAACGGCACAAACCTGCTTGCTGGATGTAGTTGTTAAGCTGGCACTCAGGCGTCCAGGAGATGCGCGCCACGGCAGGATCTTTAAAGTGCGTGCGATAGAATGTGTGCGTGCACTGACAAGACCTCGGTTTATACTCTCATTCATGGATTCCACTGGCCTTCCCCACTTTATTACAATGACTGCAACTTCTGTCTTGTCATTGGAGCGGTGCCTAAGCACGTTTTTACAAGGATAATTACAGACAATCTCGCCGCCCTTCTGAAGCCTGCGATAGAGATGTGGTTAATCAGACCTGAGAGCAAGCAGCCGAAAATTGACATGAAATGGCAGCTTGATTTTGCCCGACACATCACTTCCCTTAACACATTTCATGCGCCACTGAACTGCGCCTAATATGGCCATACTAGGCAGCTAGCATTATTGCTTGCTCTCTCTCTCTCTCTCTGTCTCTGTCTCTGTCTCTCTCTCTCCCTCTCTCTCTCTCCCTCTCTCTCTCTCCCTCTCTCTCTCTCTTTCTCTCTTGGCCTATGTTACTATCCTATCCTATCCTGTCCCGTAACCCGGAGGTCGTAGGGGCACCACAGATGATCGTGTAACCAGTATACTCCATTTTCTCTGTCCTCAGCAGCCCTGATGGCTTCGCTCAGTGTCAAACCAGTCCATTCTCGAATGTTGTCCTCCCACCTCTTTTTAGGTCTCCCTCTTCTTCTACCTCCTTGCACTGTGTCTTGCAGAATAGTCTTTGCAAGGCCTGATGATCTGGTGACATGGCCATACCATGGGAGTTTCTGTTTCTTCACCACTGTAAGCAGGTCATCGTGTTGTCCAATGGCTTGTGTGATGGTCTGTCGGACTTCGTCGTTGGTGATGTGTTGTGTATAGGAAATGCCCTGAAGTCTTCTGTAGCACCTCATCTCCATGCTTTGTATTCTTCGTTGGAGATCTGCTGTGAGGGTCCATGTTTCGCAAGCATATAGGAAGATGTTACTAAAGAACGAAATACAGGAAAAGCTATAACGCTGTGTAAAAAGCACTTATCTTAATGTTAAAGCACGTGTCAGAATGGGTGGGTACCTGGGAGCGAGAGAAAGATGGATGTTTGATGGAAATGTGATGCCTGTTATCAATTAGTATTTAGGTATTTATTTCACAACTAGATTGTGTTTTGTAACAGCCTGTAGAGAATTGTCTAGCAAAGCAAAAAAGGCCCTATTGTGTATTATGCAAGGTCTGCGTGCCTTTAACAAAAACTCTTTGGATGTTTTCTTAAAGTTATTTGATTCGAAAGTTCAGACAATATTGCAGTATGGTTCAGAGATATGGGGATTAGATAATGCTGCACAGCATTGTGAGAAGGTGCATTTATATGCTCTAAAAAGGTTTGTGGGTGTGAGTCTGCGTACTCCAAATGATTTTGTTTATAATGAATTAAGTCGATACCCCATTACTATAAGCTTTGCTGTCCGTTGTATTCGTTATTGGCTTAGAATAAGTCAAATGACTAATGATAGACTGCCCAAAAAAGTTTATCTGATGCTGTATGACCTTGATGCTCGAGGAAAAACTACATGGGCAACGAATGTAAAGTTGTGTTTATTTAGACATGATTTTGGTTACGCGTGGGTAGAACAAGATGTGGGTAATGAGAATTAATTTTTGCGAATGTTTAAGCAAAGTGTGATTGACTGTAGGTGGCAAAATTGGAGCGAGCATGTGTGTTACACTCATTCGATGTTGGTGTTTTTCTATCAGTATCTGATTCAGCCCCAATGCTGAAGTCCTGATAAGGTGTAACTCAGATTCGTTTATCCACGCAGCCCGTTCAATCATCAACAAGTCAGGAGTCGTGTATGAAGTTTTCCACTTTTATTCAGCACACATCAACAACTGCATACAATTGCTCAATCGCCTTTCCACTCTCAACTTTTTACTTTCCAACTCACTATCAACAACTCACACACACACAGAGCATCCATTTTATAGATTTTCTCTCGATCGAGATAACGTCAGAATGTTCCCGATGACGCTTTACCACCAATCAAATAAAAGTTCGTCATCACTGACTTACGTCATACACCTTTCTTCACATTCCAGGAACGTTCTCAAACTTCTACAATTACCGGGAAGTTTCTATCGACAGTAAACACGCAAGTCTAGAGAATTCTCCAATAATATCGACCAACGAAAATTATCAACGTTATACAAAGCTTCCTCTAACCACAACGCAAACTCAAATCAAAGGTAAATACACTCTATTATTGAATACTTTGCAAAGCGAAACGATTAGATCTATCGTGCGCGTTTCAGACTTACTATCCTTCGCGTTTCAACGTAACAATGTGAATGGCAGTGAACGATTTGACATGTATAAAACGTTTTGTAATAAACTAAACTGTCTTCCTAAATATTTATATATCAATGTTGATAGGCACTTAAAATATGTATTAATTAAATTTCGTTTTGGTGTATCAGATTTAGCCACTCATCATTACAGATACAGACATCACACGAAGATAACGATTTAATGTGCCGGTTATGTAAGTCTGCAGTTGAAAATGAAATACACGTTTTAATATGCTGTCCATTTTATAATAAGTTAAGGAAAAAGCTTATGAACGCTTTTGACGTTCATCGCACAGAAATATTCCTATCCTGTCCCGTAACCCGGAGGTCGTAGGGGCACCACAGATGATCGTTTAACCAGCATACTCCATCTTTCTCTGTCCTCAGCAGCCCTGATGGTTTCGCTCAGTGTCAAACCAGTCCATTCTTGAATGTTGTCATCCCACCTCTTTTTCGGTCTCCCTCTTCTTCTACCTCATTGCACTGTGCCTTACAGAATGGTCTTTGCAAGGCCTGATGATCTGGTGACGTTGCCATACCATCGGAGTCTCCGTTTCTTCACCATTGTGAGCAGGTCATCGTGTTGTCCAATGGCTTGTGTGATGGTCTGTCGGACTTCGTCGTTGGTGATGTGTTGGGTATAGGAAATGCCCACAGAAATATTTTAGAAACCCAAATGCATTCACCTTCTCTTTGTTGATGTCATCCACGAATTCAGAAATTGTAAAAAACAAAGGTACAGAGGGAGGGGGGGAGTGATTACACGCTGAAAGTAGATGCTCCATAGCAAAGGGGTCAATAGGGTACAACCCTATTTATCATATAATACTATTATTGATTTTTTTGTGTAGGTCTTATTTAGACTTATAATTTTAATGAAGAAAAAAACCACAACACATAAACCTATCATATCCTCCTATCCTATCCCGTAATTCAAAAGTCATTGGGGCACCACAGATGATCGTTTAACCAGCGTACTCCGTCTTTCTCTGTCCTCAGCAACCCACATGGCTTCGCTCAGTGTCAAACCAGTCCATTCTCAAATGTTGTCCTCCCACTTCTTTTTCTGTCTCCCTCTTCTTCTGTTTTTTTGTACCGTGCCTTGCAGGATGGTCTTTGCAAGACCTGATGCCCTGGTGACGTGGCCATACCATCGGAGTTTCCGTTTCTTCACCACTGTGAACATGTCATCTTGTTGTCCCATGGCTTGTGTGATGGTCTATCTGACTTCGTCGTTGGTGATGTGCTGGGTTATAGGAAAAGTCTTCTGTAGCACCTCATCTCCATGCTTTGTATTCTTCGTTGTAGGTCTGCTGTGAGGGTCCATGTTTCGCAAGCGTATAGAAGATATAGATGGCAATCCCCCAAATATTTATCATTAGCGTCTTAATATTTAAGATGGACCAGGTTGTCGGCGTAGACTGCGTGCTCAGATAAGACTTCAGTATATACTTTTAAAAGAAATACTCATCTCCTAAGGTTCTCGATGTTCTCACAAATTCACTGTATAAATTTTGTTCTCTGTTTCTCACCCTCCCTACCCCCCCTCCCCCCCAACCTTCCTACCCTCCAGTGTGAAGGTAGAGCTGAGGGGAAAAATGGGGTGACCAGTAGGCCTCGTGGCGCAGTGGATAAGTCGCCGGTTTCCTATGCCGAAGGTCGCGGGCTCGATTTCCGCAAGGGGCGAACGTATGTGACTTAGGTACGAGACTATTGAGGTCACCGAGGGTTTTCTCCGGGCACTCCGGTTTCCTCCCTCCCTTCAATAATGATACTGGACGCAGTCAATATAAAAATTTCAAAAATAAAAATTTGATTTTCTTTCCGTCTTCTAATAGCGATCTCCCTGCCTTTACACCACCTGTTTGAATGATGGATGTGTATTTGTTGTGTGTGAGTGTGTGTGAGGGTGGATGAGACAGGTGAGCGTGTATGTTGGTACAGATCGCCGCGCTTTGAGCCTAATTGATTTGGGAAAAGGCGCGTATATAGTATCCATTATTATTATTATTATTATTATTATTATTATTATTATTATTATTATTATTATTATTATTATTATTATTATTATTATTATTAAATCCCAAATCCTAAAAATAGAGGCGCGGGGAGCATAGAACTGTTTTGAACGCGTGGGGAACGTAGAACTGTGGGACCACAGGGACAGATTTGTGTGCATGTGAGGGAGGGGGATGAGGGACGGTGGGAAGGAGCGGGGGGCGAAGGACATGTGGGAACGTAGGTAGTGATGTCCCCTTGAAGAGTCAACCTTAACGGCGCCAGCCTTCACAAATATCCCGAATCGGTATATTTGTATTACGGGTCAATCCGTATCGGCATAGAGCCTGGTATAGAGTACCGAAGACTGCTGGTTTATGTTCTGAGCTGGAATTTAGTATTCCAGCTATAGGACTGTGTTACGAATGAGAGGCACATGTTTCCATCATAGTTAACCATCGGCAAAATAGTGCAACTGTAAGAACAGACACAACAGTGTTAGCTAGCCCGAGTCAAAGTTGAAAGATCGTGGCACGCTAACGCTAACCCTCTCTCTCTCCCTCTCTCTCTCTCTCTCTCTCTCTCTCGCTCTCTCTCTCTCTCTCTCTCTCTCATTGTTGATGTCATCCACGAATTTTTCTCTATCAAGCATTTAAAGCTAGGGAGATTGTTCTGTCTTGAGCACTAGTCCTATCCTATCCTATCCTGTCCCGTAACCCTGAGGTCGTAGGTAAGGGCACCACAGAATAAAACCTCTAGACTCTGGTGACTTGCCGACCTGCCATCTATCTCTGTTCTGTATGCGAGTGTGAGGCCACGCTGCCACGCTCTGCCTGGGAAACCACTTCAGATGGTAAAGATGGCGGGCGATAAGACCTCGCCTGGTTGGCTCTTGCCAGGTGGGTCCGGGTAGCTCAATTGGTACAGCGGCTTACTAGTAACCGAAAGGTACTTGGTTCGAATCCGGTTCACTGGTGTCAGAATAATGTGACTAGTAGTCGCCTACAAGCTCCGCTGTCGTGTGACTATAATCTACAGTAACATTTTTACATTTTCCTAGCTAGCTACGGACGCTACGCGGAGCGATGTCTCACATTGCATAGCTGAGACTAGCCGCAGGGGCATTAATCAACCAAGTAGAAAAGAGTATCGATAGCAAGAAGAAAGTGGATCCTCCTCGTTAGCAAACCGGTAGCTGTAGTAATAGGCTTATATATCTATTATCTATTATATTATCTATTCTATATTATATCAACAAGGGATCTCACTAAGCCTATGTAGTATAGACCACTGCGCTATCGACGATACGTATCTACCGCTGCGCTATCGACAATCTATATCTACCGCTGCGCTACCAACGATCCGTATTTACCGCTGCGCTATCGACGATCCTTATCTACCGCTGCGCTATCGAGGATTCGTATCTACCGCTGTGCCATCGAGGATCCGCACATGTGGCCTAGCCGAGACTTAACGGTTGCCTCTCTCCACTATTAAGAGGTGATCCGAGCCTCCACTCGTGAGAGGTGCCCGGCGAATCTCAGCTACGCTGTGTGGCTAGGCCTTTCCTTGGCTAGCCGCTTATCCTGAGATAGGTAAGAGCTACCCGTGCTTGCGTGCTACCCTCACCATCTTTCCAGTAGCGTCAGGTTCATCTTCGCGAGAGTCCCAACTGCACGCCAGAGACCGGATTGCCTGCATGGACGAATCCTAAGCAATAAGTCTAAGGCGAGACAATAGTAAAAGTTGTCACGCAATTTCTAAACGCGTTGTAAGAGGGTTTTGTCTGGGTACTGCTGTTTCCTCCCGCCCTGTAATAATTAATGGCATTGAATCTAAAATTTCAAAAGTAACTTTCGGATTCCTTTCCGATTTTCTAACAGCGATCTCCTCTGACTTTACACCACGTGTTTGAGTGATGGATGTGTGTACAAGTTGTGTATGTGAGAGTGTGTGTGAGCGTGTATGTTGGTACGCAGATCACCGCGCTTTGGGCCAGATTGATTATTTGGCGGGGGGAGGTGGAGGCGGGTGGAAGCGCGTAAGCCTATAATAGCATGCATTATTATTTTCTTTTTAAATTTTAATTATTATTATTATTAAAAGACGATTATGAACGATTGTTATCCCAGATTTGCTTTTGTCCCAGTCTGTGTGTTGCCGGTACGCAAACTTGTTTTTTCCAACCTAGTTCCAGTCGTTCGCCCAAAAAGGCAATCACCGAAGTCGAACGAAGCTCTCCGATGTGTTACGACATGATGCTTGCATGACTACGACTAGTTGACATTATAAATGATCGCTGTTGCTTCTAATTCTGTTCGATTTACACAGATTTAGCATTTCGCAACGGTATACTTTGTTAATATGAGCATAATTATTATCGATCATATTTAATAGTTGCGTTCCTTGACTTGCATTTTGTTAGTTCTCAGCAGTAGGCTAATACTAGCATTCCCCATTTCCTGCCTGGAACCAAGTAGACACTGTTATATAGTATACTTAGGCTTAATCTACATTATATATTATAAGTCAGTCTCCGCGCAGCGAAGAAGCTCACTAGCTGAATATAATTATTAGACCTGTATTGTTTGTTTTATACGTAAATAAATGTATAAACTATATCTATTCTAATTAATAATATTTAGGCCTATACTTTATAATATTCGAATCTTTAAATTTCCGGAGAAGGACGAGTAGGCTAAGCGAATTTTTTTTTATAACTCGAGATCAGAGTTAAATTAATAGTTAGTTAGTTATTCATTGCTTACAGGGTCCAGCGGACTGCAAAGAGCCGAATCAGGACCACAAAATCAAGACCACAACTTCGGTAGTAGTAGTAGTAGTAGTAGTAGTAGTAGTAGTAGTAGTAGTAGTAGTAGTAGTAGTAGTAGTAGGCCTATACTTATTTAGTTAAATCTTTAATTTATTAATTTGTTTGGTTTGTTTGTTATTATTATTATTATTATTATTATTATTATTATTATTATTATTATTATTATTATTATTATTATTATTATTATTATTATTCCTACTTAAAAAAAAAAAAAAAAAAAAAGAATAGTGTGTTGCTGTGCGTGCATGGTGTAAATATGGTCAGTGACGTTTTGTTTGTTTTTGCTGAAGTTGGGTGTAACCCGAAATATTCAGATGGTGTTACTGGTTATTTTTTCTTATAGATTTACCAAAGTTTTCAGATGATTTATGGAAATTTCCGCCTGCCACGCAACATTTTTTTTAATACGTGTTTCTCATTAAAATACATATCATTGAAATACATATAACAAATTTACTGTATCAGTTAAAAAGAATAATATTAGTTAAATAAATAATTGCTTTGGTGCTTGCCATAAAAATGTCACTGTTTTTTGAGACCATTATAAACGTGCTTGCCTTGTTGTGCTGAAGGGACATCAACGTATCCATAGCGCTTTGAAGTTTTGTCATGGTTTTATTGTTGATATAGATGTGAAATCGTTGTATGTGTGCATTATGTGTTATGTATTACTTTTACTCTTTATTACTAATGGTGTCAGTATATTAATCATCATAACATAATAATAATAATACTAACTGCTTCAAAATGCGAATCTCGACTTGACTTAAGCTTGAAGCTGTGCAGATCGAAACAGAATTAGATCTAGAAGCAACAGCGGCTATTTTTATGCACGGATGTTTCACCACAGGCTCTGAAGTCTTTCCTTTTGTCTTTGTAAACTCGTGGGCCTCCTACATACGTACGTAGTATAGTATGTAATTGAGGCCTACGAAAGACGAGATTTCCCAGCCTGTGGTTTCACGTAGTCCTGCCAGCATTCGTTCGTAAAATATCGGATAGCTCGACTCGGAGAGCTTCGTTCGACTTCGGTAATTGCCTTTTTCGGCGAATGACTGGAACTAGGTTGGAAAAAACAAGTTCGCTGCCGGTACAGATTCTAGAGTTATTTTTGTCCTGGTCAAAATGTGAAATTCGCTTATACCTTTCATTTGCATGAAACAAAACGTACTGTGATCCTTAACAGTGGTGGATCTTAATTGCGGGTCTGTGATTGCGGATCTCTGATTGCGTAACACAGTTACTAGAGCAGCCCACAAAATCGCTTAGACTTTGGTTTTATATCTTACGTCAACAGAGCCGGATTAAGGTGGGTGCGATTGATGCTGCAGCATTAGGCCCATTCCTGAAATAGGCCCAGATGAAAACAAGCGAGAATTTTCCGGAAGCTGAACAGTTTTACTTTGCTATATTAACCTCAAAATAATTCTTAGAATGAAATTTGGAGTCAGACCTCAGTCCAAAAGAAACGTTCAAAACGCAGACGTATCTGGTCATGATCGACAGTCTGTTAGCTGAACAGGCAAAGCGGATGAAGGCCTATAACGACATTGGTAAAACATTCGGATTTCTCTCGGAGCTAACGTCATTGAGCATTGAGCAGATCGAGGACAAAACTAAGAATCTCGTTTCCTCGCATCCAGGTGACCTGGAAGACACTCTGGTGGCTGAGCTGATACAGTTTGCTGCATTTATGCGCACTCAGAATCATCAGAGCTTACCATGTACAGGCTTTTGTCATCGTTGAATCTTTCTCATACATTTCCAAACGTCAAGATTGGGTTGCGCATCTATCTGTGCATGATGGTGTCCAATGCCTCCGGCGAGCGGAGCTTCTCAAAGTTGGGAATAGTCAAAGGAGAGCTGCGGTCCTCAATGGGGCAGGAAAGGCTAAGCATGCTGGCGCTTATGAGCATTGAGCATGAACTGCTGCGCAGCCTTGACTTCAATGACACGATCGAAGAATTCGCGCTTGCCAAGGCTCGAACAGCAATATAAGTAAGCAGCACTAGCGCAGTAGTGACAATATGCCAAGGTTAAGTTGATCTGGTTTAGCCTTTTCTGCATTAAGTGCACTTTTCAGACAATTCCTATTGAATGTTGATGTTACATAGTTTGATGTTAACCTCGAGTGGTTACGATAATACGTCTTTATAATTATTCATGTTCAATAAAGGCTGGCTGGTTGCGTCGCAAGCAATTGAGGCTCCTTGGTCGGTCTGAGTGCGCATGTACGGTGATTGTCGAATGCACATGCACCAATGCCGAGCAAAAATTAGCATTTTGTGCGCTGCAGCATCAGACCCAATTTCGTCTTAATCCGGCCCTGATTATGGGTCTGCCCTCGTCACCGTAAGATAAAAGCGGAGATCAGCAATTATTTCTACCACTGTAAGGCTCGCCATACGTTTAGTTTCTTGCAAAAACTGTCTAAAAGACAAATGTAATCAGACCTTTTAAATAGGGAGTTTTTTTTCAACCACCCTGTTAAGCTACGTCCTCGATTGTGACCACGCCTAAGGCACTCCACACAGCCTGGTGCTATGTAAGTATCACGGGGCGACAGAAACTGAAAGGCATGAACAGTGATCATACGTCACTGTAGGAGACGACGGCGCTACGTGAGGAGAATGTACATAGCACTTCTCGGTACCACTCTCCCTGGCCTCAGTGATTGGCTCCTTCAATCTGGGAGTACCGGTTATAATAGTGGGCTTCCAACCATCGCATCACCCTTGCCATACACACAGCCTGAGCCTTACTATAGAGGCAAATGCCGTTCATTCACTTTTACATTCTCGGCCACTATACGCTGGTATAACCATCCTTCTTTATCGGCGTAAAGGTCCCGGCCATCTTGTTCATCTGAAACCCCTACCGCTAACCCTTAGCCTGAAAGTAGTAGTAGTAGTAGTAGTAGTAGTAGTAGTAGTAGTAGTAGTAGTAGTAGTAGTAGTAGTAGTAGTAATAATAATAATAATAATAATAATAATTGTCGCGATACAAGCTCCATAGAGATACGTTCATACGCTGTATATTATAACGCGGTTTAAAAATGATTTGTTGAAGGTAAAAGTTTTCAATAATTATTCTGTTACGTAAAGCACCGAGACGAACACCAAAATATTGAATGACGTAGCAGATGCATCATTTTGGAGCTTTCGTCATTTGTTTTTATTTTGTATTGTGTCAATTCGAGGACCAATGATTCGCAGGGAAAAGCCTTGTCGCGTAGGAACGCAAATTTTTCACAGTTGAAAATCAGTCTACAGCAAACTCTGAGGAGAGGAGGACTCACGTGCAATAGGCGCTGGCCTAACAAACGGTTTTTCGACTTTTTTACCACTAAAAAAGCGTTGTGTTGTAAATGGATCACAGCCTATGTTGATGTGGAAACATGTTGGTTTCAAATAGGACTACTGTGAAGAGCATTTAGGCACGAACATTGGAAGATTTGGTATGCTGAGGTAGCTACATTTCCATTTTGGCAAATTCTGTCAGCAGCGATAAGATGGTTGGCGATGTAAGCAACGATTCAATGCTACAGATTATTTGTGTGGAAGGCGTACTGCAGCCGTAATAGCAGGAGTATCATAGCCAGTTTATTCAGACACCGTTTGGGTATGTAAATCGTCGGTTGCGTGCAATTCGTGGCTGGAAACGTCCGTGAAGTCATAGATTATCTATAGGACGAGGGATCGAGATGCGGCTTCGGCGGTATTTGTGTCGGCAGTGATCGCGCGAGCGGGGCATTGGTTTCCAGTTGCGAATGAGTGAATGAATGATTTGTACGGTTCGTAAATCCGATCGTTTCGTGCATGGTTGCATGCTTATTCATTCGGTTTTTCAGCAACGAGAAAAATGTATACTTTCGTTAGCAGTTAGGGGATTGCGTAGGCGGAAGTGATGGTGAGACTGATTGACGTCATCGCGCGAAAATGGCGGCGTCTCACTATCATTTCCGTATGTATCATATGTTTCAGGTGTTTTTGTTTTTTACTACTTTTCAGTTTGTTTTTATAAGAGTTCGAGTTTTAGTTTGAGATCTAGTTCTATTTGTCGAGGACGATATGGACATTTGCAATTTTATGAATTCTACGATCCTCGATCATTTGAAATGAACATCATTCAAAGACATCATTCCAAATGCTGAACTTTGTGAATCTACATGTGTGATTGCAGTGACATGACTATAGTATTCGTATGAAGATTCTGTAACGACAAAACGATATCATCGGTGTTATCTAAAGACTATCTTTTACTACTGATATCAACAAATACCCTGTCGTGTGAATAACATTGAACTATAAAGATCTACGACTTTGAGGTTCAACATATAATAACTTTTATAAACGAGTGGAGGCTGGGCTCTAAAAGGAGTTTGCATATTGACAATACGGAGAAATCATATCCACTGAAGATCTACGACAAGGAGCTATTCTACGTGTGAAAGAAAATGCAAAGACCTGACTGTCTGGCTGAAAACACTCATTCTTTTATTATTACGTGTTGAAGCTGGAGCTGACAAACTGTGAGTAGATTCATAATGCTAATTATGTCTTGAATGGATCGTCGAGAAAAATGATAAAGTATTAGTCCATATTAAGATAAATAAGTAATAAGTAATACTTTGTAGCATCAATATATATATGTGCATGCATTATACCATTTGACATCATTCACTCCACCTCATTGATGTGCATGTTGTATATGTTGTATATATGTGTATGAAAGAACAGAAATAGTGAAACATCAACAAAAAACTCAGCAAAACGGTGTGGTCTTGTAAAATTTATGAGTAGTTGTACTTGAGGTCTGTGTGTTTATGTTTTCCACGTAAATCGCACGGGTCACGTGACAATAATAATAATAATAATAATAATAATAATAATAATTATAATAATAATAATAATAATTATAATAATAATAATAATAATAATAATAATAATAATAATAATAATAATAATAATAATAACGCGAAATTATATAGCGCAGTTTCCTGGGCTATGCTCAGGCTCACTGCACTGTACAAAACATACTTTAAAAACATTAAAAAAAATAAAACAGCAACTGAAAAACGAAGTCATAAACATTGATGCAAGAAAAATAAAAAAGCAATCCGTACATACCTGAGACATAAAACCGTTTACGTGGATTAAAAGGTAACAAATTAACCCCTTGATTGCTTATGACATGTTAAGTCGTCGTACAAAAGTGTGACGAAATATGCTAATTGCCGTGTTACTCGTCATCATCGTAATTATGATGTTTCCCCCTACCCCCCCCCCTCCCACCCCCCAACCCTTGGCATATTTAACCTTCGTTCGACCCCGAAGTATACTTTGCATAACCGACGCTGCGGGTCCTCCATGACCCATGCCTTTAATAGAGCCCTAAACGTGTATATTCTTCAACCGAAGATGCGGGTGTAACACATGTACAGAAACTGTTTCAAGAAGAACTGAAAAACCTTAATTTATTTATGAAAAATAATGGTCTGGAATTGTCATCTGAAAAAAACGTTTTTAATGCTTTTTAATAATGGTATTAATCCTAAATGTTTACCTGTTTTGAAATTAAATGATGAGATTCTTATATACAAGAAACAGGTTAAATTTCTTGGTGTTCAGCTAACTTCTAAATTAAACTGGAAATTACATATTGAACATTTAATAACAAAGGCAAGAAAATCCCTAAATTTATTAAAAATTATTAGTGTACAAAATTGGGGTCAGGATACCAAATCCCTCTTACATTTAGCAATATCACTAGTCCGTTCAAAGCTTGTTTATGGTCAGGAGGTGTACTTTTCAACAAACAATACATTATTAAATAAATTACAAAGCATCGACAGTAGAGCTATTAAAGTTGCATTAGGTGTTCCACTTCATGCTAATACGATTAAAACATACCAAGAAGCTGGCATATTACCATTAAACCAACAACGTCAATTAGCGACTTCAAAATATGTACTAAGATGTTTCTCTGTCCCTAATTCAGTACAAGACGAAATTTTTATAGATGCAGAGGACTATCCCAAAAGAACTAAACATATTAATTATTTGCAGCCAATTAAGAACTACACAAAAGATCTTTTTGAAAAGTGTAACATTGATATCACAGCAATTCCCGTTATGCCATTAATATCACCTATTCCACCATGGGAGCACAGAAATGCAAATTTTAACATTGATTATAGTGTAACTAAAACAGAGGATAACACTAGTCTCTTAGTTACTGAGGTAAAAGAGCATATTGCAAATACTTATTTACACCATTTGAAGATTTTTACAGATGGTTCGGTATTAGATTCTTTAGATAGTGGATCGGCCTTTATTATTCCTGAATTAAATGTAAGACGCTCATATTATCTAGGAAAGGGGTTTTCTATCTTTACGAGTGAGCTTTATGCTATTGTAATGGCTCTAAATTACATTATGACTTTACCGTTAGAGCTCTTAGGTTTACTGATTTGTGTCGATTCAAAAGCGGTTTTGTATGCTTTAAAACAGGGTAATTCCAAAATAAGAAATGAATTCATATATGAAATTAAACATATGATCCATTGTATATTCTCTAGAGGTATAGTTGTTGATTTCTGTTGGGTTCCAGCACATTGTGGAATTCATTGGAATGAAGTGTGTGACACGTTAGCCAAAGAGGGAGCACTAAGATCATTAGATTCCATTTCTGTCAACAATTTGAGTATGTGTTGTTCTGAAATGTATTCCGTATTAGAACAAGTAGTATGTCAAGATAATAGCATTAAAAAGGTTACTATACCGAACTGTTCACGACAGTTGTCAAAATTAATATACAAGTTAAGAATGAACTCGTGGAATACTAAATATTCAGCAGATATACAGTGTATGTGTGGCAAAAATATATCAGTTTACCATATTTTATTTGAATGTCCAATTTTAAATGCAATGTACGAAAACCAAGGACATCATTTGACTGAGTATGGACATTCTATAGATGATGTATTACATCATTCACAGATAACAGCAGTTGTGAAAATTATTGCAATGACTCCTATTGGTAGACTTTTATAGTTTGGTGTTAAATCCTTCTTCCCCTTTCATTCCATTTTGTTATAAGACTTCTTAGTTGTGATTTGATTTATATTGTTGTTGTTATTAATTAATGTCTAATATCACCTGAATGTGTGAATAGACAATAAATGAAATATTGATTGATGCGGGTGTTCCAAGACCCATCCTCTGTAACAGGAAGAGAGGGTCATATTACGCATTTCCAAGTTGTTTCCGACAAAAAAGGGCAGCCCAAGGAAAATGTGTGACTCACTTTGTTATCTTCTTGTGTTGAGCAGCCACAATCACAACGTTGACTCTTTTGCTGCTATAAGTTGTTAATGGGTGGTTGCCCAACTATATGTGGTGGAGCTGCTGGACTTGGCGTATGCATTCCAGCCACAGCAAGCTAAAGCCTGATTACCAGCCCTAGCACAGCCTAATGACATCAGGGTCAGGATCGTTAGCTTCTTCGGCGGAGAGGGCGTTCTAGTCCCTGATGGAGCGGGGGAAGAAGGAGAACTTCCTGTAGTCTATCCTGCACTGGATCGTTCGGAACTGCTGGTCATGACCGCTGCGGCTGCGGGCAGACGCGGGCTGTAGCTTACTGTGTCGTACCTGGACTTGTCCATTTCTGATCTTTCCTCAGCGTGCACAAATCTGGCTTTCTTTTGTCGGGACTTGAGAGTGGACCATTCCAGACAGTCAATCATGGCGCTCACACTAGAGATGTTGTGGTAGCGGTTTAGAATGAAAGGCGCCGTCCATCGCTGTATTGCCTCATCTTCTCAATGTTCCTCTGGATGTGAGCTGGAGTATTCCAGGAGAGGATATCGGACAAAGATCAGGTATGCCTTTACCTGCAGTTCGGGTTCCGCCGCAAAAATTTAAGAGTTTTGCTGGTCTCGGCAGCGATGGCATTAACATGTTGATCAAAGCTGATCTTCTTCTGGGATGTGACTCCCAGGTACTTTGTTGATGCCACCGTAGCCAGCGTGTGACTGTGCAGTTGTTATGAACCTGGCCTGGATGAAACTGCATGTCCCGGCTTGTCTCACATTCAGCCACGTGGTGGAGGTCGTGTTGTAGCTGGGATTGGTCTTCCTGGCAAGCGATGGTTCTCTATACAACAGTGTTGTTAGCGAACAGTTTGTACAATGATGAAAGGGTGTCTGGGAGGTCACTGATAGCCAGGAAGATGCAAGGACCTAGTACTGAACCTTGGGGACTTCGGACCCCAGTGTAGCCTGACTGGACGTCTTCAACTACTGTCTGACGCCTATCTGACAGGAAGTTCTATCCATCGGAGGACGTTGTCCTGGATTCCGTAACGTCGCAGTTTGTGGAGGAGCAGTCTATGGTTGACTCATTCGAAGGCCTTGGCTAGGTCCATGACAAGCATGTCTGTTTAGAGGCCTTCTTCAATTTCGTCGACCAGGTCATCCTCTAGCTCGAGGAGCTGCGTCTCGCAGGAGCGTTGTTTCTAAACCCGCGTTGTTGTGGGCAAAGGATGCTATTTCTCTCAAAGTGTCCCATTTTTGAGGAAACCATGATGTGCTCCAACACTTTGCATTCTAGAGATCTTCAAAAGTGCTGGGTAAGTAGTCATACGCTTGCTTGTTGCCTATGTGACACGATACCACTTGTGAACTAAATAGAAAATCTGGGCCTACATTACTAGTTGGACTAGATCTACCGCTGAACTGAATTTGTTGTCATTTTGACAACAACAATCTTAAGATGTATCAGCGTCAAAGTGCAACCGAAGTTGCACTGACCCGTGCAAAACAGACACAGACAAGAGCATAAACAATCTTCGATGCGGGCAGAGTGCGGAGGAAGTAGTGTGCCCAAATACGTGCATTTCTGGTGTATGGATGGTGTGTGTGTGGGTGTGTGCGTGTGTGTAATAAAATATTTACCGTATTTTCATCTGTCACGATATTCCGAGTAAGCTTACACAAATATACAAATCACTGAAAGTAGCCTACATACAACTTGGAATATTATTCATTGTTCAAACTTCCATGAACTTCTAGTGATTTCTGTATGCATTTGGAATACGTGAGAAATGAAAAAACGAGGAATATTTTGTGCATGTATGTGACTGGTACTAACATGTTACAAAGACAGGGTGGTGGGGGGGGGGGGGGGCATACATTTAAAGGAGGAAAGACGGTGGAAAACCTACTAATAAGGCTTCCTCTACAGAGCTCTGTACACTTCCTACCGGGAGGTGCATTGGTGAAAGAGGAGCTATCTCTGCATGGGCGGTATCTCAAGTCTAGAAGTAGAACAAAGAATCAACAATACTAGCTGTGCTTCAATTTCTCTAGTAGATGAAAAGCTGTAACCCTCTTTCTCTCTCTCTCTTTCTCTCTCGTTCTCTCTCTCTGTCTCTCTCTCTCACACACACACACACACACACACACACTATATATATATATATATATATATATATATATATATATATATATATATATATATATATATATTATATATATATATATTTATATATATATATATATATATATGTGAAAGTTTTATTCTCGAAGTGCATCGTAGCAAAGGCAAATGCTCGTGGAGATAACAGCTACATTCTGCCCTCTCTGCGTTTCTGACTCGTTCTTCCCGTGTCTGCCGTGTGTGTCGTTCTCCCCCGAGTGTGTGTCCCGAAATAGTAAAATTAACGTCCACGGACACTTTAAGCGTATAGGGGGCCCGAAATATTAGCGGTGGCTTCGTCCCCACAACAGCGCGGTGCCTTTATCAATGTAATAGGCATCGCGCTATTCTAAACATCATGCTCTCCTTTAAAACTGCTACATAAATCACCAATAAAGTTTATATATTCTAATAGAGAATTTAATGCTGCGTCTAACGATTATAGGCTTTAATGGATCTGAAAAGTATATATCAAATAATTGCATACAGCTAGTTTAAACATAACAGAGAACAGAGTGAGGCCTAAGTATCGTAATGGTCAGAAATTCCTTGTAGCCCGGCTACACATACATCAGAAGTGCATGTATTCGAGCATACTACTTCCTTCGAAATACACATAGAGAAGAGAGCGAAGTGCAGACTTAAAGACGCGAAATGAATACGAATTCAAGTTCATTATAAAGATAGCAACTAAAAGCAAAATAAAAAGTAAACACCACAAAAGCAAAACTCAAGACACCAATAATCTCCTACAATGCAGTGCGAAAACACATTTAAATTTATAAAACTTGGGAAATTATAGCGGCAACTTAACATTGTACGCCTTCCATATTTGCCGCCATCGGAACAATGCAGATGTCCAACGTCCCTACTACTATCACTACAACCACCTAACAAAAGTATATCACTCGCATTAGGCCTACACTGCTGTGCCTTCCGTTGTTTGAGTCGAGTGCCAGACTAACCCTTTGACCCCATGCCAGCCACTCCTGGAATTCCGCAGTGAAAGCAACAGTAGAGTTCCTACTACTATGAGGCACTGTGGGCTAGGACTGTGCCTTGATATAAGGTCATGAGAGGTCAGTCTGCGAACTTAAGTTATCCCTTGGTGCAGCAGTGCCTATAGTTCTATTATGAAAAGCGTGGGTCTTGGAAGACCCGTATCATCGGAAGGAGAATAAGCCGCTTTCTTTCTCTTTGAGCAATATGGGTCTTGTACATCTTGTGCCATCGGTTGAGGAATAACAACATAGGACACTCTTTAATACGTATGGGTCCTCCGCGACCCATGTCGTCGAGAGTGTTATAATCAAATTAACACATTTATTAATTAAATACCTTTTGATTAGATTAGAACCCTTTTTGTGTACTGGTACAAATCTAAAAGATTGACACATATCTCGAAGATCATTGATTTCTGTTCATTAGTTTAGGAGAAATCATTGATTTTTAATGTCTCGGGACCCTGGACGAAACACAGTCAATGGCGAAGGTTATATTCAGAAGTTGGTTTTTTTTCTTCACCGAAGTAGATATTACTGTTGATTAAAAACAATTCTCAAACAGCACTATTTCTATATAAATTAGGTTTCAATATTATAACTGGATATATCGCCCCAACAAAATGTTCATGGCAAAAAGTCTCCACAGGAAGAGCTTCATCCTTCTCGCAAGAAAACCACGGTTTCCGGCCCGACATCTCCCTCCATCCATGAAAAGACAACAACTGACCGCCAAAGGCAAAAAGATAAATTGATTTAAAATCAGAGGAGGACGTGCGATAGAGAATGTACAACCGTAATGATGTGGACGGTGTTGTCAAAACGGGATTGAGATGTCCATGTACAGTTAGTGTACAACTGAACTCATACATAGCAGTCTGTAAGCGAGCGATGCTCATTCATTTGATTCACCAAGTCTTCGACGCTGCCTTTCCCTAGCGTGTGGCTCTTCAGGGTTGGGAATGTTGCTTCAATCAACAAAAAATGTGCCTCCAATTCTTAAGCAAGAAATGCCTCACATTTGTTTTCTCACTCCTCGTCCTACTCCTCCAAAGCTTTCCATTCGAACTACGGGTTCCTGAGGCCAACTCAAGCAATCGCTTTCATAATAGTTCTCTCCCCTCCCCTCCTCCCCTCAAAGGGAGATAAGAAAAAATAGAAAGGGCGGTAACAGAGAGACATTGACGTTTAATGTAGTCTATAACTTCACTTCAGGGACACATAAATGTTTGTTGTGTATTAGTTTAAAGAGACACGAATGCAGAAATCCTATCCTATCCTATCCCATAACTCGGAGGTCGTCGGGGCACCACAGATGATCATTTAACCAGCGTACTCCATCTTTCTTTGTCCTCAGCAACCCTGATTGTTTCGCTCAGTGTCAAACCAGTCCATTCTCGAATGATGTCCTCCCATCTCTTTTTCGGTCTCCCTCTTCTTCTTCTACCTCCTTGCACTGTCCCTTGCAGGATGGTCTTTGCAAGACCTGGTGATCTCGTGACGTGGCCATACCATCGGAGTTCACGTTTTTTCACCACTGTGAGCAGGTCATCGTGTTGTCCAATGGCTTGTGTGATGGTATGTCGGACTTCGTCGTACGTAGGCGTAAATAAAATGTGAAAGAATTAATTAATGATGATGACGTGCGTCCATCGCGGGCGGTCAGGATCCCTCATTCTTCCGCTCCCTCTTACACTTTCCCTTCACCAGCTACTGAACATTTAAAATACGGAAGGAGCTACGCCATTTCCTTCTCCTTCACTTCCTAAACAACGTGAAAAACAAGCACAAAATTGCGTTAATTTATGCACAATGGGCTTAATGGTTCTCACTAGTTTGTGTATAAACCGTCTCCGCAAACGTCAAAAGTGAAGAAAGATAAAGAAGACGATAAGATGGTTGTTTGGAATGAGTCGATTGAATTGTTCGATTCTACAATGAATGTATTTGTGAACAGTTGAGCTCAAATCGATTATTGCTTAACACATCGGAGACTGGAAACTGCAACAGCGCAAAGTTAGAAGTAATTGGACTCAGCATTTCAAAAGATATGTGGCTGACCAGAACGCACACACATATAGCTAGGAACCCACAAAGTTACTAATTAATGTTCAAATCTCTTATTTCATTTTCAGGTGTAATTTTCAGGTCACAACACGTTGATGTAATAATAATAATAATAATAATAATAATAATAATAATAATAATAATAATAATAATAATAATAATAATAATAATACGAATACGAATACGAATCTTTACTGTCCATAGTTAAAATACAATAACATGGAAATTTGTCTTTAGTAGTACAAAGACTAAGACGAAAAGATTAAAAACTAAAAGGAATATTAACAGTTTTTGTTATATAAAACATTAATTAAGACAATCATACGCATAATAAATAGCTTACTTCATTGCACAACTCACATCATATCACATTACAGCATCACAGTACACAGAAGAAAAATGTAGGTAACTGGGGGTATCACAGTTTGCTTAAATTTAAAATGCGGATTGCACTTGGTAAATAAGAGTGGCCATACAAGTTTCTTTTCCAGGCCGGGGTTCTAAACCTCCGACCTGAGGGCAACAGTTCAAATGATCTACACATGGTATGACTGTTATCCGACATGATCTTTTTAGCTTTACTTTTTACAAAATCTTTATATATTTCTGTTGTTGGCTTTTGTGTCTTTCCTATCACTCTGCTAGCTAGATTTACAATACGGTTAAGTCTGTTCCTGTCTCTAACGCCAAGAATTCCGAACCAGGTCACAATGTTAAAGCACAGAATACTTTCTACTAAAGATCTGGAAAAACAATTTCTAAGATATGTGCATTGACCCCAAAATTTTTCAACTTTCTTACTAGATACATCCTTTGATTGACCTTTTTGCAAATAAAACCAACATGATCACTGAACTTCAAGTTCTTGTCTAAAACCGTCCCTAGAACTTGAAGTTCAGTGACCATGTTGGTTTTATGTGCAAAAGGCCAATCAAAGGATGTATCTAGTAAGAAAGTTGAAATAATAATAATAATAATAAATAACTATACGCGCCTTATTCCTAAATCAGACTCAAAGCGCAGCGATCTGTAACCACCATACACGCTCACATGTTACAAACACTGCCACAAACACAACAAACACACATTCATCACTCAAACATGTGGCGTAATTAAAGGAACGTCGCTATTAGACGACGGGAAGGAAATCGAGTGTTTGTTTTTTTAATTTATGAAATTTTTTAGATTGACTGCTTCCAATACCATTATTGAAGGGAGGGAGGAAATCGGAGTACCCGGAGAAAACCCTCGGTGTAGCTGAGTGGTACAGCGCTCGCCTGGCGCACCGATGACCCTGGTTCCCATTCCCTTGGTGGGTAAGACAATAGTGGCCATTTGTTCACGGTCCATCTAAGCGGTATGATTGCTCTGGTGGATCCGTTCAGTGTTGATTTAGGGCCCTACCCCATTTTCTTCCCTGGGATGGTTATCTCCGTATGCCATATCGCCAATGGTGGGTTATTCACAACTTTCCGGCACCTCTCATAAAAACTCGTGGGTATCGCCATTATAAATTAAACCAGGTTATATGAAACCAAGTTCCGGTTTGGCTTGTTTTGCTTTTATCAAAGCTTGATGCGTGACTTTTAAATATGGCAAATTGCCAAAAACGACGATTGTTAGAGCCAGAAAACGAGTGGGATAAGTATAAAAACGGTGGAGGAAATACATGCTCAGTGAAAGAATGCAAAAAACAATCGTATAGGCCTGTATTTGTGGCGACTTCGGAGGTGCGTCGATCATCGACAGAAAGTGAAACAGGACCTGAAAACTCTTGTAGTTTTCCATAGCTTCGCCGTCGCAACCTTCACAAAACACGAAGTAACTGACTATGTTAGGCTAGCGTTGTGGCCATGTGGGCTAAGGCGGGACTAACTTGCCTTGTCCACAAGCCGCATCTGGGCGTTATGTTTTTCCGAATATTTTTCAAAAATTCACAAATAATGTTAGGTAGGTAGGGTTTAGGCGCGCCACTGGCGATAGAAAGGGATAATAAACTGCAGCAAAAAAAATAAAAATATGTGAGGGTACGATACAGGTTGATTGATTGATTGATTGTTGCTTTAGGTCCAGCGGACTCTTCCGAGCCAAATCAGGACCGGACAACCCCCGATCCGCATAAAAGATCTGCTGAAACAACCCTAGTGTGAAAATTGAATGCCCTCCACCGGCCAGTCACTTTACAATAAAGACATCCCACGCAGGGGACGGCTGAGGCTTTACCCCAACTACTCGAACCCCCGGTTACAAAAACAAAATAGAATACAAACATCATTATAAATTATCAACAAAACATATAAAATGCCTATATTGCTAAATAATAACATCATAGGAAGCCCTAGTGACCACCCGGCAGAAAGCGTCCAACACTCCCAAGCTGATACAACAGACCTCATACACAAACAAGGAGTCTTGTCCAGGAAGAGTTTTAGAAAAAGGTAGGTCATTGATCTAGCGAAGAAGAAGATAGTATAGCAGGTGATAGAACAGAGCAGGAATGGGAAAGAGTAAATGAGGAAGACAGCGACAGTGGGAAAAGCACTAAATTTCCAGAAAGTGGGGTACTATTTATACTGAAAACCCAAATGTTAATGGCCAGTGACACATGTATTATTCTTGAATATTTGGAAATAACTCACTAACACGCGGAGAAAAAAAACAGAAGTCTTTTTATAGAGGGATTCCCGTTGGTGCATAGGATAGCAGAAAATGTGAATAGACGTCAAACTTAATGTTCAATCCTTCTCCCTGTACTCACTAAAGGCGATCGCAGAATAGAGAGTGTGTGAGTTTGTCGGAGGCTTAAGTGGGTTTTGTGTTTTTTTTCTAAACGGGCCAAAAAATGTCAGCCTGCACTCAGGATAAATCACTCAGGACTGACAAAATGAATCACGTCCAGTTTACTAGCGACAAGTCGGCGTTAGCCAAACATTCGTTCAACCCCCTTCACCCTCCATCCGCAATCGTCCCCACATCTCGCCTTCCCCAACCTCCAAACACCCCAACACTCCACCCCACCCCCCCACTCCCCCACCCCCCACCCCCCCATCTTCCCTTCTCACCACCACCAGCACCAAAAACGTCTACCTCTTCTTCTACAAAGCTTTTCGTATGCAGCGTGATGGCAGTGACCAAGATGAAGGCGATTTCATGGTAGCCGATGATGTTGTCTCACAGATCAATCAAAGTGTCCGGCATCTCACCGCCAGCCTAAAGACAATTAATCCCGTACGCCTCTTGCCAAGTGTGGACGTAAGGTGCCATAGACGGACGTAGTAGAATAGAAGCAGTGTTCCAGGTTCTATTGTGCAAGGGTAGAGCGGATAACTTCGATTCTGCTTCGCTTAGATTTCGCATAGTCTACATTCACAAAAAATAGGTTTTAACTGAATTCGGGTATTATGTATTATTATTATTATTATTATTATTATTTTATTATTATTAATTATTATTATTATTATTATTGACGATTTTTTATAGCGCATTATCTCGCCGTACTTGATCAGACATCTAGGCGCTGGCCGATACAGGATCTAACTCAAACCGCCCGAGACACCAGCATTTGGGCGCATGGTCTGACGCTCCATAAGCACTTCCTGAACCAGGGATGGAGAAGGACCAAGTGCATGACTGTGTCTTGTCCTCACATCTGACATGAGCGTCAGGATCTTTAAAGGCCGTTATGATGGAATGTATGCGACACAGACTAGACCTCGGTTTATACTCTCATCCGAAGGAGTAGGAAACGGGAGGAAAGTTGTTCCAGGGACACACTGGCCCGGACAGGGCTCGAACCCGGGATCTTCAGATCCGCTGGAAGCACTACCATTACACCACCGTGCCTCTCTAGTAATTGCAATTGCTACTAAAGCCAGGTGCTGGCCGATCTTAAATACATTTAACAAACACAACATGAATGTGCTGATAATTCCGGTCCTGATTTGGCTCGAAAGAGTCCGCTGGACCTAAAGCAACAATCAATCAATCAATGTGCTGATAATTAACTCTTTTTAAAAAAAAAAAAAACTTATTATCTATACAGAAACATGAGCGAGAAGGAGAATGATATATGCATGTACGCTTTTTTATTGATTGATTTTATATTTTTGTTTAACTGCCTGCAGATCATAATTTTTCAGCGTAAGATGTTGAAGTTTTCTTCAGTCCTCAATCTTGATATCGGATTTAACTCAAGTCGTGTGCCCGAAGCGCCCACTTGTTGCTTATAGGCGCCTCGTCCAACTGAGCACAACTTGCAATGGTATGAGAGTGGTCTTGCAAGCATCCACAGAATTACTTCTCTTCTCTTCAAAGAGAGTATGATATACATTATAACAAACCGTCGTAACTGAAAATATATAATATCCAGCACCATTACGGAAGGGAGAGAAGAAACCGGAGTAGCCAGAGAAAACCCTCGGTAATATGGACAGCCTCGTACCTAAGTCACACGAGTTCGCCAATTGCGGGAATCGAACCCTCGACCCTCAGGGATAGCAATCCGGCGACTAACCCACTGCGCTATCAAGTCACCCCCAACCCATGCAAGCGAGAGGTTGGACTCGTTCAGTACTTGCAATTGCTACTTGAAATGGGTGTGGGGAGGTGGTTGTTGGGGTGGGGGGATCTCGCGTTGTGGGATGGAGTGTGAGAGTGAGAGTGGGGGAGAGGAAGTGGGTGAAAATGACTGTGGAGGAAGGGGGAGGGGGAAGGAGGAGTTAAAGCCAGAATAATTCCATCTCACATCCTGAACGTCTTGAAAATTATCGGATTTCTACTGGGAAACGGGCCGGGCGGGCGGTGGTAAAGCTTCAGTTCCCAATGAGGCCGTGCGCGTGTTTGAACGCCTTTCGTCAATCGCAGACTAGTGGTACCTGATTTAATGTAGCCCTAGGCCGTAGTGATTCATGGTCAAGGGTACAGACGTAGTGGACGCAGAAGTATTTCAGTTTCCAATGTAGTGGTCACGTTTCAACCTACCGGTCAATGCCAGACTAGGGAAGTACTTCCTGGTTTAGTGTGATTCCTTGTTTAGTGTTTAGTGTAATTCCGGATTTAGTGCGAGCGTACTATTCTTGGTTTAGTATGAAGTAGTGTGGTGGTTCTTGGTTAAGTATAATAGCGTAATGGTTCTTGGTTTAGTATGAATGAGCGTGGTGGTTCTTGGTTTAGTATGAATTAGCGTGGTGGTTCTTGGTTTAGTACGAATTAGCGTGGTGGTTCTTGGTTTAGTATGAATTAGCGTGGTGGTTCTTGGTTTAGTATCAATTAGCGTGGTGGTTCTTGGTTAAGTATGAATTAGCGTGGTGGTTCTTTGTTTAGTATCAATTAGCGTGGTGGTTCTTGGTTTAGTATGAATTAGCGTGGTGGTTCTTGGTTTAATTCCGAAGTATTATTTTTGGTTTGGGTTGAGAGAATTATTCTTGGTTTAGGTTTGGTAGCACTATCCTTGGTTTAGCGTGGAATTCTCGGTTTGTATTCCGGTGGTAGTGGTTTGGTTGGTTTAGTTGGAGTACTAGTCTTGGTTTAGGTTGTAGCACTATCTTTGGTTTAGACTGGGAGTACTAGTTTTGGTTTAGGGTGGTGTTACCATTCTTGGTTTAAGTTGTGAGTACTGTAGGTTTAGTTGGTCTTGCTTTAGATCTAACTGGCATAGTAACGTAACTGATCATAGTTTAGTGACGGACGTAACTGATCATTGTTTAGTGATGGGCGTAACTGGTCATTGCTTAGTTAGGGGCGTAACTGGACATTGTTTAGTGATGGGCGTAACTGGTCATTGCTTAGTTAGGGGCGTAACTGGTCATTGTTTAGTGATGGGCGTAACTGGTCATTGTTTAGTGAGAGGCGTAACTGATCATTGTTTAGTGATGGGCGTAACTGGTCATTGTTTAGTGATGGGCGTAACTGATCATTGTTTAGTGATGGGCGTAACTGATCATTGTTTAGTGATGGACGTAACTGATCATTGTTTAGTGAGGGGCGTAACTGGTCATTGTTTAGTGATGGGCGTAACTGGTCCTTGTTTAGTGATGGGCGTAACTGGTCATTGTTTAGTGATGGGCGTAACTGGTCATTGTTTAGTGATGGGCGTAACTGGTCATTGTTTAGTGATGGACGTAACTAGTCATTGTTTAGTGAGGGGCGTAACTGGTCATTGTTTAGTGATGGGCGTAACTGGTCATTGTTTAGTGAGGGGCGTAACTGGTCATTGTTTAGTGATGGGCGTAACTGGTCATTGTTTATTGCGGACGTAACTGGTGGGCGTAACTGGCCATTGCCCAGTGCGAACGTTATGATTCATGATCAAAGTCGGATGTTCATTGTCGTGAAGGTAATGTTTTATATGACAATACATACATACAGAGGGATGCAGAGATACTATCATTTATTGTAATGTAATGTCTGTACACAAAGTGTGCTTAGAGAACGTGGAGGTTTTACGTTTACACCCACCATTGGCGATATGGGAACAACCCTCCCAGGGGACAAGGGGTAGGACCTAATCCAACACTGGACCACCAGAGACCCTTCTCTCCCCCTTTTATACAAGGCGCCTCAGGCACAAAGAGGGCGGCTCGGGCGTCTATTGTATCGGCCGGCGCTTTGAGCAGCTCTTGAACTCGAAAAGGCCATATGCCAATACAATTAAATAAATAAATTAAATCAACCCTCTTGCGTGTTTTTCGTTTGGAAATGAAGAAGTTGTGTCTTTTTTCCCACTTCCTCTTGCTTTCTTTCTCTGATCGCCATTCTCTTCGCTCGCCTCTCTTCCCCCCCCCCTTCCCCCTTCTCTCTCTCTCTCTCTCTCTCTCTCTCTCTCTCTCTCTCTCTCTCTCTCTCTCTCTCCACGACTTCTCAGCTCCATACCCCCCGAGCGTCTTGCACTTCCCATCACCATCTCCTTCATTGTTCTACCCCTTAGTTATTCTCTGGCGAGACCTTGGGGTTGGATTTGTGTGGAGGGAGGGTGTGTCAAGCTTAATCAAATTTCGGTTTGTACTATCTTCCTCCTCCCACCCCCCACCCCCCACCAGCACCCTCCACCTCCCTCTCCCAAGGGATAGAAGATGGAGTGGAGATAGGAAGGGGAGAGTGAGAGAGAGAGAGAAAGAAAGAAAGAAAACGACAGGAGAAAGGAAGAGACAGACAGAGAGTTGGGAGAGAGAGACAGAAAGATAGACCGACGGACAGAGACTTAGAGAAAGACAGGGAGAGAGAGAAAGAGAGAGAGAGAGAGAGAGAGAGAGAGAGAGAGAGAGAGAGAGAGAGAGAGAGAGAGAGCAGAAAGACACACGGATGGTAGAGAGAGAGAGAGAGAGAGAGAGAGAGAGAGAGAGAGAGAGAGAGAGAGAGACGGAGACCGAGAGACAGACCGACAGAGAGAAGAAGAAGAAGAAGAAGAAGAAGAAGAAGAAGAAGAAGAAGAAGAAGAAGAAGAAGAAGAAGAAGAAGAAGAAGAAAGAGGAGGAGGAGGATAGCGGAGGAGGGAGGAGGAAGAAGAAGAAACAGAAAAAGAAAAGAAAGCAATCATCATAACCCTCAGTGTCTCGCAACTACAACAGTCCCAACGGAGCACTGAGGACCAGAGAAAAGGCAACTAAACTTTGGAGAGTGTTGCAACACAAGCGGGCAAACGCCGTACGGAACTAACCTCGAGACTGAAAACCTTGAGAATGACAAACAGTTGGTGTCCGTAGTTTCTTGGGCAAAGAACTCGCTAAAGTGCGAAACCCTCGGTCACATGACTGAGCAGGGTGGTAAGTGTGCGCATGCGTCCTGAGAGGCCGGAAGTGAGATTTTTCGTTATACTTGACTCAAACGAGGGAGTTTTGGGAGCAGATTTGGGGAGAACCCTATGTTGGCAATAAACGGTTTTTCTTCTTCTTCTTTTTCTTTTTCCTCTTCTTCTTCCAAGGTAGACTGATGTTTTTAAGTTCAGTGCTTTTAATATATTTTCCCCAAGAGGTATCTAAGGAATGTCAATTGAAGGGAGACTATTTATGCTCTTATATGTTTTACGAAAAAATTTTTTTTACAAAGGACTCCCTTAGTACATAGGGCAAAAGCGTTAAATATCAAATGTATCACATTCCATTTAATCGACGGAATTCAGTATTAAAATAAAGTCATGTTTACCGAACAGCTGCATCTGAACTGTAGGCGCAAGTATTGAGAGAAAAACATATTTCTAGAAAATTTCTAAATTAACAAAGTATATTAAAAAAAATATCTCAATAGATGTATAAATCCACACATTTGTAAATAACCAAATATATTTGTAAATAACCAAAAACATTTCTAAATAAATAAATAGAGAAGCTTTTATGATGTACACATGTGCAATACACATTTTTTTAAGTTAAATGTCTAAAAGATGTAAGAAAATGTTACACGCAGCCAAACACTGCTTTATACAATCAAATACAATACAGAGTATATACCATAAAATACACTGACAGAACTGAAACCTGACACTCTGACTGATTGAGCCAGTAACAACCAAACAAAGCACTAAGACACTATGGAATAAAATAGTTAACTTTACCTAATTTCAGAAACCCATTACGTGACTGACCACACAAAAAAATAAACAATAATAAATAAATAAACATTCCATTCATTCTATAAGACATAAGATTTCCCACTTCGGCCAGTAGAATACGTCAATTTTAGCAACAACGCACAGATGCATAATTCTGCTGCAAGACGTCTGGAGGGTTTGGGGTGTGGGTAGGGGAGGGTAGTGGGCAGCATGATCTTCTTGTTTATTCCTTACTTTCTATTTCTTTTATCCTATCCTATCCCGTAACGTTAAGGTCGTTGGGGCACCACAGATGATCGTTTAACCAGCGTACTCCATCTTTCTCTGTCCTCAGCAACCCTCATGGCTTCGCTCAATGTCAAGGCAATGTTGTCCTCCCGCCTCTTTTTCTGTCTCCCTCTTCTTTTGCCTCCTTGCACCGTTCCTTGAAGGATGGTCTTTGCAAGGCCTGATGCTATGGTGACGTGGCCATGCCGTCGGAGTTTCCGTTTCTTTAATAATAATAATAATAATAATAATAATAATAATAATAATAATAATAATAATAATAATAATAATAATAATGGATGCTATACGCGCCTCACCTCTAAATTAGATTCGAAGCGCGGCGGTCCAATACCTTTACTGAAGGTTTTCTAACCCAAATAATATACAATGCACGTGGCAGTATTGTGTGCGTTACTTATGGCCGCAGCATTGCCGGGATGGACTGTAGACATTGGTAGACCCCTGTAGGAGATCAGGTAAGATCAGGACCAACACTCGCCGAACGATTTAGTCATTTGCACAGTTGTCTCGCGCATCAAGTTGCAGACGACAATTTGGGGATTCGCCGCAGGCGTTGCTGTCCAACAGTCTTTCACGGGCCTCAGACTCGGGTCGGGAAACGCGGACTATTGGACTAGACTCCGAGTTTCAGGGAATCCAGTGTGGCAAATCGTCTTTACTTCTAGGTTTAGTTTGTCGATGTCGGGCTGAGATACACGATTGGCTGCACCCAGCTAGCTGTCATTATTTTGTCTTCAACCACATAGCTGAAGAACAGGCATCAAAAGCGGATATTTATTTGTTCGCGTTGAGTTTTTTTATTTATTTTTTTTTTATATTTTACAGTATTGTTGCCAAACGTGCAACGTCGACGCTAGTTTAGGAGTCGCGTACTTATATGAACTTGTCTTTTGACCCCGTTGCGAGCAAACGGATAAATGAAGGGAGACAACGGTCACATTCACGCGGTCCATTTGTTGGTACAACGAAACACAAGGTTTAATTGGTTAAAACCACCCTCCCACCCCCGCCCCCCCCCCCCCCCCAAAAAAAAAAAGGTTTAGCTTTTGCTGAACACTGGATGATCGTGTTAAAAAAGAAGAAGAAAAAGACGAAGAAAGAAATATAATTGTGTTCCCAAATGAAGGGAGACAGGAAAAAAGTGTTTGTGTAGGAGTAGAACACAAGTAAGCTTAGGTGTTTCGCCTAAACAGATGGGCCCTATACTCCCAATCAAGGTTCACAGTATTATACTGCCATAATACTTTGAGGGAGGGAGGTACTCCAGAAAGACAATCCCCTTATACTTTCCAGGTACAAGGTTGTGCGATACTGCCAACTTTGCAAGGCACGGTGTAAGGAGGCAGAAGAAGAGAAAGACAGAAAAAAGGGGTGGGAGGACAGCATTCGAGAATGGACTGGTTTGACACTGAGCGAGGCCATGAGGGTTGCTGAGGACAGAGGAAGATGGAGTACGCTGGTTAAATGATCATCTATGGTGCTCCAACGACCTTCGAGTTACGGGATAGAATAGAAATAGGATAGGAATAGCCAACGTAACACTTGTGTTGCATGAGAGTAAACAGCCACACCCAGCTAAACCTCAGATTCCTTGTAGCAAGCCGCAGACTATTCAGTGGAGAGGAAAAACAGTATATCGCCGTAGCTCACGTGGTAGAGCGTTCGCCTGGCACACCGATGACCCAGGTTCGAATCCCGTGGTGGGCGATATTAAAATGTGGCCATTTTCACTGTCTATTTTAGCAGTATGATTGCTCTGGTGGTTCAGTGTTCATTCAGGTCCCTACCCCTCTTTCATTCATTCTAAATCTCTTGAGTTTCTTAAATCGTTTATTTCTGACAGAGAACAGTGTGTTTATGAAATAACCAAAAGTCAGAATTTGAAATTGTTACAGCTGGATAACCGCAAGGATCTGTTTTAGGACCTTTGTTATTTTCTATCTACATAATTGATCTCCCTTTTATATTTCTACTTCTTGTGAACTCTTCGCTGATGACACTACATTACATTTTCAAAATATAGACTTGAATAAACTCTCCTCCTCATTACAAAAAGGGGCTAGTGAACTACAGGAATGGACTGAGTACAACCACATGGCCCTCAATCCAGACAAAACAAAATCCATGCTAATTACAACAAGACAGAAAAGACCAAATGTATCCATAAAATTTCTTCCATTAAAAATTGGCAATACAATAATTGCTGAAGTACAGTGTCATAAGCTTCTTGGAGTAACTATAGACAATAATTTGTCCTGGGTAAAACATATTTCAAATATTAGTAAAACTATTTTTAAAAGGACTTACCAATTATCAAGGATAAAGCATTTATTAAATTTACATTCTCGTAAACTGTTTTATTCCGGTCATATTCAATTATTTATTAATTATTCTTCTACTATTTGGGATTCTGCTAGTGGCAATCCAATGAAACCTTTAATTAGAATTCACAAACGTGCAATTAAACAAGTTATACTTAAACAAAAAATCTCTCCAGATGACTATAAACGGATCAATATTCTACCTCTTACCGACAGGGTAAAATTTAATAAAGGTGTTTTCATGCACAAAGTCCTTTCTGGCAAAGCACCTTCCTATCTTTCTTCTCTTTTTAAAAAAAAACAAACTGCCAGATCCTATCCCATCCTATCCTATCCTGTCCCATAACCCGAAGGTCGTAGGGGCACCACAGATGATCGCTTAACCAGCATACTCCATCTTTCTCTGTCTTCAGCAGCCCTCATGGCTTCGCTCAGTGTCAAACCAGTCCATTCTCGAATGTTGTCCTCCCACCTCTTTTTCGTTCTCCCCCTTCTTCTACCTCCTTGCACTGTGCCTTGCAGAATGGTCTTTGCAAGGCCTGATGATCTGGTGACGTGGCCATACCATCGGAGTTTCCGTTTCTTCACCACTGTGAGCAGGTCATCGTGTTGTCCAATGGCTTGTGTGATGGTCTGTCGGACTTCAATGTTGGTGATGTGTTGGGTATAGGAAATGCACAGAAGTCTTCTGTAGCACCTCATCTCCATGCTTTGTATTCTTCGTTGGAGATCTGCTGTGAGGGTCCATGCTTCGCAAGCATATAGGAAGATGGAGATGACCAGAGAGCGCAGCAGTCTTACTTTGGAATGTAGACTGATGGTTCTGTCTTTCCAAATGGGCTTCAACCTTGTCAGGGCAGCAGTTGTTTGTGCGATCCTGGAGAGGACTTCCTGTCGAGACCCATTGTCTGACACAATGGCTCCTAAATATTTGAAGCTGTGCACTGTGTTGAGGGATTGGCCTTGTACTTTGATGTCCGTGTTGATGCCATTGGTGTTGTTGGTCATCATTTTGGTCTTCTCTGCACTTATTTCCATTCCATAAGCTCTGGAGGTGGTGTCAAGCCTCTGTACAAGCTGTTCAAGTTCTTGTTCCTCTCCAGCAAATCCATCATTATCATCCGCAAAACGAAGATTGGAGATTGCTCTGCCCCCTATGCTGACTGTGCCTTCGTGATCTGCAAGAGCATCTGACATGATGCGCTCTAGGAAGATGTTGAAGAGTGTTGGAGAGAGTAGGCATCCTTGACGCACACCGATTGTTGTTCTGAACCAGTTCCCGATGACGCTGTTATGGAGGACTGCACTGGTAGCCTTGTCATACAGGCTTTTGATGACTTCTATAATTTTAGGGCTGATGTTGTAAACTTTCATGGTTGCCCATAGAGCTGCATGCCAGACTCGGTCAAATGCCTTCTTGAAGTCTATGAACACATGATATAGATGTTGTTGGTGCTGTAGGTATTTCTCACAGATTATTCTGAGGTTGAAAATCTGTTCAGTGGTACTTCGCCCTGCCATGAATCCTGCTTGTTCTTCAGCTATGATTTGTTCAGCTTGTGGTTTCAACCTGTTGAGTATTATTTTCAGGAGGACCTTGCTGGGATGGCTGATGAGGCTGATGGTGCGGTAATTTTCACACTCCTGAAGGTTACCTTTTTTGGGATGAGTGATGACAAGCGACTGGGTCCATGGTGTAGGCCATTCCCCACTGCCAGATCTTGTTACAGATAATGGTGAGAGCATCAGTCATCGCTTCTCCTCCTGCTTGTAGCAGTTCCGCTGGTATTTTGTCCACTCCCGCTGACTTCCCTTTCTTCAGCGATTGCACTGCTGCCTCAACTTCTTCCCGGAGAATTGGGAGGATTTCTTCTTCTTCTCTGCTCTCAGGACATGCTAGAACTGATGGGTCTCCATTTGGTGTATGGTTGTAAAGGTCAGAGCAGTACTCTGTCCATCTGTCCAAGACTTCTTGTTCTTCTGTAAGGCAAATGCCAGACTTGCTTTGGATAGTGGAGACTTTGGGCTGTTTAACACTTGTCAGCCGCTTCACAGTCTGGTAGGCCTTCTTGCTGTTGTTCTTGTTCAGATTGTTCTCTATTTCCTGGCATTGATCTTCTATCCAGTTCTCCTTTGCTGTGCGCATGCCTTTTCGGGTGTCATTGTTGATTTTTTGGTAGACATCAGCTCCCTGTGAGGTGTTCTTTTTCTTTTTTAACTCTCTTCGTTTATCACACAGATCCAAAAGTTCAGGTGTGATCCACGGCTTCTTCTTTGGTCGGTACTTGCCAAGGATCTCAGTGGCGGCATCTGTTACAGCTGTGTTGAAGGTATTGGTCATGGTGTTGACATCTACTTCGCCTGCCCCCAAAATAAGCAGTGGTGCAAATTTCCCTCCAATTGTGGCCTGAAATATTTTTGCCACCTCCGGGTCTTGCAGTTTGTCCAGGTCGAACTTCAGCCTAGTGCACTTTGCTGTATTTACTCTCTTCAAATGGAGCCGGAAAGACATCATCACGAGATCGTGGTCACTTCCAATGTCTGCTCCTGGAAAAGTGCGTGTCCTGCCAATGTTGATGCTTGATCTGAAGCGTTTCTTGACCATGATGTAGTCGATCTGGTTGTGATGTTCCCCGCCGGGACTGTGCCATGTCCATCGTCTGGATTTTTTGTGGAGACCAAGCGTGTTTGCCAGTACCAGATTGTTGTATCTGGCAAACTCCAATAGCCTCAGACCCCTGTCATTTGTCTCGTTGTTGCAGTGGGGTCCGCATGTGTCTCCCCAGTTATGGTGCGCATCTTGGCCAACCTTGGCATTCCAGTCGCCTTGCACTATGACTATGTCCTTCTTCGGCACTTGGTCAAGGACCGCCTGTATATTTTCATAAAAATCCTCCACTTCGCTGTCTTCATAGTCTGATGTTGGGGCATAGGCCTGGATGATGGTAATGTTGAAAGGGGTTGCTCTCAGACGGATGGTAATGAGTCTACTGGAGACTGGGCGGCAACCCATGACAGTGGATAGAATGTTCTTGTGGACCAAGAATCCAACGCCGTGTTCGTGCCTGTCATCTCTACCGCTGAAATAGAGCTTGTGGCCTTTGTCAGTCGTTGTTTCACCTAGGCCTTTCCAGCGCAGTTCGCTGATACCTAGAACGTTCCATCGATAGTGGTCCAGCTCGTGGGCCAGTTCTTCTAATTTTCCTTCCGCAGTTAGGGTCCTGACATTCCAGGTTCCTATGACGATGTTGTTTCTCGTGCGGATCTTGCTAATTTGTCCATCAGTAGCATACTTTTCACCTCCGTCCTGGTGGCCAACGGAAGGCGCGGTCCTTGTGTAGCCGGGCGACGACCGATCCGGCATGGAATTAGTGGATAGCCTCATCATGTGTTGTGTCTTGGGCAAAAAAAGACCTGGCAGGGCCCAATCCTCTCCAGGCTGTTGGCCACAGCCGAAATCCACGAATACAGTGTGGCTCGCCTTGGCCCTGAGCACGTGGTCGTTGAACCTGTAGTAACGTGAGGTTCCTCCGCCCTGGCCGGTGACTTCTGTGTAGAAGACTTTCGCCCAGTGATGCCGTGCTAACATCACCCCTGTTAGTCGCCTCTTACGACACGCCGGGAAACGTTGGGTCTATTCTATTTGCACGAACCCACAGAGCAAAACTGCCAGATCGTCCACAAAATTAAATGTTCCAATTCCAAGAAATAATCTCTACAAAACTAGTCTAGCTTATTCGGGTTCCACTTTGTGGAATAACTTTCCTGAAGATCTCCGCACTCCAGCATCTAAATTTATATCATTTAGAACATGTCTCATAAAACACATTAAAAATTAAATACACATTAATTGTTAATGTTGTTGATTGATATTAACAACATTAATTTGATTTCAATTGTTTCAAAAGGATTTTATCTAATGATGACTTTGTTTATCTGTTATTGTTCCATGATGTGAATTTTATAACCTTGAGTTGTATTTAACAGTTATTGTTAAAGCCCCAAGGGCAAGATGTAAAAAAGCGCACCCAGCGCTTATTCTTTTACTCTTGCAAAATAAAATTCTTATCTTATCTTATCTTATCTTATCTTATCTTATCTTATCTTATCTTATCTTATCTTATCTTATCTTTCCCGTGGATTGTTGTCCCCGTTTGCCATTTCGCCAATGGTGGGTTAAACCTCAATGTTCATTCATTTCAGAAAAAAACAGTAGTCTCGCTTAGTCTCAGCTTGTACGCCACTTGACGCTTGCTAATCTGTTGGTTCGCGATTTGCTGTTAATGGGCTATGGAGATGAGGTGCTACAGAAGACTTCTGGGCATTTCCTATAACCAGCACATCACCGGCGGCGAAGTCCGACAGACTATCACACAAGCCATTGGACAACACGACGACATGTTCACAGTGGTAAAGAAAAACGGAAACTCTGATGGTATGGCCACCTCACCAGAGCATCAGGCCTTGCAAAAAACATCCTGCAAGGCACGGTGCAAGGAGGCAGAAGAAGAAGGGGACAGAACAAGAGGTGGGAGGAAAGCATTCGAGAATGGACTGGCTTCATTGACACTGAGCGAAGCCATGAGGGTTGCTGAGGACAGAGAAAGATGGAGTACGCTGGTTAAACGATCATCTGTGGTGCCCCAACGACCTTGGAGTTACGGGATAGGATGGGATAGGATAGGAATGGCCTATTATACTTGCGCATCGGTTGCCGGTCTTAAAGGTTAGTTAGGCGATATGTCACTGTGAGTACATTCTTTTAATCAATAATTGGTAAACCTTGTTAACAGTAAACAAATACGCTCTATGATATACCACATGATATTTGTGGCGTTAGAAAAACAGCTAGCGGCGGTTAAAAAAAACACATATTCTTTCAAAAGAGTGCTTTTTTTTAAAGGGGGAGGAGGGGAGTGTTACAATCTAAATTTATGTCAGTGAGGCAACACTCATTGTGAATGTTAAACGGATCTATCGAGGGGGCGTGGTCAATATAGGTCCCTGAAAGAAATGCAAAACCGTGTCGCTGAAAAATAACAATCATACAGGTTTACATATTCAAGGGAGGTAACACCATATCTACTATTTGACTTCTTATATTATAGGATTTTAAGACATGGTCTCTCACATTCTATGACCTCACGACTTTACCCCCAGAGTTCTTGGTGAGCAGGAAAAGCCTGTAAGGCGTAGTTCAATCTATATCGTTTCTCACACCCCCGCGCGTGACAATAGCATACAAAGGCTCCTTTCAAACGGGGACGGAAGGGAGGTAACGCAATGAACGGAAGACGAAGTTAAAATTTCGCCTCAATAAGAAAAGAAAAAGAAACAAAGAGAAGAGATGAAATCTACCTAACCCGATAGGTTGCCACAATTGAATTGTCTCGTTTTCACCCCATCTCCCTTCCTGCGTCTCCATCACTTTAGTCCCTATCCTTCTAGAAGATCCGATTAAAAATTGCGCGCCGTCACTCAAGTGAGACCCGCCGAGTACAGTTTGTCAGTTTAAGGGTCAGGGGGAAAGTCATGGACCGCATGAAAATGGGGTACGTAAGGGGAAATAACTCGTTTTCTCCCGCCAAACTACTTGAGCCACAGCCCCCGAGCCAATGGCAACAAACCTCTAGCAAAACCGACTTAAACAGTGAGCGAGCGCGTCCAGTGAGAGAGTAATACATTATTACAGTGTTGCCTTGGTTACCACCCCCATCCCCCATTTCATCTGACCCCATCATCTCCCCCTACCCACTAACCACCCTGCTACCAATTTTTTTGTTCTGTTTTAGTCTATTCCTAAAGGCGAGACTATCGATTTTGTGTGGGTGGTGTGCATGTGAAATAGGGTAATGACAGACTCACTTTTAGGTGCTATGTCCCTTTGTATTTTAAAAAAAAATTTGGAGGGGGGGGGGGTAAATTAATTTTTTAATACATTTTTTAAAAGTAAACAAAATGCTACCTGTTTGTATGTTGGTGTATTGTATGTGTTGTATAAGGTTTAATGCTCTTTGTAAATAGCTTTTTTCTTTTTAAACCTTTTGTACATATATCCCTCCCCCCAGACACCCCCAGCGATATCAAGGTGTTTTAGTCCTCTTTGACTTCAATGTTTTATGGACTTTAATAAAGATATACTACTACTATCGATTTCATGCGTTAACATAAACTTTGTTGTTCATCTGGTGACCCAGACACGAACGACCAAACTGACTCCCACAGCGTAATATAGTCAAAAGACAAAACACTACTGATTTCTTTTAATTTTAAAGGGTTGTGGTACCCAAAATGTATGTTTTATTTTCTGCATAGCGGTGACCTTAAAACAAAATATAATGGGCAACCGTTGTCAAAACTGACGGCTATGCTTGTAAGTTTAGGCGTGCCTTCCTTGTAGTGTAAACATTAAACAACTGTGTCTAAGACTATACGCATTGTGTCGCTGCGGTAGCTGTTTCTAGAATCAATCTGGATGTTATTAAAAGTCACAAACACACACACACACACGCACACACACACATACACACACACAGGGATTTTTCGATTGATCTCAAAACGATGCTTTTGAGAAAAAATAAAGTTATTGTTTCGCTCAATCCTTTTTTCTTTTTTTAGGTATGGGCAACACTCACTGTGAATTCGAAAAGGATCTATTACGCTGACATGAGTGAACCTGGAGCTCTTTAAATAGCGTCCCTTTTAAAACTTTGTCAGTACTTTCCTGATCCAACCCAAAATGGAACAATCCAAATGTTTGCTGGCATTCATTCTGTTTTTAGACATAACAGGACTTAGACTTATCAAGACTAGATTTATCAGTACTTTTTCTCATTCCTATCCTATCCTATCCCGTAACTCTGAGGTAGTTGGGGCACCACAGATGATCGTTTAACCAGCATACTCCATCCTTCTCTCTCTTCAGCAACCCTGGGGGCTTTGCTCAATGTCAAGCCAGTTCATTCTCGAACGTTGTCCTCCCACCTCTTTTTCGGTCTCCCTTTTCTTCTACCTCCTTGCACCGTGCCTTGCAGGATGGTCTTAAACAATGCCTGATGATCTGGTGACTTGGCCATACCATCGGAGTTTCTGTTTCTTCACCACTGTGAGCAGGTCCTCGTGTTGTCCAATGGCTTGTGTGATGGTCTGTCGGACTTCATCGTTGGTTATGCGCTGGGTATAGATAAGGCCCAGAAGTCTTCTGTAGCACCTCATCTCCATGCTTTGTATTCTTTATTGTATATCTGCTGTGAGGGTTCATGTTTCGCAAGCGTATAGGAAGATGGAGATGACAATTTCCAAATGGGCTTCAACCTTGCCAGGGCACCAGTTGTTTGTGCGATCCTGGAGAGGACTTCCTGTCTGGACCATTGTCTGATACAATGGCTCCTAAATATTTGAAGATATGCACTGTGTTGAGAGATTGGTCTTGGACTTTGATGTCAATGTTGATGCCATTGGTGTTGTTGGTCATTATTTTGGTCTTCTCTGCACTTATTTCCATGCCATAGGCTCTGGAGGTGATGTCAAGCCTCTGCACCAGCTGTTCAAGTTCTTGTTCCTCTCCAGCCAATCCATCATGTCATCCGCAAGACGGAGGTTGGAGATTGCTCTACCCCCTATGCTGACTGTGCCTTCATGATCTGCAAGGGCATCTGACATGATGCGCTCTAGGAAGATGTTGAAGAGGGTTTTCTCATTCAACCTCTCCAAAAAAAGAATTCTATCTAAAGAGTTGTGTTTTTTTTACCTTTCCGCCTCGCGTTAATGTGTTGTTGTTTTTTCTAGCGACCGTCGGAGTGGTAGTCTACATATGCCGCATTCATCAGGCGAGAGTTTGGCATGAAATATTAAGCAGCAAACAGCTGGAGTGCAGTCGTTGCACTGGATAAATGGGTGTGCAGGTCACACGCGGAGGGCTGGGTTTGTGGCGGTAGGGGGGTGGGTTGATGGATACGGGGAAGGTGAGGGACGGAGGTCAGACGAGAGAGCGAGTCGGAGTGCCACATGAGGACAGGAGACTTATGTCACGCCAACAAATAAACAGCCAAGAGGTCACTTTCAGCTGGAGGTGCGCACAGAAATAAAAGAGAAAAAAAGAGAAAGAAATACGGAAAGAAATAAAAAAGAAAGAAAGGAAAATATTTTTTTAAAGGAAGTAGAAAGAAAAAAAAGAGAAGAAGACCCCGACCGAAAAAAAACACCACAGAGCGACAGAAAGAAAGAAAAGAAAAATAAACAAGCAAAAAAATCTAAAGAAAAAAAAAGAAGGAATTAAATAAAGAAAGAAAGAAAGAAAGATAGATAGATAGATAGATAGATAGATAGATAGATAGATAGATAGATAGATAGATAGATAGATAGATAGATAGATAGATAGATAGATAGATAGATAGATAGATAGATAGATAGATAGATAGATAGATAGATAGATAGATAGATAGATAGATAGATAGATAGATAGATAGATAGATAGATAGATAGATAGATAGATAGATAGATAGATAGATAGATAGATAGATAGATAGATAGATAGATAGATAGATAGATAGATAGATAGATAGATAGATAGATAGATAGATAGATAGATAGATAGATAGATAGATAGATAGATAGATAGATAGATAGATAGATAGATAGATAGATAGATAGATAGATAGATAGATAGATAGATAGATAGATAGATAGATAGATAGATAGATAGATAGATAGATAGATAGATAGATAGATAGATAGATAGATAGATAGATAGATAGATAGATAGATAGATAGATAGATAGATAGATAGATAGATAGATAGATAGATAGATAGATAGATAGATAGATAGATAGATAGATAGATAGATCAAGATAAAATAAACAACACAGTAAAAGACAGAAATAAAGAATCTGATTTTTGTTTAAATTGTGAAAGTATAAATGGAAAGAAAGAAAATAAAAGAAGAAATAATTCATTTTTCAGCCCCACCACGAAGAAGGTTGAAAAATGAAATCATTTGAATAGGATTGTTTTCTCTTCCCCAGAGGCATAATACATTTACAAGCTTGAAGATGATGATAATGATGATGATGATGATGATGATGATGATGATGATGATGATGATGATGATGATGATGATGATGATGATTGTGTTGTTGTTGTTATTGTTGTTGCTACTATTTTTATAATCTTAAAAAGCCAGCCCACCATGGAAACTCCCCAGTGGGGGTACCGGGGATTTCTGTATAAATAGTATCCTCACTTTCTGGAACTTTAGTGCTTTAAATTCCCACTGCCGCTGTCTTTCTCATGTTTTTTTCCCCATTCCTACTCTGTTCTATCCATCTATTATACTATCTTCTTCTTCGCTAGACCAGTCACCTACCTTTTTTCTTGAAAACTCTTCCGGGATAAAACTCCTGATTTCTGTGTGAGGTCTGTTGTATCAGCTTAGGAATATTGGATGCTTTCTGCCAAATGGTCACAGGGGCGTCCTATGATATTATTATTTAGCAATGTAGGCATTTTATATGTAGGCTTATGTGTTTTGTTGATATTTTATAATGATGCTTGTCTTCTATTTTCTTTTTTCTAAACGGGGGTTCGATAAATTAGAGTAGAACCTCAGCGTCTCCTGCGTGGGATGCCTTTATTGTACAGTGACCGTCTGGTGGAGTGCCTTCAGTGTTACCACTAGAGTGGTTTCAGCATATCTTTTATGTGGATCAGGGATGAGCTCTCTTTCAGCGAACTTGTGGTCTTGATTTTGTGGTCCTGATTGGGCTATCTGCAGTCCGCTGGACCCTGTAAGCAATGAATAACTAACCAACTAGCCATGGCAAAAGTTCAGAGGAAACCCAATCGTTCGCCTGGCACGCCCATAACGCAGATGAACATGATAATGGTGGACCTTTTTTAAAAATATAAATTAAAAACTATCCCTCTTAGCAGTATTATTGCTCTGGTGGTTCAGCGTTTCTGCAGGTCTTTACCCCGTCTTCTCGGGGATGGTTATCATCCCTACCAACGCACCCCCTTCTTCCATTGTATGCAAAGATGGGTGTGGACGATACAATTCTAAGTTAATTCATTCAAAGACTCGGTGAATTATGTTTGTGTGTGTATGTGTGCGAGCGTGAGACAATTATTTTACTTGATAAAGTACGATCTTGTCGCATTAAAAGATCATATCAAGGGTAAACGGTGATCAAACCGACTTTGAACTTGAGGGGTCTCTTCTTCCATATGTACAAACACATGCTCACACATCTTCTCACGCTTTGGGCAATCTCGATTTTTTACCAAGCCCAGCTGATAGATACGCAGACGAGTTGAGAACACAGCGAGATGGCCATGGTTAACCACGAATCCACAAAGGCAAACCATTATCAGCAGAGTAGGGGGAGATAGATCTGTCCTACCTTTCTCTCATTGTCCCGGAAGACAGCAACTACTAGGGATTGTATCCAAGGCGCTATCAAAGAACTCCAATCCCAGCTCTTCAGGCGACACAATTTGATCCCTTGTGTTGTACAAACGTTTTGTCTCCCTCCACCACATGGATTTTACTATACGCATTATAGCTGCAGGGCTATTTTTAGACTCAACCTTAATGCTATTTATAAGTGCATACACAAAATAATGAATGTATCGAACTGTACTTTATATATATATATATACAGTCGCATGTTCCCAGATACCAAACTGTGTCCCCAGATTGCCGTACAAAAACACACACACACATATATATATATATATAGTCTTATAAAATGTCCCCAGAAACAAGGTATATGTGATCTTGTACGGTTATCTGGGGACACAGTTTGGTATCTGGAAACATGCGAATGTTCCCAGATCCAAGGTAACTTTGAAAATGCAAGGAAAAGTAAGTTTCGTCTCCTTTAAGCGACGAATTAGGCCACGCTGTATTTGTTTCTAGGTCAACTGTCTTTTACGAACCGTTTGAGAATGTTTTCGAGCCGTTTGTTGACGCCGGATAGTGTCCTCACTTGGTTTCATACAATTAAAGAATCCAAGAAGGCAAATGGTTTTTTGGGACGGAAAAAGCGCACTTTTGTAGAGAAAAGGGTTAGGGCAAGGGCTATGGATAGATCTACAACTAACCCTTACCCGAACCCTTGTAGCAAAATTCCGCTCTTTCCGTCACTTTTAAACAGTGTTTTAGCATGTTCCCAGAAACAAGGAGTTTTCTGTAGTTTTTCCGGTGGGGTAACACTCACTGTGAATATGGAAACAACCTGTACCATTAATAAAGAGGAGGGGATGAGGCATAGTGAATTTCCCTCCACTTCCTAAACAAAGAAACAACAAACATAAATAAATAAATAAATAAATAAATAAATAAATAAATAAATAAATAATTATACCATCAATATAATTAATTATTTAATTAATTAATTTAATTTTATATCTTCCTTCTGCTCCTCGTCATCAACTAAAGTTAATGTATCAATACCCCATTTCATTCTTTCCCGTTGTAAATCCTTTGGTCTAAGTCAGTACTCTTTGTTTGCAACCCTCGACGTAGGCTGCGTGTGTCCATATACATGGAAAGGTGACTGACCACTCATTGGCTCTTTCCTCTACACCCGACCGCTTCCACCCAACCCTACTTCCCCCTTCTCAATTATCCTCCTAATCCAAACTGGCTTGACGAAATACGAAAACCTCAAACCTTTTTCTTTCTGTTTTAATCAACAGTCTTTGCTTTCTCTGTTAGTCTTATTTTAAACACACAAACACGCACACACGTACACACACACCCAGGGATGTCGTTTGGGTCGGATCTTCGGCTTTTAGCCGAAATTTTTATAAAAAAGCCGATAAACTGTCCGTCATGTCGGCTCGCCGAGCCGAAGTTTTCACGGGTGAATCGGCTCAATTTTGTCCATTTGTGCGATATTCCTGTGCTGTACGCTTCCAGTTTAGGTGAGGATTCCATAATTACTAAGGTTAAACCCAGAAACTCTGACAGTATTGTGGCCTGTCAAGGGGCAGTCTAAACTTTTTATTGTTTTTGTGTGTCTAAAATTTAAGAAAATAAAATTTATTTTCAATGTTCTTATTCTACCCTTAAAATTATGTTTTATTACAAAGATATGCATCCACAGGATACCTTTAATATATGAAGGTGGAGGGTGCCCGTTAACGTAGTGAATGTAGGTAAAAAAAACACGTGAGACTGCTTTGGAAGAGAGAGCCCAAACTTTTTGTAAAAAGCCGAAAGTTTCACAGCTGTTTCGGCCAAATCGCCGAAGAAAAAATTTCCTAGCAACATCCCTGCACACCCCACACACACACACACACAACAATACAACTTAGTACGAATATTGTAAACTTTCCTTGTCAACTTAAGAAAGATTTTCAATTCAATTTAATTTCTACGCAATTTAAGCGTGTGTGAATAAAAGATGAACAAGATTTTGAGCATTTCAATGAAAGGCAAGGCAACAGGGATTTGATGGTAACACAACATTAAATGATGACATCTGTTTTATGAAAAGATAATACAGAACTAAAAAAAAAATCTATAAAACTACAAAAAAACATGAAACTGACGGAAGGACACAGTGTGTAATACAAAGGACAGTTTTAAAAGAATGTAAAGAACAAGTCTGTGCTTCCTTTAAGCGCACTTTGAGAGGGGGAGAGACCTCAGGCTCAGACGTGATTATTCGGAACAGGGATACAGATTTTAGGCGGGAGCCTAATCCTACCGGTGTCACGTCGTCAGAGTTCCGGGTGTCTTATTTTAACCGGGCGCCTTTGCGCATGCGCTAGGGGACAAGTCGGGTCGGCTTTTTCACGATGTTCTTAGGCGTCGTAACCCTAACTCTAACCCTAACCTAACCCCTAACTCTAACCCTAACCCTTTCCCTAACCCTAACCCTAATCCTTACTAAGACTACAATAGCACTGTGCCATGCGTCGAATTTTGTAATGCGTCGAACAATCACAATGCTCCCAGTCGCTCCCAGCCCAGATAAGATACTAGCAACTGTGACGATGTTACACCGGCGTTCCTCGTATCATTCACACTCACATTCTGCAATATTCAGTCCTACATGCCAAAACATAAGAGAGAGAGAGAGAGAGAGAGAGAGAGAGAGAGAGAGAGAGAGAGAGAGAGAGAGAGAGAGACAGACAGAGACAGAGACAGAGACAGAGAGAGAGAGAGAGAGAGAGAGAGAGAGGGGGGGGGGGGATAGAGAGCGAGAGAGACAATATATCAAGGGTGGCTGTTTTAAGCTATAAGACCTTACAATATGTTCTGGCGTCATACCCTATCACATTCTTACTATATTACTATAATAATTTTAAAAACATTTACCAAAGCAAGAAAGAAGAAAAGAAAGAAATCAGAAAGGAAAGGAAGAAAGATAGCAGAAACGAAAAGAAGAAGGACAGAAGGAGGAAAGAAATATAATTAGTTTTTCAGTTAATAAATATCAAAGAAATAAAAAAGAGAAACAAAGAAAGAAAACAGAAAGGAAAGATTAAATACATAAATAAACATTTAAAATAAAGAAACAAAAAAGACGAAGAAAGAAGACGAAAAAAGACAAAAGGCAAAATTATATTTAATTTTTTTTTAATAAATATGTGTTTCCTTTAAATTATTTTTTATTATCTAATATTACTATCGTTTCAAAGAGAGAGAGAAAAAAGACAAAAAATAGAAAAAAAGACAGGGAAACAGAAAAAAAATGAAACAAGAAGGAAATAAACAAAAGACAATAGAAAAAACAACAACGAAATACTGAATATGCAAGAAATAAAAGAAAGATTGCAAGATAATAAGAAACCAGAAGGAAAGTAGCAAAGAAAGACCAGACTAGGAAAAAAAAAAAAGAGAAAGATAGAAAAACATTAACAAAATTCATGATAAATGTTATTCTTTTCAGTGTTATTCATTTGTCCCCTCTTATTTATTTCTGTGCTCCAACCCTCTCTCTCTCTCTCTCTCTCTCTCTCTCTCTCTTTCTTTCTTATCAGTACAACTTATGTTAATCTGATGAATAAAAATTGATGCAACAACAACTCTCTCTCTCTCTTTCTCTCTCTCTCTCTCTCTCTCTCTCTCTCTCTCTCTCTCTCTCTCTCTCTCTCTCTCTCTCGCTTTAAAAAATAAAAAAAAAAACACAAACAACGACAAAAAACAAAACATTATTAATAGGAAGAAAGTTCTTTTATTTTTAAAAAAAAATCATGCTCACATACCGTCTTTGCCTGCGAAACGGCCGCGAGAGAAGAAGTCAAGCCCCGATGCATGGATGGCCCAGCCAACCCAGTAACGGTACAGTGATCTTCAGTATATAGCCCAACACAGCACTACACCGCACAAGCAGAACCACACAGCTCGGCCACAGTCATACTCCCCACACACAGCCGCTGTGGCAGGCTGCCCCCAACTCTACAGCAAGCCTTCTATCCTCCTCCAGGCCGCACTACGGTAGTGGCAAAGTGGAGGTGGTCAGCACACAGAGATATGACTTAAAGGTCCCCAATTCGAAGCTTTAGTTTACTTTTACATTTTCCCTTTAAAGTTCGCGGTGGTTGTTTTGTTTTTTTCTTTCCTTTAAACGGTTAGATATAGTGGGATCTCGTTCCTCAAGCCAAGTGCTAAAGTTTGAATTGTCAATTTCGGTTCTGACAGGGAGTGCTTTCCCCTGTTTCTTAACGGTACAGCCGTACCGTGCGAACTGTGACCCTATTTCTGATGAACCACCCGGCTTGAAGTTGGTCTCTTTGGTGTCTGGGGTAGGGCGGGGTCTATTTTATCAACTTTAATCCAAAGACCTTACGAGCCATTGTTCTTACGGTTTCCGTGTCTTTTGTAGCTGCTATTTTTAGCTCCAGAATGTTGGCTGGTAGCCAACGGCTGGGCAAAAAAAAAAAACAAAACAAAAAAACACAACAACGGAATAGACCACGTTCGGAAATACGAGGGGGAACAACTTTGGCCTGCTTGCCCGCATGTTGCGCCCAAAGTTGTCTATCGTTAGACCGCACATTCTTTGCAAACGAACATATTTCTCGCCTACAATTTCTGCTCCGTCCTCCATCAAAACCTTCCGGACCAACCGAAAGGTGGATTTCAGTTGCAATCCTGGCTAGCTCCGCTAGTTCGGCCTTGCACTGCCCTGCATCCACCACCACCCCTTTCCAGAAAAAAAGTTTGTAGCTCGGGGTACCTTTCATAGTGTTCCGAGACGAGAGGTCCGCCCGGATAACTCTAGGTAACTAAAAACAAAACAGACAAGTTACCTCCTATTTCCCAATAAGGTCTTTTTATTAATTTAAAAAACAAAACAATTATACCTTCCAAAGAGTGTTTGTGGTAAGCTTTTTCAGTGGGGCACCACTCGCTGTGAATGTTAAAAGGATCTGTTGAGATGGCGCGGTCAAGGTTGGTTCCTTTTAAGATTGACCCCATCATTACATTACATTACATGATCATTGCTGTAGGTCCAGCGGACTCTTCCGAGCCAAATCAGAACCGGACAACCGCTGATCCGCATAAAAGATCTGCCGAAACAACCCTAGTGGTAAAACTGAAGGCACTCCACCAGCCAGTCACTTTACAATAAAGACATCCCACGCAGGGAACGCTGAGGCTATACTCTAATTTATCGAACCCCCGTTTACAAAAACAAAAAAAAAGAATACAAACATCATTGTAAAATATTAACAATAACACATACATATAAAATGCCTACATTGCTAAATAATAACAATATAGGAAGCCGTAGTGACCACCTGGCAGAAAGCGTCCAATATTCCCAAGCTGATCCAACAGACCTGGCACACAAATAAGGAGTTTTGTCCCGGAAAAGAGTTTTCCAGAAAAAAGGTAGGTGACTGGTCTAGCGAAGAAGAAGATAGTATAGCAGATTGATAGAACAGAGCAGGAATGAGAAAGAACAAATGAGAAAGACAGGACAGTGGGAATTTAAAGCACTAAATTTCCAGAAAGTGGGGATACTATTTATACTTAAACCCCCGGCACCCCAACATGGGGCGGGGGCGGGGGGGGGAGGCTTTCGCCGTAGCTCAGATATAGAGCGTTCGCCTTGCATTTCCGATGACCCAGGTTCCATCCTGTGGTGGCGAGTACAAACTTTGAGGGTAACCTTTGACTTACGGGATAGAATAGGATAGGATAGGATAGTGTCCGCAAACAAAAATGATGCCTACTCTCTGCTCTTGTTGCTAAAAATTGAAAAAACGTCATTGCTATAAATAGCTGGGAGATAAATTATAAGTTTAAACAAATAAAATAACACTACAAGAAAACAACATTTAATTCATTTTCATTCATTTCAATTTTCAAATCAATTCAAATTTCGATGCAAATCAATTTGAATTAAAATTGAATCAAACAAATAGTGATCAGTTTGCCTTTCCATTCTTTTCTTCGTCGTTTTCTTCTTCATCACCCTCCACTTTCATGATCTTCTTTCCAGTCATCCTCCTCAGCCTCCTCCTAATTCTTCTTCTTCTTCTTGTTCTTCTTGTTCTTCTTGTTCTTCTTCATTATCTTCCACCCGATACACAGTGGTCGAACGCTACCAGAAGCATGCGTTATTAGTTGCCTCAGCAGGCGATAAAGCATGCTCCCATGCTTCAGAGCACTGCTTTCTATACGCTTCAAGCTCTATAGTCACGGAAAAAGCTCAATTTCACTGCAGTGAACTCATGAAAATAGAAAAATGTAAGTTTCGTCTCCTCTAGGGGACGAATGAGGTCAAACTGTATTAGTTTCTAGGTCAACTGTCTTTTACGAACCGTTTGACAATGTTTTTGAACCGTTTGTTGACGCCGGATAGTGTCCTCACTTGGTTTCATGCAATTTAAGAATCCATAAGGCAATTGGGTTTTTGAGACGGAAAGAGCGGGATGTTGTAGAGCAGCATTCTGTATATATTTACAGTGAAATTGCGCTTTTTCCGTCACTATAGCGCTTGAAGCGTATAGGAAGCAGTGCTATGAAGCATGAGAGCATGCTTTATCGCCTGTTGAAGCGACTAGTAAAACATGCTTCTGGCAGCCTTCGACCAATGTGTACCGGGTGTATCTTCTCTCCTATCAACTTTCTCCTTCTTCTTCTTCTTTTTTCTATCCCTTCTCCTTCTGCTTACCTGTCTCGTTCTCCTCCTCTTCCTTCATCTCCTCCATCTTCCGGTGGTAAAAGAACTACAAGACTGACTTACTGCTAAAATAAGGTGTTGGTATATGTTTTAACTGGCATTGAAAGCCGTATTTTCTAGTGGGTAGGAAACGGTACGATTAATGAGGAACAACGAAGAACTACGCTTTCAACTATGTGGAAGGGTGTGGACAAGAAACAGACCACGCAATCTACATGTAGACATCAGGAGAGCATGGGCACAGCATAAAAAGGTTAAAGAGACTGTTCATTGTTGCTGCTCACCCGTACGTATATAATTCGCTTTTTAGTGTCCAAACACACCATATTGTTTTTGTAATAATAATAATAATAATAATAATAATAATAATAATAATAATAATAATAATAATAATAATAATAATAATAATAATAATAATAGTAATGGATGCGATTTTTTTTTCAAGGATGCAAAATGGTGCAATCTGGTGCAATCTGAACCTTGACAAAGTTATTTGTGATGGTCTGGGACTTTGAGCTTTTTGAACAATTGAACTGAAACTCTGGGGTACAAAAATTATCCTCTGCCCCTCCCTTAAAAAAAACAACAACAACACACACACAAACATTTATTTATCAGCAGAGATGTTTTGTATACTATTATTATTCACTACTTTTTGTTGATCGTTAACGGTATAAAGCTTTACCTTGAACATCACCGCCCTGCTTTCACTTTCAGTCTTGCTGCACTAGGTTCCTCGGCATAAGTACCATTTGTGAATTGTATCTTCTGGCAAAACAGTTCACTGCCTCTTTGAAGTCAATATCAACATCCCTGTGCATTTTCAGTAAAGCAAGTCCATTAAGTCTCTGTTGCCCCATTGTAGAGCGCATGTAGTTTTTTAGATTGCGCAACTGACTGTTTGAACGCTCACACTCGGCAGTAGTGACAGGCAGGATGCAAAGGTTCTTTAGCATGATGAACAGTTTGGAATAAAATTCCCTGTCACAATGTTTCAGTGCTTCTGATGCCGTGGATGGGATGATAGCTGTCGCATTCTCAGCAGCACTTCGCAATTTGCAAACTCACTGTTGGTATTCTGCATCAAGGGTTACATTACACCATTAATGCTTTAGGTCCAGCGGACTCTTCCGAGCCAAATCAGGACCGGACAACCCCTGATCCGCATAAAAGATCTGCTGAAACAACCCTAGTGGTAAAACTGAAAGCTCTCCACCAGCCAGTCACTTTACAATAAAGACATCCCACGCAGGGGACGCTGAGGCTGTACTCTAATTTATCGAACCCCCGTTTACAAAAACAAAATAGAATACAAACATCATTATAAATTATCAACAAAACACATACATATAAAATGCCTACATTGCTAAATAATAACATCATAGGAAGCCCTAGTGACCACCTGGCAGAAAGCGTCCAATATTCCCAAGCTGATCCAACAGACCTCATACACAAATAAGGAGTCTTGTCCCGGAAGAGTTTTCAAGAAAAAGGTAGATGACTGGTCTAGCGAAGAAGAAGATAGTATAGCAGATTGATAGAACAGAGCAGGAATGAGAAAGAGCAAATGAGAAAGACAGCGACAGTGGGAATTTAAAGCACTAAATTTCCAGAAAGTGGGGATACTATTTATACTGAAAACCCCGGCACCCCAACGGGGGTTGCATCAAGTGTAGCGTTGTCTGGTAGGTCAGACTCCCACAACATTGCCAGTGTCTTCACCTCTTCTGGAACCTGCATGAAACCATCCTGGTTGTCTATTAAAGTGCTTGGTACCAGACAGAGACCATCAACTGCTAGGTCAGCATTTTTGAACATCGAGTCCAATTCGGTTGATAGGTGTTCCAAGAAAGGAATGGCAATGGTAATCTTGAAATATTCTTCTGGAGTGGCCGCAGGTTGGTTGTCACGGACAGCCTGTTGGGATGCTTGACGAGGAACAATAACATAAGTTGTCAAAGCATTTGCCATTTTGCTGACTTCACCAAACCAGGCAACAAACGCTGTGTCGACATCTCTTTTAATATAAGACATGCAGTTACTGACCTCTTTGATTACCCTGTAGGCATCGACAACATCTTTTGTCCTTTTCTGCAGCTTCACTGTTGCGAACGACAACGAATGCAACGAGCAAAACACTGCTGCTCAAGGTGTGGAGAAAGCCAGTTGCCTTGGTCAATGTCTCACTGTCCCAATTGTCACTGTCTTCACACATTTGTCCCAAACAGTCGTGAACAACCAGGAAGAGAGATGTATAAACCTCCAGTGCTTCATGTTTTTCTACCCATCTTGTTCTGCACAGATCAACAAGCTTTGTCTTTGTCGTATCAGGCTGAGATGCTTCAATGGTATCTTCAAGTTTTCTTTGTCTCTTTGGAGAGTTCGAGAAAAACAGTGACAGTTCCCTCAGTGCTCCCATCATGTTGTTCACTGCAGGCAAGCCGCGTGCTTTTACAATGCATTAAAAAAAAAACACTTTTTTTTTTTTTTAGTTTGGAGGGGGGGTTCCGGGACCCAGGTAACCACCCCCCCTCCCTGGGTCCGGCCCTGTGGTCAGTCAGTATATATAGTCCTAGCCCGTTGAGTGTCATACATATTGTGTCGGGGACTTTAAATTTATCGAAGCAAGCAAGTGTCAGAGGTTTAGTCCCCTATTCGCTTATGTGACGTGGGACTTTAATCTACCTGCCTGCCTGCCTGCCTGCCTGCCTGCCAGTGTCAGAGGAAGCTGAGGCCTCATGCTCAGATTGCAAAAGGCGAGAATAAAGCAGAAATAGAAGAGATGAAACGTAGCAGCAGGCTATGCAAATGTTCTCAGTAGGCTACCTATGTAATTTCGCTAAAATGCTTCGCCCGTTCCGTTGTGCTATCGAGTATCCGTGTCCAACTTGAATAATCCGCCTCGGTGGTCAGGCCTAACCACGATGTATGGGTTTATGCTACATGCAATCACAAGTAGGCCTATCAGACTGAAACCTGGTCGCGAGGACAAACGCTCACAATCAATATACTGCACACTGTGGCCAACTCCCTGCCCTTCTTCCGTGAACCTGACACCTATCCAACTGCTTGGGGAACTCCGGACCGTGCCTGGGACAACAATGGTGCGGTTTAGTTTAAAGATTCCAATCAGCGTGGTCATTGTGTATAGAGCCAACATCACCTCTTACTGAGATCCTTCATCGATTACGGTAATTGGACACATAGTTACGATTTTACGGACAATCGAGTACCATGACTGTGGGGTGGGCGAGAGGTGGGGAGGGAAAGGGGGGAGAAACGGTCAGAAGTTTTGGTTGTGCTCTGTGTGTGAAGTCAGTTCTTGATGCCCCAGTGTCTGTCCTGGTCCTGAAAATAATACCTTCACTCTCTCTGATTGATGATGATGATGATGATGAGGAGGAGGAGGAGGAGGAGGAGGAGGAAGAGGGGGACGACGACAACGATGATGATGATGATGATAATGATGACGATGAGAGCTTTGCGGATGAAAATGATAATGGCGATGACGACGATAGTTAAACACACACACACACACACACACACACACGCACGCACGCGCACACACACACACACACACACACACATACAAAACACATAATTTCTACGATGCTGCTTATGAGAATGAGGACACCGCAGACTGTAGTCGATATTGATTGATGACCATGACCAAAGGAAAGAGAACTACGACAGGGAGGGTGGAGGGTGAGAGGCAACGGTTGGAGTGGTGGGGAGGGGTTATGGTCAAAGGAAAGGGGAAAGTAGGGTAAGCGAAAAAGGAAGAAGAAGAAATAAGGAAATCTGAAGAAGCAAACAGGCATTCATATGCTAAAGGGAAGCAACGTTTTCGATTAGTAGCACTTTGCTGATGAACAGTTATTTCCCTTGAAACTCGAGACATGAGTTTACGAGACTAAGAAGACTAGGGTTCGAAAATCGCACCTTTTTTCTACTATTACTGCTACTACTACTACTACTACTACTACTACTACTACTACTACTACTACTGCTGCTACTACTACTACTACTACTACTACTACTACTACTACTACTACTACTACTACCACTACTACTACTACTACTACTGACCATATTAAGGAAAATGTCTGCAGGCACGTTCGACAAAATAGATTTAAAAAAATTTCATTTATATAGTAAGCGCACTAATGAGAAAATATGCCATGCACAAATGCTAAGTTCAAAAATAAAGTGCCGTTAATAAAGCTAACACGATCAATCGAATTAATAATCTCCATCCTCCCCCCCCCCCACCCCTAAAAAAATAATAAGTTGTTTGACGATCATAATAATAACGATAACAATAACGGTGATGGCAATTACGTTCGTTGAATAGATTTCTGTCTCCGGATACTACACGCGCATAGGGGACGTGAAAATGATATCAAGAGAAATTAAGAAGGCGGGAAAATTATGGGAAGGCTCGTTCAAGACGGTCATTCGTTACGTTAAAAATATAATTCGCTTCGGTAAGGATTTGTGTCAGAAGACATCGATATTAATTTATCAAATGAATAAGAATAACATTTTCAGGACCACGGTAAAAAAGCACATTAAAATTGAACCCGAGATGTGTAAGCTGGCACAGCTTATTGTGTCAGTAGACAAACTATTTAGTACAAAACCTCGAGACCTTTACGACGTTAATAGGAGAATTGTGTCACCGGACACAAGAATAAAAGTTAGTTCTTAGTTTAAAAAAAAACTAGATCCAAAGTCCGTGAGCTGACAAGGTTCACTGTGTCCTCAGACACGCAATTTAAAATAGGACATAACAATAATAAAAGTTACGATAGGAGAGCTGTGTCAACAGACTCAAGGAGGAGCTATGGACATACAGGGGGCGGAGCAGCGCCATCCCAGCGAGCTGTGTCAACGGACACTAGGTAGAAAATACGATATCCGGAATAAAACGACATAAAAATGTGAACTAGGTCGGTTCTCTCTCCTCTTCCTACTACAACTACTCCAGCTCCCCTTACACGTGTGTCGCCTCAGACGAGGTAGGTGCCGTCAACCAGCTCCAAGTGGAGGGGGGTCCTCTTCCAGTCCAACCGTTATGATTCACCGCCCTCCTCATCGTACGAGTGCACCTGTGTCCCTTTCAGGTGAGTGGCGTCAGTCAAGGGCTTTTTCCGCCACCAGCAGACCAAAACAGGCGAGACATCCCCAACAGCTCATTGTTCAACAATATGGCGCCGCACCAGACCCCGCAAATCCAACGTGTCTTACTGTCAATCCTATCCTATCCTATCCTATCTTTTCCTATCCTATCCTATCCCGTAACTCGAAGGTCGTTGGGGCACCACAGATGATCGCTTAACCAACATACTCCATCTTTATCTGTCCTCAGCAACCCTCATAGCTTCGTTCAGTGTCAAGCCAGTCCATTCTCGAATGTTGTCCTCCCATCTCTTTTTCTGTCTCCCTCTTCTTCTGCCTCCTTGCACCGTGCCTTGCAGGATGGTCTTTGCAAGGCTTGATGCTCTGGTGAGGTGGCCATACCATCGGAGTGTCCGTTTCTTCACCACTGTGGGCATGTCATCATCCATGTCTATGACTCAACATCAGACTATGACGACAGCGAAGTCGAGGATTTCTATGAACATCTACAGGCTGTCCTTGACCAAGTGCCGAAGAAGGACATAGTCATAATGCAAGGCGACTTGAATGTAAAGGTTAGCCAGGATGCGCACCACAACTGGGGAGACACATGTGGACCCCACTGCAACAACGAGACAAATGACAAGGGTCTGAGACTCTTGGAGTTTGCCAAATACAACAATCTGATATTGGCGAACACGCTTGGTCTCCACAAAAAATCCAGACGATGGACATGGTACAGTATGGGAGGCGAGATATAGCAAACGCGCGAGCATTTGCACGAGCAAATGCGCGAACCTCGCGCACTTGCTCGCGCATTTGCTCGAACACTTGCTGGAGCAAATGCTCGAGCATTTGCGCGAGGTTCGCGCACTTGCTCGCGCATTTGCTCCAGCAAGTGTTTGAGCAAATGCGCGTGCGTTTGCTATATTCCGCTCCATAAACGTAAAAATTATACCCGGAAAAGAATGTGTATGTAAAAGAATTTGAGACGTGCACAAATTACATATTTCTTGCATTTATTAGTAATAATATTAATAATAATTAGTGAACACTAGCACTACTAAACTTAATATCGTTCATGAAATAACCTTATCATAACATTAAGGACGATTCAGAACTACTTTTTTTCTTACCATGATTCAACATTCATAATGGCTACCGAAGAATTAGGAGAGCAGTTTCTTTTAGAAGTTCGTAGGAAAGTGACGCTTTGTGCCAATTTATTACTGTCTGGGAATCAGTCAGGAGACGTTATAATACGGTATGTCGTTAAAAGTCCAGGCCATGATAATCTAGGCTAGTAGGGTTCGTTAAGGGTCGGGTTAGCCTGCATTTCGTTTTAATCAGGATGTATTTTTATGTTATTAATTTAATTACCGACGCTATTGGACTTTTACCCGGTATGTATTTTTTACTTTACCACATCACCACCTCTACTCAAGTCAGAAGAGAACCTGAATTTGTTTAAGAATAAGTTTAACGTTACTCTTACTGACTCACTCAAGTAAGTGATAATACTAATAGGCTAGGCCTAATAATAATAATAATAATAATAATAATAATAATAATAATAATAATAATAATAATAATAATAATAATAATAATAAACAGGCCTTCTTATGTAGTGCTTATCTAGTATAATAATAATAACTTACCTGTCGACCATTTTCAGTCCTCCTTAGATTTACGAGACTGCGCACATTGTCTAGAAGTTCGTTTACTAATCCTACATTCACACTTTGAGTTTGACTTGCCGCCCTTCGTATCACAGATAAGACACCCCACGCGTTCTTGCGCGGAAGACAAAATACACCCGTTTCTATATATATGTACATATTAATTACTACTACTTTAATAATATTTTAAAGTAAAAGCTATCTTAAAACATATTGAGACAGTTATTTAAATTGTATTCTACTTAGAAATTAAGTTTAAGGGCCACAAATATTACGTAAATATTTAACATCAAACTAATGCGGATAAATACAAAATATCTAGGTCGGATATCTACCAAAAAAAAGTGTTCTTTTTTAGGTCCTTTCCGTTGACAGTTTTCAGCAAAACCCTTATAGCAACGGGCGTAGCAACCGCTCGAGCAAATGATCGCGCACTTGCTCGCGCATTTGCTCGAACACTTGCAGGAGCGCGAGGTTCGCGCATTTGCTCGTGCAAATGCTCGCGCAAATGCTCGAGCGTTTGCTATATCTCGCCTCCCATAGTACAGTCCCACCGGGGAGCATCACAACCAGATTGGCTACATCATGGTCAAGACTGTCAATAGTAAGACTTATTAATCGCGCTTTTCGATGCTGCTGAACGAGTGGCATTATTTTGTACAGGAGACAATCATGTCCAAAGTTCCACACTAATGTTACTATGGGATGTAGGCTAAGCTAAGTCGACCAATTTTGAGGGACACCCACCGCCGTAGCTCAAGTGGTAGAGCGTTCGCCAGGCACACCGATGACCCAGGTTCGAATCTCGTGGTAGGCGATATAAAATGTGGCCATTTTCACTGTCCATTTTAGCAGTATGATTGCTCTGGTGGTCCAGTGTTGATTCTGGTCCCTACCCTTCTTTTCATGGGATGGTTATCCCCGTCTGTCATATCGCTAATGGTGGGTGCAGACGTTAAACCTCAATGTTCATTCTTTGAGGGACATTGGGAAGGGAGATGATCCTGTCAAAGTTCGGCTCTATTGTATCCAGGTAGCGAGTGGCGACGTTGACTATTGCTACGTAAAGCGGCATTCATTGTTTAATAGTATTATGTATCGATTTCCACCAGTGTCTTCTAGTTTCATTGGCCAAGTAGAGTGTACCAAAAACTGATATCGCGTGGTAATTATTGACCAATCACAGATGGCAATGTTTCTAGCAAAGCTTGGAATACGAAAGTCGTAAGAAAACTTACACGGAGTACTTACGATTTTGATTCGATGAAATCGATACATAAAATAATGTCGGCATCTTGGCGTGGAATGTGTCCAACGAGATCGATTCATTATTTGCACGAGCCGAAGGCGAGTGAAACATTGAATCGATCTCGTTGGACATATTTAGCTCATATTCCACACCAACATGCCGATAACGAATAATGTATCGATTGCTATAAGTGTCTTATATTTTCGTTGACTAAAACTGATATCTCATGGTAACTGACCAATCACAAATGTTTCTAGCAAGTGTCCAATGCCTTTTCTGCAAATGAAAAACTGAAAAAACCAAACGGTCTTGTTGTATTTTCTAAAACAGCGAGGTTTTTCTTCCCAAACCGTCATTAATTCACAAGTACTACAGCTACAATTATCTCAAGAAAAGGAAGGGGGCAAAAGAGTAAATGGGCCGACTGAATCCGCAAATGAAATTGCCATTGTTTTTCATGGGCTCTCTAAGGTAGAGTTGGCTGTAGACATTTTGAACGAAGTGGAGACGAATCGATGAATTAAACTGGCGGGTGGGCAGTTGGTTGCTTGGGTGGGTGGGTGTGCGCTTGTGTGTTTATGTTTGTGCGCGTGTGTGTTTATGTTTGTGCGCGTGGTGAATAAATGTGAAGGAAAGCTTCTGGTTTTTAAACTAGTTTTGCTGAAGTGGTCCTCTAAGAAAAAAGGCTGGAGAAGCCAATGGGAGCAAACTCTGGTATGTGACAATTTTGTTAAAATAGGATAGCATCAGTTCCTCCCCTTTGTACGTCGTGCGTCGCCTTACAGAAAGATACATTATTATTTCTTCTTTGTTTTTTCCTTCCTTCTTTCTTTTTAATGTATGCAATGTATCAGTAATTTTCCTGCTATATTATTATTATTATTATTATTATTATTATTATTATTATTATTATTATTATTATTATTATTGTTAGTATTATTATCATCTTTTTCGCGGTATTATGAATTTTTTTTTTTTAAGTGCACTTCCGCATGATTCAGTCGGCATAAGGTTACTCTAATTGAAATGCAGATGATCTATATATCGGATTTGCAAAATACTTTGAATATTATGTTTTCATTGGTGCTTCCGCATCATAATTAAAATATATGATGAAATATCGGATGTGCAAAATACTGTGAATATTATGTTGTTGTTTTTTTTTCTTTATTGTTGCTGCAAAGTTGTTTAATGTTATTGTTATTTGATACCTATTACGTTATCAGTGTACATTCTAAATTATGGGTGAATGCATAAGGTATGTTAAAGAAAAGAAAAAAGGTATACAAAATAATGTATAATTACAGTCGAACTTTCTTTTTTAAACCTGCTGTGCATTATAGGATGCCGTAAGTTGAGTAAGGCATTGCCAGAACAATATTAGCCTAACACTATAAATTATAAATCAACACTATAAATATAGTCAGTCCTTGCAAAAACCATCCTGCAAGGCACTGTGCAAGAAGGCAGAAGAAGAGGGAGACAGAAAACATTCGAGAATGGACTGGCTCGACACTGAGCGAAGCCATGAGAGTTGCTGAGGAGAGAGAAAGATGGAGCACGCTGGTTAAACATCTGTGGTATATATACACATTGCTTTGTGAATTATAGTCATGAATTTTGGTATTAGGTAAAACGCTTGTACATCATCACACTGACATTGTAATGTCCTGAAGAAGGTTATTAAAAACCGAAAATTTCGCAAGTCAAATTGAGTGGATAACATTTTGTCGTTTTCAAAGGGTTTTATTTTATGTGTATTATGTGTGCATGCGCCAGGTCAGGTCGTGCAGGCCTGTTTAGGATGTTCTTAGGCGTCATAACCCTAACCCTAACCCTAATCCGTGATCATTTTTAATTTTCAGTTTTGGCTCTAGCAATCCGCCTGGACATAATGGCATTGTGGACACAGGCGCTTGTATCTGGACACGCGAGCGCCTATGCCTGTGACGCGTCTCCCTTTGGTAAGCCTACTAGCCTGTGATTGTGGATAGGTCGTCGAACGGTGCGAGAAAAAAATGTCCTTGCCCGTCAGGTAGAACAATAATACAGATTCTAGAGATTGCTCCTTAGTAAAAGGCCCCAATTCCCAGGCTTTGTTTATTTTTGGTCAAACTAATTTACCCTAAAATTGGCATTGTTATCACCTTACACAATGATGAAGTGGGTTTTCGTTGCTCCAACAACCGCTAAAGCCTGAATTTTTTATGTCGGTTCTGGCAGGGAGTGGTTTCCCTTGATTAACGGTGCATACCCTAGCCCTGCGACCTTTGACCCTCAAGCTTAAGCTTCTTAAGTGTATTTTTGATGTCTGGTGTAGAGAAGGGTCTCTGTTATCAAACTAAAATGAAAAACCTTACCGAGCAATTGGGTTTGCCTCTTGCCTTCTTTGGAGGCTATTTTCCTCCCATCGATTGCAATGAATGAAACAAATCTTCGAAGTCATAATTATGTGATAGAGAGACAGACAGAGAGAGAAAGGGAGACAGCGACAAACAGAAAGAAGGATAGACAGAGAGATTCGGATTCGGATGTTTTATTTTATTTTTTTTTTAAAGGCCATTAGTCCATTTCAACATATAAAATAGCATCAAAAAGTCGTTTGAAATTCTCAACTACGTAAACGATATGCCGACATGGATAGGTGATCAATTATATTCAAGAACAAAAGTAAAAACAGACGCCACACGTGATGATATACAAATGGACGACTCACAGTGCATAATAACATTTACATTACCGCACACAATGACTACGAATAATAATGCTATTACTGTAGAATGTAGCCCTCTCTCCAACTTCCACATACAATGAACAGATTTATTTTCTCTATCACACCACATACGAAGGCACTCTACAGATAATTGAATATGGAAAGTAGCCAACAAGATCACAACAAAACTCATTTCATAGGTACATTAATTCGCACATGGTGCAAACATAAGCACGAGAGAGAGAGAGAGAGAGAGAGGGAGAGAGAGAGAGAGAGAGAGAGAGAGAGAGAGAGAGACACACACACACACACACACAGATATAGAAACAGACAGGAGACTATATTATACAGTATATAGAGTCCATGTTCATAGTTCGCGTGCGTGTTTCTGTGCGTGTATGTTTGTGTGCTCGCGTGAGTTTGCGTGTGTATATATGTATATAATTTTGTATGTTTGATTTAATTATTAAATATTCATTTATTTTATTTCATTGGTGCAGTTTTAGTAAATGTCTTATATCCATGCATGTATGTTCAAGCTTCATCATCATCGGTTATATTATTTTGATTAGTTTTGATTAGTATTTTCACCTAGTTTCCTTATTAGTCTACGTGAAACACGTGATGTGGACATATTGTAACCAATCAAGCTATCCTCATATGTTACAAGCGTTTGGTGATCACTTTAGTTTCTAGAGAAACCTAATAACAAAGTATAATTTCATAAAAAAAATGTTGTCTTTTTCAGTATTACATGGTATTTGTATAATAAATAAGGTAGATTTCCGAGTTCTTTTTATGGTTTTTGGAATAATTATAATTTGAAGATTTTGCTGCTCCTTGCCTAGACGTCAAAGAGGCAACATAGCAAAGCTAAAGTAGCAGCATAATATTTAGCAACAACGCATGCCAAGAGTTGTCGTCCGTGATGACGAATAGAGTTATCCCAAAGTGTGTCCACAGAAAAGCAGTATGAAATTACGCGCTATTTCTAAGCGAAAACTTATCAGAAATAAATAATTTTAACCAATAATTATTCATGAAAGCCTGTAGCTTCGGGGTTTTTGCAAAAGGAGACGTCCGCGTTCTGGTAGCTGAAATGGCAAGTGAAAAAGCGGGTTTTATCGTGATAATTGTTATTAAATAATAAGACCCCTCGCTAAAACTTTGTGTACAGATAATTGAATGCACTATTTCCATGTCAAGGCAAAAAAAAAAATTAGAAATTCGACCGTAAAATACTTGAAAAAGTGGTTTTTAGTTCCTGCACGTAGCATCAACACATGCCAAGAGTTGTCGTCCGTGATGACAAATAGTTATCCCTGAGTGATAGGCCTAATAACTCTGAATGATAGGTCTATTTTATGCTTACACACTTCAAAATACAAATAATTTCTCATGCATGATACATTAAGTTTGAGGTTTTTTTTAATTTGTTTACAAAGATCACATCAAGGACTAACTTATTAAAGCGTTAAATTAACATTCTGTCCAATATATAAGCAGGCCATCGGCCGGTCACCTAAAATGGAAAAAGAGCTGAAAATGTTGATTCGGCGTTTTTTCTTTAATGGCTATTAAAAAAAAAGTTTTCGACTTATGTTAAAAAATGAATTTGTTTTGCAATATACATGTTATCCTGTATTAAATGTAGGCCAAAAAAAAATTTTTTTTTTTTAAAAAATTTGTTGTTGCTATAATAGTGGTGCCCAGCACGAGTATCTGTTAGCAGATTTTTTTTAAGGATTATTCGGGTTTTGTGAAAAGACTTTCTTTATTTCTATAGCCACTATTTGATTTCTATTTTGGACGGTCGTGATTTGTGAACTAATTTGTGACCTACATCACACTAACGTGGTATGTACATATTTTGCCTTGTTTGATTATCTGTTGTCTTGTGATGATGATGATGATGATGATGATGATGATGATGATGATGATGATGATGATGATGATGATGATAGGGATAGAGATAAAGATATTTATCATTCATTTTATTTGTCGTTTATTCTTATCATTATTATTGTAATCTTATTTATTGAATTAAAGCTAATCTTTTACAAATAATTATTATATTATCAGATACAGTTTGATGAAGTCATAATTTTCGTCAAGACCTAGTCTTTGTAATTTTGTATATTTGGATAACAGATGTTAGGATCTGTATATGTCTATTTAATCTTTCTGTAATTGATCAACAGAGGAATAATGCATATTTTCATATTTTTAATCGATCTGTAAATATTTCGCTCAATTTGGGAATTTATATGGTGCCTCGTTTCGAATCCGGAAGTGATGTTGCCCGGAAGTTACTTTGTTTACCTTTTTGTTACATGTTTGGAAACGAAAGTCAACTTTGGTTTTGTTTAACATTTTCTTGCTCAGTTTATTTATTAAGTCTTGTAGGAATATAAGCTTACTGATTTTGAACCTAATTTCTCGTGAAGCGGTATAATAATTCCTTTATTTAACGAATAACTTCGAGACTTAAATACTTATAGATTTCATTTTGTTTTCAGGGTTGTTTGTCCTTTTGACGTTTCCCTTTGCGTCAGTAAAGTCTTGGAACTTTTCACCATAGTCTGGCATTCCTGTTGATCAACTGAACCCTTGGAGTGAATGTGACAACCATACAAAAAAAACAATACACCATTGGCTAATCCATATTAGAGGAAGCGAGCTGACAGTTTGGAGAAAAAACAGTTACGTAACGTTTCAAAACGCGTCCCTTTACGACAACTCCTTGCTGGCAAGACGTTAGGTATAGCGGGGAAGCGAATGTAGAATGATCTTCTTGGTAAAGACCGGCTTTTCTGAAAGTAAATGTTGTCAAGCCCGCCTTTCTTAAAATTAATCTAGCAGTTATTATCCGTGCAAATAAATTTTTGATGGCCCAATTGCTGGGCCTGATGTTATATGCCCGTTTCAAACATTTTTCCTGTAAGTGTAAGTGACTTTTGTTGTGCATTCTGCAACATTTAGTCATTTTATGTTTGTTTTTAATCTGAAGAAGAGCAAAGCACGAAAATTCATTTGTCTTGTATTGTTGTATAATTAAAAGTAACTATTATATTTCTTTGTTGTGTTTCTGATTTTATGCCCGTTATAGGTTATCTTTGGGTGTCCAAGCTGTAAGCCACTGAGTGAAGTCAAATTTATTTGAGACTATAATGTTCCATTGTAGCCTACATAGTGTATAGTTTATGTTGTGGTGTAATAACTACCTTTATGAAATATATCAATTGCCTGAAAGTGGAAGAAATTGTAAACACAACAGGAACTGCTAAGTATTTTGAAAGTAAAATCATGAACACAACTAAGATATATATCAAAGATACTTTTAATTAACTTTAGCTCGAAAATTAATTCACATCTTTGATATAATAATCTTTGTTGTGTTTATGATTCTGGAAGTGGAAGGCTGAAGTGCACTGTCAGTGGTGAATCACTAAAAAGAGACATAGATTAAAGATAAACTTATAATTGTAATAAAACACAATAACCATTTATTTGAGGAGAACAGCATTACTGATTTATTGCACATGCATGTGATTAAAACAATAAGGCAATGCTATCACTGCATGCACAGAATTTTGTTTAATTATAATACATACCAATGAAATATTACATTGAGGCAATCATTAAAAAAAAGTACCAAGCCATGTAAATATGGACCTTTAGTCCCTACAGATATTTATTTTGGAACAATTCAGTTTTAATTTATATTCTAAATATTTATTTTTAATGTAAAGTTTGCTTTTATTTGTATTGTTTTTTTCTGATGAATCGAATGACAATTAATTATGCCATGAAATTTACAATAAAACTATAATGTTATTTTCTAAATGCTTGGGGTTTTTTTGTTTTTTTTTACAGACCTACCTATATCTAATTTTTAAAAAAAGCATAAGATATTAAGTACATTACATTACATTATTATTGCTTTAGGTCCAGCGGACTCTTCCGAGCCAAACCAGGACCGGACAACCCCCGATCCGCATAAAAGATCTGCTGAAACAACCCTAGTGGTAAAACCGAAAGCTCTCCACCAGCCAGTCACTTTACAATAAAGACATCCCACGCAGGGGACGGCTGAGGCTTCACCCCAACTTATTGAACCCCTCGTTTACAAAAACAAAATAGAATACAAACATCATTATAAATTATCAACAAAACACATACATATAAAATGCCTACATTGCTAAATAATAACATCATAGGAAGCCCTAGTGACCACCTGGCAGAAAGCGTCCAATATTCCCAGGCTGATCCAACAGACCTCATACACAAACAAGGAGTCTTGTCCCGGGAGAGTTTTCAAGAAAAAAGGTAGGAGACTGGTCTAGCGAAGAAGACGATAGAATAGCAGATTGATAGAAAAGAGCAGGAATGAGAAAGAGCAAATGAGAAAGACAGCGACAGTGGGAATTTAAAGCACTAAATTTCCAGAAAGTGGGGATACTATTTATACTGAAACCCCCGGCACCCCAACGGGGGGCAGATATTAAGTGTTCTAAGTACGTGCATCATGGATAAATGAAAAAAAAATTAATATGATGCAGTTCTTAATACCCGTGCTATGATTTTATTTTTATTTTTATATTTTTATATATATATATATATTTTTTTTTTTTGGGGGGGGGTGCATTTAACTTGCACTCTTTTTTGTTTTTCTTTTGCCTCTCCTCCTCTCTTTTTCTTTATTATCTATACCTCCCTCTCTCTTTTATCTCTCCCCCTCTGTATTATTAAATTTAAAAAAAACAAACAAAAAAAACCAGCGAGATTCGAACCCTGGTCGCCTTAATGGAGGTCAAACGCCTTATCCATTGATCCACGGGCTGCTATAATTCTCCAGTCTTATTTTAGGTCCTATATCATAAAACGTGGTGAACCCTCGTTTTTATTAGTGTTATAAACTTTAAACTGCATTAAACAACAATATAACGCCGATTTAAAAGCGAGATCAAAACCAAACTTATGAAATGAAGGCTACGGAGAGAAATCACTAAATGCAAACCGGAAATGAAGGCGGGGCCTGCCGTAGGCAACGTCAAGAGTGATTGGTTGGACTCGCACATGTTTCCCACGTGTTTGCAGTACATTTTCAAGGCAGTAAAATGCAAAATAAAGCCGTTTTGCGATCGAAAATGATGTTAAGTTTCGTTGTATCGGCAGCGCGTGATCGAGCGGCGAATGGCAAAACTCGCGTGGAAGCATTTATACGGACAGTTCAGCGGTAATCTGCACAAATTCGAGCAAAGTGAAGCTCAAATTGAGCTTCACAACAAAGCCGCAGGTTGGCTAAAACGGCCCCTCGTGATCTAAAACGGCTTGTCGATTAATATATAGATGTTGTCAAGCCCCTAACAGTAAATGTCGTCAAGACCGGCTTTCCTAAATTTAAATGTTATCAAGCCACTACAGTTAAATGTCAAGACCGACTTTTCTAAATTAAATGTCGTCAAAATCCGCTTTTCTAAACTTAAATGTCGTCAAGATACGCTTTTCAAAACAAAACAAAAATGTCGTCAAGACCAGCTTTTCCTAAAATTAAATGTCGTCATGACCAGCCTTCTTTAAAAAATTAATAGCCTCAAGACCGGCTTTTCTAAAATTAAATGTAGTCGAGACTGGCTTTCCTAACATTAAATGTTGTTAAGTGTTACATTTCTAAATTTAAATGCCAAGACCGGCTTTCCTCAAATTAAATGTTGTCAAGACCGGCTTTGCTAAAATTAAATGTCGCCAAGACCGGCTTTGCTAAAATTAAATGTCGCCAAGACCGGCTTTGCTAACATTATATGATATAAGACCAAACTGTGGCTGAATTAGTCAACGAGAGGACTGATATGAAACCAAAGCAAGACCATTTCCTCGGCAGATCCCAGCTATGCTGTGTCATGAGCCATACATTCATAGAGATTTTGGAACTAAAAGACACTAATATATATATAGTTTTTTCATCAACACATTAATATTAACCAATTCACAATAACATACAACGATTTAGCAAGCCAATTCACAATTACATATAACGATTTCAGCAAGCCAATTCACACTGACATACAACAATTCACAGCGAAACCAACAAATAATAAATCAACTTTTGCATGATTAACTTCACATAAGCTTTTCTCCAATAAACAGTCTCTATGTCATACATACATACATTAACACACGAGGCCGCAAGCAATTCAAATTGTATTTCAGACGCTCACGCACAAACCTGAAAAATAAACATTTTCAAAAAAGTGTTGATGGTGTTGTGACTGGGCTTTATCATAGCCAAGCACAAGGAACGCCTGGAATCTTAGACCACTAGCTGACCTATCTGCAAAATAAATAAATCAATCAATCAAAATCAAATCAGCCAATGTTTAGATATAGCGCAAAACGTGTTTTGGAAGTGGTGAAGCTCAATGACCTTGACTTTGAAAAAAAATAGTCAGAACAAGCCGTAAAACGTAAGCCAATGTGGCCAATCAATAAACTCATTAGCTGTGGCCACCCGTCAAAATTCCGGTCAGTGAAAAATGTCATAACTCAATGCATAAACCGTAAAACGCTAGTCATGTGTGGCCACTACTCTACTCCACACAAACAATTAATCTCCAAGAAAAATAGGAAGCAAGGTTTTGTAACGCGAGTATTTTTTCCCCAAAAATTAAAGTATTATGCGACAGTAGCCAGCGATCAATAATTTGTATAGTTCACTGAGCTGATACGCTCTCGGCGTCACAACCACCATCATACCCGCCCTCGTCATCATCACCGCCACCAACATCATTATCATAATTATTATTACAAATGACAGTAAAACATATTCATTCTCTCTCTCTGTCTCTCTCTCTCTCTCTCTCTCTCTCTCTCGTCATCATCACCGCCACCAACATCATTATCATAATAATTATCACAAATGACAGTAAAACATATATTCTCTCTCTCTCTCTTTCTCTCTCTCTCTCTCTCTCTCTCTCTCTCTCTCTCTCTCTCTCTCTCTCTCTCTCTCTCTCTCTCTCTCTCTCTCTCTCTCCCTCTCTCTCTGTGTCCCTGTACCGCTTTGGGTATTGTGTACAAAATCAAGTTAAATTTCCCAAGCCAGAGACCCACAACGTGAAAGTAGACCCTTTTATGGAGCCAAATTCCTGACCGGCGACTATGTCCACCGAGTGCCGTAAGCTGCTATCACCTCGGTAAGATGAACCGGTGTGACATCCTCCCAGTTCCTAGTATCTTAGCTGGGCTGGGAGCGAATGGGAGCATTCTGATTGGTCGACGCGTTACAAAATTCGACGCATGCGCACAGTGCTATCATCGTCTTCGTAAGGTTTAGGGTTAAAGTTTGGGTTAGAGTGAAGAGTTTAGGGTTAGGGTTAGGGTTTGGGTTAGGGTTAGGGTTATGACGCCTAAGAACTTCGTGAAAAAGCCGGCCCGACATGACCTGGCGCATGCGCAAATGCGCTCGGATAAACTAGGAGACCCGGAACTTGAAGGATGTGACACCGGCATTTCAGCTCCCTTCTCCTTCTGCCCCCTCTCCCCCTCTCCTTCACCCCAACCTAACCCTTACTCCCACCACCACCGCAAGATCAGATCGAGTTCTTTTACTATTCCATCCTGCACATGCACCTTGCTCAGATCACTGAATTCCCCCGTTTGGGGTGCCGGGGGTTTCAGTATAAATAGTATCCCCACTTTCTGGAAATTTAGTACAAGTCTCCTCTCTGAAAATCCTTTCGGGAAGAGGGGGGACTATAAACTGATACACATACATACATACATGGAAATTTAGTGCTTTAAATTCCCACTGTCGTTGTCTTTCTCATTTGCTCTTTCTCATTCCTGCTCTGTTCTATCAATCTGCTATATACTATCTTCTTCTTCGCTAGACCAGTCCCCTACCTTTTTTTCTTGAAAACTCTTCCGGGACAAGACTCCTTATTTGTGTACGAGGTCTGTTGGATCAGCTTGGGAATATTGGACGCTTCCTGCCAGGTTACATAACATTACATGATTATTGCTTTAGGTCCAAATCAGGACCAGACAACCCCTGATCCGCATAAAAGATCTGCTGAAACAACCCTAGTGGTAAAACTGAAGGCACTCCACCAGCCAGTCACTTTACACTTCCTGCCAGGTGGTCACTAGGGCTTCCTATGATGTTATTATTTAGCAATGTAGGCATTTTATATGTATGTGTTTTGTTGATAATTTATAATGATGTTTGCATTCTATTTTGTTTTTGTAAACGGGGGTTCGATAAATTAGAGTACAGCCTCAGCGTCCCCTGCGTGGGATGTCTTTATTGTAAAGTGACTGGCTGGTGGAGAGCTTTCAGTTTTACCACCAGGGTTGTTTCAGCAGATCTTTTATGCGGATTAGGGGTTGTCCGGTCCTGATTTGTCTCGGAAGAGTCCGCTGGACCTAAAGCAATAATCATGTAATGTAAAGATCACTGAAACATGACCTGTGCAAGCAGTATGCACAGGCACACGACGCACAACGTTTACACGGAACAGACCTTTTTAGGAGACTAAACGCAAACTTACAGGCCCTCTTGCCTGGATGGGGAGGGTGAAGAATGGAGTAGGAGGTGGATGGGGAGGGGGTTACTAGAGGGTAGAAAGGAAAGGTCGTGTATTCAACCGCCTTGTCTTTTGTTTCGCAGGGAAATATCTATATATACATACATTTATACATATAAAATACATAATTGTATAAACTGAGCAACTGGAGAATCAATCAAAGCTTTTGCTAATCTAATGCTTGCATCAGAGCTTATGTTATCAATGGAATCGATAATAAAAACATCAGCTGGCAAAAATGGACGCATATTACTGCATTGAAATAATACATGTTTCAGAGAAATAGATTCACCACATATCATTTAACATTTTTACAATATTTGGTTTTAATTGAGTTTAATATTATTCTATGTGCCATGCTTAAAATTGATCTAGCAATTTCACAAGGTTTATTATAGTTGCAATTAAGTTTACTCTTTTACAAATTTATTTTCTATAGAGTTTTGAATTTCTTTAGAAGACAACGGTATTTTTATTGTTTGAGAATTAATATTTGAAGCACCAAGTTTTGCAGCCCGATCAGCCCAATCATTATAAATGAAACCACTATGTGAGGGAATCCAGACAAAATTCACCCGAGTGCCATTATTTATCAAAGTGTGAATAATATTTTTAATTTCTAAAATAATTTCTTTTCTTTCACCATTATTATCTAATTCAATGCTTGTAAAATTGACAAAGAATCTACGCATAAAACAACACTGAATATACTCACAGAAAGATTAGATATTGTATTTAGAGCCATTAATATCGCAATTAATTCAGCAGTGAATATCGAATATCATTTCCCTAAAAAATATGATTCTGATATATTTAAATCCTGCTTCATCTGTGTGAAGAACAGATCCATCAGTATAATTTTCAGTTGTCCAGAATACTTCTCATGTATATGATGTCGAACTTCAAATACAGTAAACAGAGGGTTGTGGTTCTTATTTGCATTACAGCAACAGATATCATATTTAGCTTTTTCTAATGTCCACATAGGTAGGCTACTGGTAAAATAATAGTTTTATGTAAACATTAAATATGCGTTTAGACAATTTGAATCAAATCTTGTGTAAAGGTTCCTATTGTTGTAAAGGAGTGCACTTTTTGGGATTGTTTAGGAAAATCTAAATCAGATCGTATGAACATTTCTTCGTCAGTACTGTTGTTAATTGCATTTGCTCTTACTATGTATTTGGCACATAATAACTTTAAAAAATACGCTTCCTGTCCGTATGTTAATTTGGATCTAACTAAAGCATCGGTGTTTCTACGTCTTGTCCCCAAGCTTGTTTGTTATTAATTTTCAATGAATTATAGCTTTTGACAGCCTTCTGTATTAAGTATTCTATATGTCGTTTCCAATGCAGTTTATATAATAATAATAATACATGAATTTATATAGCGCACATATCTCACACAAACAATAGTGATTCAAGGCGCATTCTCCCGCATTCATACATCAAATCAATTTAAACATACACATATGTGTTGCCGCATGACAAAACCCGGCTAAAGACGCCAGGATTGATTCGCTGCTACAGCCGTAGAACACTAAAAATAGGCTACCCCATCAATTTTAAGATTGTTGCCCCTTTGTCTTTATTTCAGGCTTTTCTTTAATATCCCAGACGGATTTTGTTCAAAAATTACTAAAACATTGTTTATTTTGTTGATTTTGATAAGGGTGTTGATCACACCTTGCTAAAACAATGGCACTAATTGACCTCCGATACCACAACTTTTCTTGTCTGACTATGAAGGGAAATCCCCAATGTGGATTGATATATGTGTTGCAGCATGAGAAAACCAGGCTAAAGTGTCAAAATATGAAAAATTATTTATTTATTTATTAACAAAGTACTAAAAAAAATCTTCAAAATGCAAAAAACAGAAGTGTTTTATCTTTATTGGTTGATGTTTTATGACTTTTTTTAATATTTTATTTTCTCGGGGGCTAATTCCCAGAAATTGCCTTCAAAGTTTTGAATTGTAAAATGATAATTACTTCACAACCAGAATTTTCCCATGCATGTATTTGGTATCAAAACAATCAGGAAGATGGCAGCAATATGGCAGTGAGTTGAGATAAGATGAGAAAATTCACATTATACACCATCCACACAATACTGAACATAAACAAATTAAAACAGTACGCACAATTTCATTCTGTACCCATTCATAATGCATAGTGTTCTTAAACATATTAGAAATAAAACAAGTGTTTAGCAAGTCTATAATAACTCAAACACATAATAATATATCAAGAACATGGCCTGAATCAATCATTTTTCTAAAATAAACCCTATCATAATGCCCCCCCCCCTCCCCCTCCCCCTCTTAAATCCCTTGTCCGTCAAGTAATCTTTTGATTAATTGCAAGCAGCTACATCAGCTCAGTTCAAATAGTCAAACAATGATTACAAACCTAAAACAAAAGTTTCATTAGGTAGTTTTCAGTCCTAATAATCAAGCTTTAATAATTCCCCGATTCTCCACTCCCTTCCGCACGTCGAATAAATCTGTCGCGTCACAGGTGTAAATCAAAATAACATGTCATTTTGCTCTATAAAGTTTAAATAAACACAAATATCAAAGCAAATACTAATTACTAGTAATTTGGTAAATAGTCCTCATGTTCATTTCCTAAAACAGACAAACCAACAATAATAAATACTGAGAACATAGTCAACTGGTCATGCTAGTAATATTGAATGCAGGCCAGACTACTTACCTTTTCAACCACCCCACCCCACCCCCACCCAACAAAATATACTACTGAAATATTTTCCACACTCCTACTGTAATTCTTTCACTGATATCGCCTTTTCAACCTTTACCTAAATCTATGCAAGTAGAATGACGGATTATTAAAGACACGCCAATAGCGAAGCATGAATCAATGAATGAAAACAAACAGTATCGTTTTATAACGGGATCAAGCTTCTGCTTGTCAGAATCATAATCCTCATCACAGTTCCCACCGGTACCATCATAAAAATAGTCTGAAAGCAGGTCTTGGAGCTCTTCAGAAGCAAAACCGGGTCGATTCAAGGCCCAAGCTACTCTAGCAGGCGACACATCTACTGACGCTGGAGACGAAGCCATCACTTCCGGTTTCCAAAAAGAATCGGTCACTTACTTTGACAAATTGTTTCTAACAAATGCAACATAAATATTGCAAGAAAACACTTGAAATAGATGTATGATGAGTTTATCTACATTAAAAAATTCACTTTGAACTAAAAATCGTCGAAAATCTATAGGAAACACTTAAGTTCTTCACGACCCGGCTAGAGAGGCATTCGAACACAAGCAAGCTTCAGAACTAAGGATTTCATGGAAAATTTATACGCCACACACTTTTATGTACCAAAAAAGTCGTACCGATAGGGAATTTCACTCCCATACACACATATATACATACATACACACACATACATATATATCCTATCCCTATCCTGTCCCATAACCCGAAGGTCGTAGGGGCACCACAGATGATCGCTTAACCAGCATACTCCATCTTTCTCTGTCCTCAGCAGCCCTCATGGCTTCGCTCAGTGTCAAACCAGTCCATTCTCGAATGTTGTCCTCCCACCTCTTTTTCGGTCTCCCCCTTCTTCTACCTCCTTGCACTGTGCCTTGCAGAATGGTCTTTGCAAGGCCTGATGATCTGGTGACGTGGCCATACCATCGGAGTTTCCGTTTCTTCACCACTGTGAGCAGGTCATCGTGTTGTCCAATGGCTTGTGTGATGGTCTGTCGGACTTCAACGTTGGTGATGTGTTGGGTATAGGAAATGCACAGAAGTCTTCTGTAGCACCTCATCTCCATGCTTTGTATTCTTCGTTGGAGATCTGCTGTGAGGGTCCATGCTTCGCAAGCATATAGGAAGATGGAGATGACCAGAGATCGCAGCAGTCTTACTTTGGAATGTAGACTGATGGTTCTGTCTTTCCAAATGGGCTTCAACCTTGTCAGGGCAGCAGTTGTTTGTGCGATCCTGGAGAGGACTTCCTGTCGAGACCCATTGTCTGACACAATGGCTCCTAAATATTTGAAGCTGTGCACTGTGTTGAGGGATTGGCCTTGTACTTTGATGTCCGTGTTGATGCCATTGGTGTTGTTGGTCATCATTTTGGTCTTCTCTGCACTTATTTCCATTCCATAAGCTCTGGAGGTGGTGTCAAGCCTCTGTACAAGCTGTTCAAGTTCTTGTTCCTCTCCAGCCAATCCATCAATATCATCCGCAAAACGAAGATTGGAGATTGCTCTGCCCCCTATGCTGACTGTGCCTTCGTGATCTGCAAGAGCATCTGACATGATGCGCTCTAGGAAGATGTTGAAGAGTGTTGGAGAGAGTAGGCATCCTTGACGCACACCGATTGTTGTTCTGAACCAGTTCCCGATGACGCTGTTATGGAGGACTGCACTGGTAGCCTTGTCATACAGGCTTTTGATGACTTCTATGATTTTAGGGCTGATGTTGTACACTTTCATGGTTGCCCATAGAGCTGCATGCCAGACTCGGTCAAATGCCTTCTTGAAGTCTATGAACACATGATATAGATGTTGTTGGTGCTGTAGGTATTTCTCACAGATTATTCTGAGGTTGAAAATCTGTTCAGTGGTACTTCGCCCTGCCATGAATCCTGCTTGTTCTTCAGCTATGATTTGTTCAGCTTGTGGTTTCAACCTGTTGAGTATTATTTTCAGGAGGACCTTGCTGGGATGGCTGATGAGGCTGATGGTGCGGTAATTTTCACACTCCTGAAGGTTACCTTTTTTAGGAAGAGTGATGACAAGCGACTGGGTCCATGGTGTAGGCCATTCCCCACTCTGCCAGATCTTGTTACAGATAGTGGTGAGAGCATCAGTCATCGCTTCTCCTCCTGCTTGTAGCAGTTCCGCTGGTATGTTGTCCACTCCCGCTGACTTCCCTTTCTTCAGCGATTGCACTGCTGCCTCAACTTCTTCCCGGAGAATTGGGAGGATTTCTTCTTCTTCTCTGCTCTCGGGACATGCTAGAACTGATGGGTCTCCATTTGGTGTATGGTTGTAAAGGTCAGAGCAGTACTCTGTCCATCTGTCCAAGACTTCTTGTTCTTCTGTAAGGCAAATGCCAGACTTGCTTTGGATAGTGGAGACTTTGGGCTGTTTAACACTTGTCAGCCGCTTCACAGTCTGGTAGGCCTTCTTGCTGTTGTTCTTGTTCAGATTGTTCTCTATTTCCTGGCATTGATCTTCTATCCAGTTCTCCTTTGCTGTGCGCATGCCTTTTCGGATGTCATTGTTGATTTTTCGGTAGACATCAGCTCCCTGTGAGGTGTTCTTTTTCTTTTTTAACTCTCTTCGTTTATCACACAGATCCAAAAGTTCAGGTGTGATCCACGGCTTCTTCTTTGGTCGGTGCTTGCCAAGGATCTCAGTGGCGGCATCTGTTACAGCTGAGTTGAAGGTATTGGTCATGGTGTTGACATCTACTTCGCCTGCCCCCAAAATAAGCAGTGGTGCAAATTTCCCTCCAATTGTGGCCTGAAATATTTTTGCCACCTCCGGGTCTTGCAGTTTGTCCAGGTCGAACTTCAGCCTAGTGCACTTTGCTGTATTTACTCTCTTCAAATGGAGCCGGAAAGACATCATCACGAGATCGTGGTCACTTCCAATGTCTGCTCCTGGAAAAGTGCGTGTCCTGCCAATGTTGATGCTTGATCTGAAGCGTTTCTTGACCATGATGTAGTCGATCTGGTTGTGATGTTCCCCGCCGGGACTGTGCCATGTCCATCGTCTGGATTTTTTGTGGAGACCAAGCGTGTTTGCCAGTACCAGATTGTTGTATCTGGCAAACTCCAATAGCCTCAGACCCCTGTCATTTGTCTCGTTGTTGCAGTGGGGTCCGCATGTGTCTCCCCAGTTGCGGTGCGCATCTTGGCCAACCTTGGCATTCCAGTCGCCTTGCACTATGACTATGTCCTTCTTCGGCACTTGGTCAAGGACCGCCTGTATATTTTCATAAAAATCCTCCACTTCGCTGTCTTCATAGTCTGATGTTGGGGCATAGGCCTGGATGATGGTAATGTTGAAAGGGGTTGCTCTCAGACGGATGGTAATGAGTCTACTGGAGACTGGGCGGCAACCCATGACAGTGGCTAGAATGTTCTTGTGGACCAAGAATCCAACGCCGTGTTCGTGCCTGTCATCTCTACCGCTGAAATAGAGCTTGTGGCCTTTGTCAGTCGTTGTTTCACCTAGGCCTTTCCAGCGCAGTTCGCTGATACCTAGAACGTTCCATCGATAGTGGTCCAGCTCGTGGGCCAGTTCTTCTAATTTTCCTTCCGCAGTTAGGGTCCTGACGTTCCAGGTTCCTATGACGATGTTGTTTCTCGTGCGGATCTTGCTATATTGTCCATCAGTAGCATACTTAACACCTCCGTCCTGGTGGCCAACGGAAGGCGCGGTCCTTGTGCCGGGTGACGGCCCGGGCGACGACCGATCCGGTATGGAATTAGTGGATTGTGTCATCATGTAGTGTGTCTTGGGCAAAAAAGACCTGGCAGGGCCCAATCCTCTCCAGGCTGTTGGCCACAGCCGAAATCCACGAATACAGTGTGGCTCGCCTTGGCCCTGAGCACGTGGTCGTTGAACCTGTAGTAACGTGAGGTTCCTCCGCCCTGGCCGGTGACTTCTGTGTAGAAGACTTTCGCCCAGTGATGCCGTGCTAACATCACCCCTGTTAGTCGCCTCTTACGACACGCCGGGAAACGTTGGGTCTATTCTATTTGCCCGAACCCACAGTGTATATATATACACACATATACACAGATACACATACATACACATATATATATATACACATATACATATATACACATACACATATATGCACACACATATATACATATATATATACGTATATATACATATATATATACACATATATATACACACATACATACATACACACATATATACATATATATACACATATATACATACATATACACACATATACATATAAATATATACATACATACACACATACATACATACATATAAATTTAACCTCTTTAACATACTTGAGTTTTCATTTTCAATTTCTAATTTTGGAAATTGTATAGGCTCCTGACCATGATTAAATAATACCAGGTTTGTTTTTTTCTTTTGACAAGTCAAGACTATTGTGATGCATGAAATGACTGATATTATTTAATTCTTTTTCATATAACTTGGTAATATATTTAATTTCATACAAGGATGTTTTCATTTTTAAATTTACATTCATCCATATTGCTATGCCATCTGCATATTGAACAAGTGATACTTTATTACTCAACTCCTTCGGTAAATCATAATATATTAAATAAAATTGGTGAAACTATAGATGATGATGATGATGATGATGATGATGTGATCTTGTAAGGCGCCAAAAATCCATGTACGTAGTGTTCATGCTCTATGCGCACTAAGACGGTGATTCAGCCATATTAAAACAAGTAAGTTTTTAGTCCTTTCCTGAAGCTTGGCAGGGATGGAGCTTGCTTCAAGCTCAGGGGAAGGGAGTTCCACAGGGTGGGTGCAGCATTTTTGAAGGAGCGCATTCCAAGAGTCTTTTTGGTTGTGTTGCTTGCTCAGTCAGATCACTGAATTCTCCCGTTGGATCCTTGCGGATCAATGGCTGAAGGAAAGTGAGTAGACACATCTGGAATGCGAGTGACCCTGCCATCATTAAGCAATATCAAATCCGAATCTATTACATTTTCACTAAAGCAAGTTTTATATTAAAAAAGAAAGATCTAGGCTAGCAGATCAACCCCATTCATTTGTTAGTGCTTGACATCGACCGTGTTCGGTGAGAACATGTCCTCCAGTTTGCTGTGAACAGGAATACGACCGTAGACTGTGGTCCTATACAGCAGATGGTCCATGACTCGCATTTGGTCTGGCTTAACGTAGTGAAAACTGATCGACAGTTCACTGCAGCAGTTTCGACCCTGGGGAATAGAACAAACGCACCCGCCATCAACAAATATTTACATAAGAAGACGAGACGGTTAAAGGACTGAAGGCCAATGGGAGCTATAATGCACTAGGTATTTCGCTAAAAGCTTCTTCGGGAGTTAATACATGCCAGCTTCAATCAAGAACTATACGCTGGTGCAAAATGGGATGCCCCAACGACCTTCGAGTTACGGGATAAAATAGGATAGGGTAGGATAGGATAGGCAAAATGTAATAATACCAATGAAATGTGCAAACGTATTTGTGACGTCATTGAAGTGTGCAATGATGTATACAATGTATTGAACTGTGTTTTGTGATTGTAATGTGTTGCGCTTGTATCACTAGTGAACACGAGATACAACATGTATTTGGAAAATGTACACTGGGGGTGGAAAATAGGAGTGGGGGTGCGTGGGGAGGAAGTAAAAGTGGAAGTGGGTATGTTTTTCTTTTGTTTTTTAGTTGCAGTTTATTATCCCTTTCTATCGGGAAACTCTGGGCCGCCTCCCCTGGGGAAGGCGTAGTCGAAGCCTGTGGCGCGCCCAAACCCAACCTACCTAACATTATTTGTGATGTTTTTGAAATTTTGCTGAGGGAGCAAACCGGAGTACCCGGAGAAACCCCCGAGACGTTGCCCTAGTCGAAAGTAAATAATGTTCGGAGAAACATAACGCCCCGATGCTGGATCGAATCCACACCTGTCAGGCGCCATTGGTTTCTGGCTTGTGGACAAGGCAAGTTAGTCCCGCCTTAGCCCACTTATCCACAACGCTAACTATTAACACAGTACTGACTAACTAGGTTCAGAGTCTGTATATGTCATTACGTTTGCAAAATGTTTGAAAGGTGCAGAAAGAATAATACTAAAATTAATAATAATAATAATAATACTAATAATAATAATAATAATAATAATAATAATAATAATAATAATAATAATAATAATAATAATAATAATAATAATTTATATTGCGCCCGCATCTCACAAAATATAGTGATTCGAGGTGCGGACCTGCAGGCAATGGAAGGTTTCAATGCCATAACATGCTTTTAAATTGTAATTGTAATTTATCTCAAAATAACGGCCAAGCACAAAACTAAACAAAACACCAGGACATTGGCGCAATCAGCTCTAAGGCAAATCCTGCAAATGCAACGAAACGTCTGAAGTGCTTCAGAACTGAGGACTGCAGCCGCTGACACCATGCATGAAGCCTTCTTTAATCTCGTCACCGAAATTGAAGCCCATTGGACAAGGGTGTGATGGAGAAGAGCCAGGAAGAATTACCAAAACAAAAGGTGATTTACTCACTGTAATCTGTGGAAACATTCCTCCCGCTAGAATTCCAGTTTCCAGTGCGGCCGTGCCCGTGATATGGTCTAAAGGGTTGTGCGTGTGGAACGAATGGCGACCGTACTTGTCAACAGTGTTGGAGGGAGCGATTCCCAATTTGGCCATGCACTGACCCATGGCCAGATCATCTGTATGTCCTCTGGGTCCGCCGTCGCTGTGCTGGGGACATTCTTGCAAATTCTGTGGAGCAGCCCAAAAGATAATTCGCTGTAAATCACTGTAAACAACGGCTACTGCGATCCATTAAGGTGGTAATAATTATAACACGTGAACTGTTACGTTAGTTAGACTCGACGTGTAATGTGATACGAGAGGGTTTGTTGTAGTGTAAACTTTAAAAAAAAAACTTTCAAATTCAACTACCTTGTTAAATGCATCCTCTACCAGACGTCTGAGAGCCTCTCGACTGAGAACGTAGGAGGCGCCACCAGACATGAAGCCTTCCTTAATCTCGTGAGCGAATATGAAGCCCAGGTATACCGGTTTGTTGGGGTCGTAGCGACTCAGCAAGAAACGCAGATTTTCCACCACTAGAAAGGTATCTTCATCCCCTTCACAAACAATAATACAACATTAACAACACCAATAAGAACGCACACACAGCCCATGATCAGCACTGCGCAATTTCCGAACATTACACTTTCCTTTCAATTGTACCCTGAGTCTTGATTTGAAAACAGCCTTCTCTAAAATGCACTTAGTAATGCAAAGCAAGTGCTCATCGAACCATTCATCAACTGACAAAAGAAATGAGGCCAAACAGAACCCTGCGTTTGTTCATTGTAGTTGGAATACTTATAATAATTTTCTTTAAGGGCGTCTGTACTTTTGTCAGAAATACACTTTTATTAAGCGTGTAAGCGTCAAAGACCTACAGTGCGAGAGATTACAGCGAAATCAAATCCTACTTCATTTTCTTTATCGAAGGCAGTGAAGAAATCGAAAAAAAAAACACGTTTAGAGTAGGAATTTGACACACATTCCAGGCCAATCCGGTCATAATAAGAGCTTCATGCAATGTACTGTTAGTCTTGAAGTAACAACAATTAGTGCAGCGCCTGATAATAACAACAATTAAGGCAGCACCTGATAAACAAACAAAAAGCAAGATGTAGGCTTACAATCACAGGAAAAAAGGTTTGATTCTAACAGAACTCCAAGCACCACCACCATCCAAAATCTTACTTATTGTTTAGCATTCACCATGGAGTACAACAACTATCTTGAAGAAACCAGTCACAGTCTGACTTATTTTCTAGCATTCACCATTCAGTACAACACCTACCTTGAAGAAACCAGTCAAAATCTTTCAGATAGTGTTGATAGACATATTTCCAGGCTAGGGTGCTTTTGTCAATCAGATATTCACGTCCGTCCTTTACACCAAGGGTTCTGACGTCGTGGGGAACTTCATTTGTTGACTCGAGGAAAAAGACGTGATCGTCACACCGTGGAATCCATGTTTCGTTGATGGCCCTCAGCTGCAAGAAAGGACAAACAATTCACAGGTTTAAACAAAACAGACCCAGCACACTTCAAACAAAGGAAAACAAAACAGATCCAGCAATATACTTCAAACAAAGGAAAACAAAACAGATCCAGCATAAACAATCTCCCTTGCCTCCTTCCCTCCTCCCCCCCACCCCCCTCCCCCACCCCCAACAAAAAAATTTAATTAAAATAAAACAATTTTTTTTTAAAACAGAAACCTTTTAAAGTCCCTTACCTACCCTTCTTCCCTCCCTCTCAGCCCTCAAAAAAGTCCCCAAATACAACAAAACAGATCCAAAATTTTATATTTAAAAAAACCCAGAAATTTCATACTACTTCAGAGAAACCACTTTCTCAAAGAATTATAATATTATCCACTGTCCAGGCCTCTGGTACATGTTGCATGGGGCGTTCTAGGGAAGTTTAAGGTTTGATTAGTAATAATTCAAAACTATTTCTAGCGCAGAATTCTTTTGGAACCGAACAGAAGCTGTTTAAAAATTAAGGGTAAAGGAATTATCTCTTTTTTTAAAATTAAACTAAAACAATTTCATGGAAATTAAAAATTAATATTGTTTTAGATTATATAAATTCAAAATTTTTGTTAGGTGTTGTTGAGTTAGTGAAACTGAAATAACACAACACTAATAAAATGTATTTTCAGTTGTTAAATATCGGGTTTTTTTAAATGTAATATTTTAGATCTACGAGAGAGAGAGAGAGAGAGAGAGAGAGAGAGAGAGAGAGAGAGAGAGAGAGAGAGAGAGAGAGAGAGAGAGAGAGAGAGAGAGAGATTTACGCTTTAAATAATATAGTGTCACATTTATTTTTTTTTAAATTTTTGAATAACTGAAATTGATTTACACAACACTAATAATATGTCATTTGAGTTTTAAGATATCGGGGTTTTCAAATGTAATATTGTAGTTCTATTTGAGAAATGGAGAGAGAGAGAGAGAGAGAGAGAGAGAGAGAGAGAGAGAGAGAGAGAGAGAGAGAGAGAGAGAGAGAGAGAGAGAGAGAGAGAGAGAGAGAGAGAGAGAGAGAGAGAGACTTACGCTGGTAGGTATACGGCTCTCCAATGAATTTGCCCAACAGAACAAACGAGCTTTATTGCGTAGTGCATTCGCCAGTGACACGTCAAAAGATACTGGGGATGAAAAAAAAAAAAGCACAACATTTATCATGAAGAGAAATGAATCACACACACACCCCCCCACACACACACACACACACACATTTAGGGCACTCTTTTAAATTAAAACAAGATGGCAAGTTATTCAAATGAATTTCCAGACCCATTCCTAGACACGTAGCGGAAAATAAGCATTTTTTAACAAGTGTACATTTTCTTGTCGATGTTGTGACTCGGCTTTCCCGCCATTTAATATCTTATGGCCACGTCACCAGATCATCAGGCCTTGCTAAGACCATCCTTCAAGGCACAGTGCAAGGAGGTAGAAGAAGAGGGAGACCGAAAAAGAGGTGGGAGGACAACATTCGAGAATGGACTGGCTTGACATTGAGCATCAGGGTTGACATCAGGGTTGCTGAGGACAGAGAAAGATGGAGTTTGCTGGTTAAACGATCATCTGTGGTGCCCCAACGACCTCAGAGTTACGGGATAGGATAGGATAGGAATATCCTGACGAAGCAAAAGGAACGCATGGAATGATAGGCCAAGGTCGGAACTATCTGCAAGTCAAAAATGATACATTTCGAATCAGTCAATTTTAAGACACAGCACCAAACGCGTTTAGAAAATGGTGAACCAAAATCACCTTGACCTATGAGAAAGTACAAATACGAGTGATCTGAAATGCTTCGCATTAGATCAAATATCTACAAAGTAAAAATGATGAATTTCGGTTCAGTTGGTTTGTTTGTTGGTTTGTTGTTGGTTTTTATTTAACGTAAAGCAAACCCGTGTTTTGAACAAAAATGTTACATTCGGAGAGAAGAACCGACAACCTGACTGATACTGAATTATGGCCCATGTTTTGAAGTACCTGCATATCAAAACTCAACAAAATCGCTGTAACCGTCTTCGAGATCTTAAGCAAATCGTGTTTAGCAACTAAATGACATCAATGACTTGGACTTTCGCGGTAGAGCACGTATGCTGACACGGTAGTCAGGCCACTAACCTAGATAATGCTCCTATGAAGTGTGATCAAAATCCGTTCAGCGGTTTTTGAGATATGTCTTCCAGCGGACCGACGGACGGACCGACCGACATTTGGCTCGTTTTGATTCCCCCGAGACTATTTTAAATCATTTCCAGAATAGTATAGAAATATTTTTTTTTTTAAATAAATAAAGGCGGTTAACTTCATAAAACTGAATAAATATATACTCTTTTTGTTGTTACGAGCAGGGGCAATATGAAATAACGTAAAAATCCCGAAAACATACATGAAGAACATGATAATACGTAATCATTTCAAAGTTTAAGAAGTCACAGAACTTCGTGGTAAATAAAAATAAATCCTCCAGATATTGGCACAGAATAGAAAATAAAAAGTTGTCAATGAAAACATGGCCAAATTTCGCGGCTTGGACACTGTGACTCTTTACCCAGTTACTCGCACCCCTTCCTGGCCTTCCCTCCCAATGTTACGGTTGCCGCAACACCCATCGACTGACTACCGGGTGTTTGAACGTCCAGTCTGGGTGGGTTTGGAGGTGAGGATTGAATGAGGGATGGAGAGGGGGGGGTGGCGTCAGGAGGGTGCTGGAACAAAAACCCCTAGCTCGCCGTCCCTGCCATTCTGGCCATGACCGGCAAGGGAATTGATTAATGTGGTCCAGGGAACACTCTGCTTAGTGTTCTTCATTAGCTCGCCCGGCGGCAGGGATAGCTCAGTCGTCAGAGCGCACGACTTGAGACGGGCGACGTGGGTTGGAATCCTGACTTCAGCAAACTATTTTGTGATTGCTGGATAGTAGTGGCCAGCGCTTTGAGAAGCTCTCTGAGCTTGTAAGTGCGCGATATAAGAGTACTCTCTTTCTTTCTTTCATTAGCTCGCTTATAAACCCACTATTCGTAATCCGTATTGCGCAACAGGCCTGGATACTGCGCATGTATGGAAAAAAATTATCGTTTCAAAGAAAATCATAGACATTCCTACAAAGCCCACTAGATCCTTTATACGCTGCACACTGTTGGTGCTAAAGAAATCAGATAAAGGGAAAAGTAGCAAACCATTTTTGTTGTTGTCTCCCTTCCAAACTAGTTAGTATCGATGATAATAACAAACACTCCCCTTAAATCAATTTGGTTATCACGTTTAAAGAGTTACGTGTCATTTCCACAAGGTTCAAAACTACAGTCGAACAAGCATGGCCACAAGGGAAGGAAGTGCCGAGTGAACACTGTTCACTAGACGCCAACAGCTACAACAGCTACGGTACTATTCTTGGGCGACCAGTCCATACTACAACTGTATAATAACTAGGCTACTGATTTATAGCAGGGCTGGAAAGAAGACGTGCAATTACCAACATAGAATGGGGCTATACAACTTGCATTTAAGTGGGCACTGGATTGAACTGGATTGGATAACGTAGGTAATTGTTTCTGGAAAACCGTACTGCAAGCACACAGGCCCATGTAGTTATGAATATGAACATTAAAGTTTAACGTCCAAACCAACCTTTTTTTTTTTTTTATCTTGCCCACCCTGGGAGTCCAACCTTGGTCATCAGGTGTGGCCATTGACTTAGAATCTAAAGTTGCTGCAGTTGCTATGATGGCTTAGCCTTTGACGGTTGGGAGCGATTTTCCATTTTTAAAAAATCAATGCCCACTCATAGACGCTAGCGATTCGTGGCGCTCATCTGGAAAAGACATTTGCTTGTTCCAGGGACGGGTTTAGGTATTATTTTATTTCTTTACCTTCGCTCCCGTTCTACAACTACTCATATCGTTCCACATTTCATCTAGACGCGCCACTGGATCCAGAATCAACTTGATTGCATCAACCTAAAGCTAGCAGGTGGGGGTCCAGTTTGAAAGTTTAGACGCTCTTATTCAACATCAACCTTCTCCTACAAACGGGCATCATCTAACCGGGTAGTGTTGTATTAAATGTAAAAGGATGTTGATTCGTCGGATAACGCGCCCAAAGTTAACGTTTTAAGTTTATGTAAAAAGCAATATTTCCTTCTTTTTAGTGTGTATATGAATAAATTGTTTTTCCTTCTTTTTAGTGTGTAAATGAATAAATTGTATGCTTGCAGAAGTCTTAAAAGGTACAAATGAAGGTACAAACACCGTACCTATTTTATTCAATTGAACGGCCTTCATTCTTTCTTCAGTATTATTAAGAAATATAAAAATTACAATCGCAACAATATCTTGATACCACAATGAAACACATCATTGACAAACTACAAAAGGTTCAGAACTCAGCAGCTAGACTAGTATTCCGAGCAAAGAAACGCGATCACATCACACCTCTACTACATTCCCTTCACTGGCTTCATGTGCAAGCACGCATATAGAGTACAAACTCGCTGTTCTCTGTCACAACTTCTTCACAGATTCTTGTCCTTCCTACCTTGCTGATCTACTGTCTGTCTACTCTCCTTCACGCACCTTAAGATTTTCTGCTGACACTCGCACACTCAAGGTTCCCGTCACCCGCACTAAGACATACGGCCAACGTGCATTCACTTATTCTGCACCCAAGCAGTGGAATTCCTTTCCCTCCCATATCCACAACATAAAATCAACACAGGCATTCAAAAAGGCCCTTCAAACCCACCTCTTCAAACTGCATTATTCAGACTGATTTGTATCCCGCTGTCATTCTCTCCTCTTTTGTTTCTGTCTGATCCGTAAGTGTTTACACGGCTGTAAATATTTATACTGTTTTCCTTTCCTGGGTCTATCCGGGCATATAAATAGATGTGAATAAGGTTTTGCTATTCTATTTTTGTCTTTTTTGTAATTTTGTACATAGTTGTAAATAGTTCTTACTTTTACTGTTCCGTCTTTTGGTGTATCGTAACAAAAGCGATGTTTGATCGAGTGCATGTATTTTATGTATTGACTATGTAAAGCGCAGTGAGTCTGGTCGTAGGCTGGAGTATGTAACAAGAGCATAGTTTTACCCCGCACATTTTAAGATTTTGCTTGTTTAGTCAGTGTAGACTTAGAAGGTTACTGTTAGTCTAAAGCAGACAGAAGTGATCATGCGTAACACAGTTGTAGCTTGATGCAAGCACAGTTGGTGACATCATCGCAGCCTACG